>OY987217.1:21800180-22385466 GCA_963920805.1 Primula vulgaris | reverse complement strand
GGATCACATCAAAACAGACGTCGAAATCCTAACCATTCGGTAGAGATTAAAAGTAGTTAAAAACTTTATACACTTGCTTTTACTCGATAACTCAGTAACCTAAACCAGAAAACCCCAATAACTAACATCCAATTTAAATTCGAGGGACTTCATGAATTTATGATTTCGTTTATCCAGCAAAACTGTGTAAATTAGATACATTTTAAATTCACCATGTATATTAAACAAACAATTTATCTGAAAAGCTAGTGAAACACGCTTCCCATAAACCTACATTTATCTGCTGGGTCATAAATGGAAGGCATACACAAAAGTGGCCATCGACTCAGAGGGCGGATTTAGAAATTTTAATTTGGGGGATAGAATGCTAATATAATTTTTTCGATAGCATAACAAAAATTTATACATTTGTTATTTATTAATCCCAAAAAAGTTGCAAATGCCGTTTACGGAAAACATTACAATAACAATCTTATTCATTTCAGTGGAAAAAAAAAAGATAATACACAGTTATAATTTAATTAGTCAAAAAAACTAGATAAAACAAATCAATAAAACATAAGTAAATGCATATTAAATACAGGTAGTAGATAAATTTTTATAATTTATATACTCCATCTGTTCTCATTTAATTGTCCAGTACGAAACTACGTGTCATTTTGATAGACTTATAACTTATATCAAAATTGTCGAAATTAATTTTTTTAAAATCTAATCATAAAATTTAACATTTGAACTATATGATCAATTTTTTAAAAATTTTATTCCGACAATTTTGATATAAGTTATTAGCCGGTCAAAATTGCACGTAGTTTCGTAGATGACAATTACGCATGAACGGATGGAGTAACATATTAGGGGTATTATAGTAATTTAAATTAAAAAAAAATTGGGAGAGCATGTGCCACCCTATGCCTCTTACTACATCCGCCCTTAGCCATAGTGGTATTCTTGCTAGCCACCGTTATCGTCTCGGGCCCCACAAAGGCTTATGCGCAGAACATTTGCGGTATGGGCTTCTCAGATATCATATCATGCAAACCAGCTGTGACTCGAGCATAGAAAATCATGTGCCGCGAACACCTGGTTGTTGTGCGGCGCTCTATAACGCCAACTGGTCATGCTTGTGCAGATACACAAAGAATAATGTGTTGGGTTCGTTTGGCGTCGACCCGACACTAGCAATGCTACTTCCTGTCAAGTGCAACTTTTTTGCAAACCGTCCCTTGTGTTTGAATGGGCATTAAACCATCGAGCATTTGCTTGCAACTTTGAGCATGAACGATTTCCTGTTTTCCTTCGCTGTTATAGTTGCCATCTGTCTTTTTTTGCTTACCATGGTTGTGGCTAAAGCTGGCAAAAATTCCCGAAACACAATCCGATCCCGCCTCCCGACCCGAAACTTACCAGACCCAATCTAATCCCGATCCGACTCTATCGGGTATTCTCCCGACCTGATCACTTTCGGGATCGGGATCAGGTTTAATTTAAAATATCATCGGGTACCCGAAATATAATTAAATATATATGATTTTTAACTTTTTATATTATATACCCTTATAAATTCTACATATTAGATTACTTATATAGTTATATGCTAGTTTACCCAATCTAATCCCGACCGGACTCTATCGGGTATTCTCCCGACTTGATCACTTTTGAGATCGGGATCGGGATCAGGTTTAATTTAAAATATCATCGGATACCCGAAATATAATTAAATATATATGATTTTTAACTTTTTATATTATATACCCTTATAAATTCTACATATTAGATTACTTATATAGTTATATGCTAGTTTTTATTTTTTAATATCATAGTATAAGTTATATACTCTAATAATAAAAACATACATTTAATATATATACCATACTATTATTTATGTGAAGATGACTCATGAATCCTTGAAACAATTATTTACAAAACAACATTAATAGTTTAAAAAACTACACGTCAAGGAAAGAGAAGAAATAAAAAAAACATTTAAATTTTGAAATTCTAAAAGTAGTGTAACTGTTCATATCCGTCCACTGCATATTTCTATTTTCTTTATTTTAAAATTCTATAACTTTTTATTTGTTCTTCTTATCTCTCTCACAGGTATAATCCTCATTTTTATTCTATTTTTCGATTTTAAATACTTATTAATTTGATTTATTCTTCAAATTAATACTATGAAGTTGTTATTGTTTCTTTTTTTTTTACATATTTTTATAGTATTGCATAAATTCACGCGTTTCACCACGTATCGCGTGGACAGGTTCGCTAGTATATATATGTGTGTGGTTTAGAATGTGACCTCATGTTGTATTTTTCAAATTTTTTTGTAACGATCAACATTATGTTACATAATATATATGTTTCTTGCTAATTAGCATAAATTTTTAATCGTTAAGAATAATCTCTACTCATTGTTGAAAAATATGAGGTTTTTGACATTCACAAATATCAATTGTCAAATGTTCCGATTAGGAATAAAATATGGTACTTATTTTGGTACTTGTTTATATTGAATTCTAATATTTTATATATCATACTATTAATATATGAACACTTTGAAAAACATCAAAGTAAACATCAAAATATTGACTATCCATTTCAATGGCCTAGATTAAAAGTTTACATATAGAAATACATCTAATTATAGATTTAATTAACTATAATTAAAGCATATAATTAACCAGAGTCTCCCCTCTCTCCATTGAAACACAGCCTAACATCGGCTACCATAACTTTTTTCTCAAAGGAATATCTCACAGCTTGGGTTTTTCTTTGTATACAAAACTTGAGTTTATATTTTTTAATTAAAATTTGGGGTTTTTTAAGACACTTGTTAAGGTTTTATTTTTTACATTTATTTTCTATTAAAATTTGGGGCTTTTATATAAACAAAAGTTGGGTTTAGATTATTTTTTCTTATAGAGCTCGATCTGATCAGTTCGGTTTTTCCCTATAAAATTCAAAAATTGGTTAGATCAATCTTTAAAAATAATTTAAAAAGCCTCAAGTGATTTGCCGATTGGGAATTGATAAATACCAAATTTTGCTCAAATGTAATTTCTTCTTTTTCTAATCATAAATTATATTTCTAATTTGTTAGTTCTGAGTCTTTTGACATATTATTGATATAATTAACAAAACAAAACGACGATGTCGTGTGTAGTGGGTGTGTATCTATCTACACAAATAAATGCTTCTTAATTAAGCAGAGTTAATCATTTAATATTAATTGTTTTTTACAAGTTTATTTTTAATCTAGACCCTTGAAATAAATGGTTAACATTTCGATGTTTACTTTGATGTTTTTCAAAGTGTGCATATATTTTTTCCCATATATATATATATACTAGTTGTTTCGTAATTTTATGTGTTCATATTTTTGAGTAGTTTACATGAAGCTTAAATTTGTATTTATATAAATTCTAGTATTTTTTTTGGCATATTTATTAAGCAATTTGTAATTGATTATTAAAACTTTTAGTTTCTCGATTTAGAATAAAAAAATGTCGGGATTATCTCATCCCGACTCGTCGGGTACCCTAAGGGTACCCAAAATTTCGGGCTCAGGATCGAGAGTGAAAATTGATTCCCGATTCTTATCGGGTCGGGATTCAGGTTTACGAATTTCGGATCGGCTTCCGACCCGATCCAACCTCTAGTTGTGACAGTGATTTTATTTTGTTTTATTGATTTATGATTTATTTTATGGCCAATATTGTTCTAATTGAAATGCACTTCTCTTTTACTACCTCGCAACTTAATCACTTCTTGCAGTTTTACATTTTAAGCGCGTACGTAACGGATCAACTGTTGTGAAATATGCTTAGTTTTAATGGTTTAATACCTCATGGGTAACATTTTTGAACTTTAATTCCCACAAGATACCTCATAGGTAACACTTTTGAACTTTAATTCCCACAAGATACTTATAATAAGTTGCATTACTCCTAGGTAACACTTTTCTAAAATATAAATACCCCTAATTTGTCTATTTTTTCTCACCCGTTAAATAAAAAATAGAAATCTGTTTCTCTCTCTCTCCTATTTTCTCTCTCCCCAATAAAGACGATGGAGATCAATTCAACAACGACGATTGCAGTAGGGGATCATTGTCTTCGGCCACATCTGCGATGACGCAACATCATCATCATATCCGACGATGTCTTTGACAAAAGCACAACACGATCGAGATCAAAACGGTCCTCGTCGCCGATCGAGAGAAAAGGCATGATGGGTTTAGATCGAACGGATTGGATCACAGGAGAAGACGAGGATCAGACCGCCATTATGCTTTAGTCCGAGATTATTGTCGCCCTTCTGCCTCCATCTTCGTCGAGCTCGCGGTTAATTGTTGCTCTAACTTTGAAGGTATCAGTCTATCCATCTACGTATGTATGAAAAAAAATTCTAGTTTTGTTTTATATTTTGTAAATTCGTTGTTACATTTACGATTATGGTTTTTTTTACCTGGTTTATACTTGAATCCAAAAAACTAGCAATATGATATTTTTCAACTTTACTGGGATGGTTTTTGAGTGGTTTTTGAAACGGTTTTAGGATGGTTTGAGTGTTTCGGTTTATTTGAACAAGAGCTGTGGCAGCACTCATTTGGGGACTGAAACAGATCTCGTTTTGGGTTGAAATGGAGCTCGTTTCAGAACCGAGAGAGATTCCAGTTTGGGGCACTCTAAGTGTTCGAGGGTTTACCCGAGAATATTTAATACTTGGGCTATTTGTTTAACCTCCTTGCATGGAATTGAGAATTTTAGAGTACTTAAGAAAAAAGACAATTTATTGAATTTTGGATTATAAACTAGTTGTGTTTGCTTTTTTTGTGGTACTATCCCTAAAACACGTTGTTTACCTTTTTTTTGTGGGGTCATTATTATATTTATCAACCTGTATATTGCGTGTGTTGATGTAGGAGTATTTGATAATCTTTTTATTTTAGTGTATGTGTGGATACATGCTTTGAGTTTTTATTTTTGAGTTTGACTATTTTGGTGATGAAACGGGCCTCGGTTTTGGGCTGAAACGGGTAGCCTTTTAGGGCTGATTTACGTCTGTTTTGTGGTATCTTTTGGTGCTTAATCAAGCCCGTTATAAGGCTGATTTTAGGGTCCGTTTTGGGGCCGGAACAAGCATGTGTTTAGTGCTGATTTGGGGTCTGTTTTGGTGCTAAATCCAGTCCGTTTTAAGGCTGAATTAGAGTCTGTTTCGGGGCTAAATCGGACTCCGGTTCCAGGCTGAAACAGGTTTCGGTTCGAGGCTAAAACAGGCTATTTGTTCGGGAGTTATTTGGCAGAGCGTATACAACCATGTGTCTGGTTGCACCAAATTGTACCCTTAAAGTGTTCGATAAAATGTCCGAGTTTCGTACGATAGATTTTATAGTTTTGAATTCGCTTGAATTTGACGTGTTTATCTGTAGTTCATGTCAAAATGCATCTAATTCAGTCAAAAGTGCATCTATTTCATCTCAAAAGGCATCTAATTCAGTTGAAAGTGCATATAGTCCAGTCAAAAGTGCATATAGTTCAGTCGAAAGTGCATAATGTTTAATATAAACACAATATAATTCACAAAATAAAGTGCATATACCTTACTTTTAATTAAAAAAAAGTAAATTCAGATGCATTCGAACCACCAATCTTTTAAACATTATGCACTTTCGACTGTACTACATGCATTTTGAGATGAACAAGATGCACTTTCAGCTAAAACAGATGTATTTTTGGCTGAACCAGATACATTTTCAGCTGAACCTGATGCACTTTTATTGAACTATATGCACTTTTGACTGAACCATATACACTTTCGACTGGACTATATTCATGTTCGACTGAACCTCCGTCAATTTAATTGGACGGAAATTCAGTTTAAATTATATTTCAGTCTCAAATTTATAAAACATATGAATTTAACCCGAAAAAATATATATTTTTTAAAAAATTAACTTATTTTTTGAAAAAAATCAACTTTTGAAAAAAAAACTTTTTTTTGAAAAAATTAACTTTAAAAAAAATGACATTTTTGAAAAAACAAAAAAAAAATAGAAAAAATTTAACTTTAAAAAAAAAAAAAAAGAAGTTGTTTTTTTTTTTAAAAAGGAACATTTTTTTAAAATATTAACTTTTAAAAAAAAATATTTTTATAAAAAAATTTAAATAGTTTTTAAAAAAAGCAACTTCTTTTGTTTTTTTTAAAGTTAATTTTTTCAAAAAAAGTAATTTTTTTCAAAAAAAACGTTAGTTTTTTTAAAAAAAAGTCATTTTTTTAAAAGTTAATTTTTTCAAAAATAAGTTAATTTTTTCAAAAAATAAGTTAATTTTTTCAAAAAATAAGTTAATTTTTTAAAAAATATATATTTTTTCGGGTTAAAAGTGTAAAATTATAAATTTTTCGGATTAAATTCATTTGTTTAATAAAATTTGGGACTGAAATGTAATTTAAACTTAACTTCCGTCAAATTAAATTGACGGAGGTCCCAATTTAAGAAAAAATATATAGTTCAGTGCCTCAATTATTAATGTGAGTAGTTTGGTCCGCATTTTATTAATTTATGTTAGCTGCGGTTATAAAACCAATTTTTCCCCATTTGAAAGTAAAGCCGCATAACACACGTCATTTGTACTCGAGTCTTGTTACGTGATAACGACATATAATTAGGAACCGCTTTTATCATGGCATTCCGGCACCAACCAAAGCGGACCCTGATTATAATATGAGGAATTAACATAAACATATTATATTAACAAAAATATATAATCAAAAGTTATATTATCAAAAATATAAATTCAATAATTACTTAATAAAAAAGTTTATTAATCCCTCATGTTGAACGATGTTCTTCAAATCGATTATTTTAATGATAACAAAAATTTGTAAAACATGATAAAAGCTCGTTTTGCGTACTAATCATTTATCGAGTGTGTCAAAGGTTCAAAATGATAGTATACGTAATTACGAAGCCAATGGTTCAAGCGGAACCTCAATCGGATTTGAAACGAATTAATTACGGGGTTTCAAAGTTTGTCGAGAAAACCGAAACTGTCCCAGAACAACAAAAACGACCGATCGCCAGCATCAACGACCGATCGTTTCAGTGCGAATTTCTTCCAGTGAGCAAAGAACAAAAACGACCGATCGCCAGCATAAAACGACCGATCGTTTTATGTATGATTTCTTCCAGTGAGCACAGATGAAAAACGACCGATCGTTTTTCAGAAACGACCGATCGTTTCTGTAAAATTTCAAAATTCCAGCTTTTAAGCTATTCCTGAAAATTGGGCGAACTGCTGCAAAACAGCATTGAATGAACTCAACAACCAGCAACGGTCTGATATTAATTGCTACACCTTTTTGGCTCTACAAAAGCCCCAATATTCTTTGGAGAATATCATCCAAGCATTCATAACTTTTAAGCAATTATTACTAAGAAATCCTTCAAGCTTATACTACTTATTTCTCACTTGTATTCATAAATATTCTCGAGCGTATTACTATTGTAATCTTATAAACATCGAGATATTATTAGTGAGTGATTCATTCAAAATAAATCTTGTAAAAGAGTATTTTATAAACTCATTTGTGAGCGAGTGATTGGGTAGAGGCTTTTAAGCAAGTGTAGCTTAAAAGCTCTAGGTCTTTTATTCGGGATACTCATAAAGTGAGGGGGAGCGTAATCGGTTGATTAAGCTCGTTAAGGTGTAACCTTGGAACGAAGATTTTAGTGAAACACTCGGTAGTGAAAATACCGAGGAGAGGACGTAGGCGCGTTTTGCCGAACCTCTATACATCTTGCGTTATTTCTTTCCCTTAACTTTTACTTTTCGTGTTTATTTATCGCTTATATTTATTGCTTGCTTAGATTAATTTAGCGATAATTCGTTAACGAAAGAGTTTAGGTTATAAAAACCACTAATTAACTTAGTTAATAACCCATAGAAAATGATAAGTTAGTTAAAGACCTTAGTTCATGTAAAACTAAGGCGGATAGCGCCGAACTTACTCTCGCTAAATTCACGAAGGGAAGTAAAATGCTAAGTACTATATTAGCTTCTCAACAAGGCGCATATGATAAAACCGGTGTAGGATACAACCCACTCTTAGTGGCTAAGCATAAAAATCTATTCACCAAACAAGTGGATAAAAATGAAAATAGAACCCCAAGTTACTCCCGTAAGAACAACTCGTATAAAAAGAACTTAGTTTATAATCGTTTTGTTAAACCTATCTCGCATGTTAAATGTATTACTTGCAACCGTAGTGATCACTATGAAGATTACATATATTGCTCTTATAGGTATAAGGTTAATAGAAATGATTTGGTTTGGATTCCAAAGGGTCGAGACTCTAACCCTCAAGGACCCAAATATGGATTAGGGTACCAATGATCGTTTTGTCTTATAGGTATGCTTGAGATCAAAAATCAACGAGGACAAGTGGTTCTTGGATAGTGGATGCTCAAGACATATGACGGGAGACAAAACAAAATTTACTACGCTTGCACCTAAAGACGGAGGCTTTGTGACCTTCGGGGATAATAACAAGGGCAAAATCATCGGTATTGGTAGTATCTCTAAACCATCTAATGTTGTTATTGATAATGTATTACTTGTTGATGGTCTTAAACATAACTTGCTTAGTATAAGTCAACTTTGTGATTTGGGTCACAAAGTCATTTTTGAAAAATCGAATTGCATTATTTATTGTATTTCGGATAATAAAACTATTCTCATGGGTCAAAGACAAAATAATGTCTATATGATTGATTTGAATAGTTCGGTGGATGATGAAGTTAAGTGTCTTGTTACTATCAACGACAATGGTTGGTTGTGGCATAGACGACTTGGTCATGCAAGCCTTGATTTACTTGCTAAGCTATCTAGTAAAGATTTGGTAATAGGTTTACCAAAAGCTTCTTATATAAAGGACAAACTTTGTCACGCTTGCCAATTAGGCAAACAAACAAAGATTTCTTTTAAGTCTAAAAATATTATTTCTACTACTCGTTGTTTGGAGCTCATTCATATGGACTTAGTTGGCCCCTCCCGGACACTTAGTCTTGGCGGGCGTGCATATGCTTTCGTCATGGTTGACGATTTTAGTCGCTTTACTTGGGTAATGTTTTTAACTCATAAGCATGAAGCATTTAGAGAATTCTCTATTATTTGCAAAAAGCTCCAAACACGAAAGGGTTATATGATCAAAAGTATCCGAACCGATCATGGTAAGGAATTTGAGAATACTCCATTTCAAACTTATTGTGATGAAAATGGTATTGATCATAATTTTTCGGCCCCTCGTACGCCCCAACAAAATGGGGTAGTTGAGAGGAAGAATAGAACCCTAGAGGAAATGGCACGGACCATGCTTTGCGAAAATAATTTGCCAAAGTATTTTTGGGCCGAAGCCGTAAATTCCGCTTGTTATATTTTAAATAGAGCCTTAATTAGGCCCATATTAAAAAAGACACCTTACGAATTATGGAATGAGCGAAAGCCCAATATTTCTCATTTACGTGCATTTGGTTGTAAATGCTATGTTTATAATAATGGTAAGGATAATCTAGGAAAATTCGATGCTAAGTCCGATGAAAGTATTTTCGTCGGATATGCAATATCGAGTAAAGCTTATAAAATTTTTAATAAAAGAACTTTATTGGTGGAAGAGTCGGTACATGTTTCGTTTGATGAGAATTTACCGACGATTGATAAGCCTTTAATTGTTCATAATATTAATGATGATATTTTTCATAAAGCATCTTCTTCAAATCATGGTGCATCTAGCTTAGAGTCTACGCCTAGTATAGAGGTTGAACCCGGTGTTGATGAAGTCACTATAGATATACTTTAAAAGGACTTAGAATCTAGTGTACACATTCATGAGGATTTGCCTCAAGAATGGCGATATGCCAATCACCATCCGCAAGATTTAATTTTGGGTAACCCGGGAGAAAGAGTGCATACACGTTCTTCTTTAAGAAATACAGTTAATCATTTTGCATTCTTGTCTCAATTAGAGCCCAAGAACATTCATGAAGCGGAACTCGATGAGAGTTGGGTATTAGCTATGCATGACGAATTAAATCAATTCGAGCGTAGTAACGTATGGACCTTAGTACCTAGACCGCGTGAGAAAACCATTATAGGTACGAAATGGATATTTTGTAATAAGATGGATGAATCCGGGGTAGTCATTAGAAATAAGGCTAGACTAGTAGCTCAAGGGTATAACCAAGAAGAAGGCATCGATTTCGATGAAACTTACGCACCCGTAGCTAGACTAGAAGCCATTAGAATGTTGCTTGCTTATGCTTCTTTTAAACGTTTTAAATTGTTTCAAATGGATGTTAAAAGTGCTTTTTTAAACGGCTTTATAAATGAGGAAGTTTATGTAAAACAACCACCCGGTTTTGAAAATCACGCTTTTCCCGATCATGTTTACAAACTTCGTAAAGCACTTTATGGTTTAAAACAACCACCCCGGGCTTGGTATGAAAGACTTAGTAAATTTTTGATCAAAAAGGGTTTTTCTCGTGGTACTTTAGATACTACTCTTTTTATTAAAAAGGATGGTAAAGACATGCTTTTAATTCAAATATATGTTGATGATATTATTTTCGGTGCTACTAATGCTCGCATGTGCGAGGAGTTTTCTAAGTGTATGCAAGGTGAATTCGAGATGAGCATGATGGGTGAACTCACATACTTTCTTGGATTGCAAATCAAACAAACAAAGGACGGAATTTTCGTCAATCAAGCCAAATACACGAGGGACTTGCTCAAACGGTTCAACATGAGCAATGCAAAGCCGCTAGGAACTCCGATGAGTCCGGCAACAAAACTAGACAAGGATGAATCGGGTAAAAGCGTGGACCAAAAGCTCTATAGAGGTATGATTGGATCCCTCTTATATTTAACCGCAAGTAGACCCGATATCATGTTTAGTGTTTGCTTGTGTGCTAGGTATCAATCTTGCCCTAAAGAATCGCATGTTATAGCCGTTAAGCGCATTTTTAGATATCTTGTAGGTACTTGCAATTTAGGATTGTTTTATCCTCATGATACTTCTTTTGAATTGCTTGGCTATTCCGACGCCGACTTTGCCGGTTGTCGATTAGATAGAAAGAGTACTAGTGGCACTTGCCATTTCTTAGGAAACGCTTTAGTTTCTTGGCATAGCAAGAAACAAAACTCGGTTGCGCTTTCTACGGCGGAGGCGGAATATGTCGCCGCGGGAAGTTGTTGCACACAAATCCTTTGGATGCGTCAACAACTAAACGACTTTGAATTATCGTTTGATAGTGTGCCTATTTTATGTGATAATACTAGTGCTATAAATCTTTCGAAAAATCCGATCCAACACTCTCGCACTAAACATATTAATTTACGTCATCATTTTTTAAGGGATCATGTCCAAAAAGGGGATATTACACTTGAATATATAAGCACCTATAGGCAATTAGCCGATATTTTCACAAAACCCCTTAATGAGGAACAATTTTGCTTTATTCGCCGAGAGTTAGGCATGTTTGATGTGTGATATATACATATATATATATATATATATATATATATATTTGATTGATTTTATATATATTTAAGTATTTTTACATCTTCTATGCCAAATCAGTGTCGAAATGTGCAAAAAAATCCTGTTCGGTAACCCAGTTACAGTCGATCGATCGTCTGTAAAAACGACCGATCGTTTTCATACAGTCGACCGATCATTCCTTAAAAACGACCGATCATTTTTAACGTGGACTCACTGGAACAATTTGGTTATATTTCGACCGATAGAAACGCAAAACGACCGATCGTTTTGCTGTTTCTCAGTTTTAAAACCATTCTTCAAACCCTAATTCAAATCATTTCACACAATTCTCTCTCTCTCAAAATTCGCCCACTCCTCTCCAAATCACCCAATAATCCCATTTTTTTATCCAAATCAATCAAAAATGGTTCGTACAAAGAAAGCCTCACTCAACCTCGTTGATGAACATGAGGACGAGATCGTGCCTCCACCCACTCACCGCCCGGCTATTCCTCACGCCCCACGCACCGGCTCATCCACCGCTTCTCGCTCCGGCCCTCTACCTCCTCTCTATCCACCCGAGATGGGTAAAATAGGTATATTGTCTAACTTCACTCTAGACATGCCTTTATTCCGTGAACGTTTTCCCGCTCTCATGATAGATTTAAGTTTTTACAAACTCGATACTATCCTCACTCTTAAAGAGCCTTTTTACAAAGAAAATGTCTATGAATTTTATCATCACCTAGTTCTCGATAGGGATAATGATGACGCACTCCGCTTGCGTTCATCGTTTAACGGACAACCTTTCGTTTACGGTATAGACCGTCTACGAACCCTTTTACGCCTAGATAGCGACGGTATCTATGAGTCTAGTGAAGAACTCTGTGAGACTCTCGAGATTGATAACTTTAACGATCTCAAGGATGAAATTTTTCATCCCATCCACCAAAATCGCTCCAACAAAGCCCATGGCCTTCTCTTTAAAAACAAACTAGCCTACCACATCCTCTCTCACATAATCCTCCCTCATACCTCCAATTTCACGGATGTTACCAATGAGTACATCTTTCTTCTGGGATGCATCCATCGCCGAGTCAGACTTGACTTTGCATCCCTCATTTTCTTTAAGATGGATTCGCTTAAGACAAAATCCAAGAATGGGTTACCTTACGGTGCCCTAATTTCGGCCATTTTAAAGGACCTAAATCTCGTTCCCGGTGGAACATTGTTCAAAAATAAGGACAAACACATTTGGGACACTTCCTATCTTTCCCAAATGTCCATAAAATTCCACAATACCGACAAGTCCATAACTTGGTCCGGTAAGCGGGTATCCGGCCCCGACTACGCTCCTCTTTCCCCCGAAGAGGAAGAATACGTCGGCCCTAAACCAACACCACAAACCGCTCGTGAGGATTTCTCCTCCGAGTCTCTCCCCCCCACCGATATCCCTACCTCCTCCCGTCCCTCTCGAGGTCGCGGAAAAGCTAAAGTAGGATCTTCGACTCTTCCTCCGCGCACCGAACAATTCTACAACGATCTCTATATTGATCAATATCGGAATGCGCAACTTCAACGTCGCATGTTTCGCTCCATGAATCCTAGTCAAGAAGATATGGACGAAATCGATAGGTTAAGCAACGAGCAACGGGCGAGGTTCCATGGCTATTTTCCCGACTTTGCCGGTCATAACAATGACGAAGACGAAGAGGATGATGCGACTTCCCACCGCGACTAGGCGGATATATCTTTTTCGTGTTTTTGATGATGTCAAAGGGGGAGAAATACCTCTCTCTTTTGTCTTTGCGTTGTATTTCTATTATTTCCTTTTTAGTTGAACAAGTTGTTTTTTGATGTAATAAGTAGGAAACGGTTTTACTTGGTTATTATGATGCGTTTCTTCTTATATTGCTCTTGTTTATATGACATTGTGTGATTGCAATTTTAAATATGCGTTTGTATCTTATTTGATATTATTGCATTTGGTGCACATAGATTGCTAGTTGATTGGGTTATATATATTGCTTTTCATTTGTGGCGTTTGATCATTTTTAGGCAAAACTATGGCCAAATTTTCGCTTGCATATAGATCTTCGTAATCCCTATTCGTTTAGAATTATTTTAACGTCATTTTAAAATCGGATGTTATGACATTTACTTGCTTTTTCTCTAAAAACTTTTATCCAAGTAAAGCGTCATCTATACATTTCGGTTATACTTGTTTAAACAAAAAGAGCTTATAGTATGTTGAAGTCAATATTTTGTCATCATCAAAAAAGGAGAGATTGTTGAACGATGTTCTTCAAATCGATTATTTTAATGATAACAAAAATTTGTAAAACATGATAAAAGCTCGTTTTGCGTACTAATCATTTATCGAGTGTGTCAAAGGTTCAAAATGATAGTATACGTAATTACGAAGCCAATGGTTCAAGCGGAACCTCAATCGGATTTGAAACGAATTAATTACGGGGTTTCAAAGTTTGTCGAGAAAACCGAAACTGTCCCAGAACAACAAAAACGACCGATCGCCAGCATCAACGACCGATCGTTTCAGTGCGAATTTCTTCCAGTGAGCAAAGAACAAAAACGACCGATCGCCAGCATAAAACGACCGATCGTTTTATGTATGATTTCTTCCAGTGAGCACAGATGAAAAACGACCGATCGTTTTTCAGAAACGACCGATCGTTTCTGTAAAATTTCAAAATTCCAGCTTTTAAGCTATTCCTGAAAATTGGGCGAACTGCTGCAAAACAGCATTGAATGAACTCAACAACCAGCAACGGTCTGATATTAATTGCTACACCTTTTTGGCTCTACAAAAGCCCCAATATTCTTTGGAGAATATCATCCAAGCATTCACAACTTTTAAGCAATTATTACTAAGAAATCCTTCAAGCTTATACTACTTATTTCTCACTTGTATTCATAAATATTCTCGAGCGTATTACTATTGTAATCTTATAAACATCGAGATATTATTAGTGAGTGATTCATTCAAAATAAATCTTGTAAAAGAGTATTTTATAAACTCATTTGTGAGCGAGTGATTGGGTAGAGGCTTTTAAGCAAGTGTAGCTTAAAAGCTCTAGGTCTTTTATTCGGGATACTCATAAAGTGAGGGGGAGCGTAATCGGTTGATTAAGCTCGTTAAGGTGTAACCTTGGAACGAAGATTTTAGTGAAACACTCGGTAGTGAAAATACCGAGGAGAGGACGTAGGCGCGTTTTGCCGAACCTCTATACATCTTGCGTTATTTCTTTCCCTTAACTTTTACTTTTCGTGTTTATTTATCGCTTATATTTATTGCTTGCTTAGATTAATTTAGCGATAATTCGTTAACGAAAGAGTTTAGGTTATAAAAACCACTAATTAACTTAGTTAATAACCCATAGATTTCATTCCGCAAAAAACGTACGAAAACCTTATTCACCCCCCCTCTAAGGTTTAGACACCTACGGACCAACACCTCACAATCTCTTTCTCCTCTCTCTTCTCCTCTCACTTTCTCTCCAATCTATCTTTCCTCCTTCTTTCTCTCTCCGATCTCTCTCATTCTCCTTCTCGGTCTCACCGATTTCTCATCATTCATCTCTTTCCGATCTCTCTCTCATACTCCCTCTATCTTTCCAATCTTTTTCTCCTCTTCCCTCTCTCTCTGATTTCTCTTTTCGGTGGATATTGAGACGGAGACATCCGTTGGAGTGGGCGACAAGAATGTAGAGTGAGATCGAAAACTCGATATTGATGTCGACGGAGATGCGGTCGCCGAACGAGAGACTCATGACGACGACGTGGTAGTTCGAGATTGGAAAAATTGCAAGAGTTTGATTTGTTAACTATTCTACAATCTTGAAAAATAAGTGTATTAATTCCGCGAAATAAGTGTATGAAGTTGAAAATTATGAATATAAATTATTTAAGTAAGGATATGAATTCTGTTAATTGGGGTATGAACTTTGAAAATAAGTTAAAGTTTACGAATTAGGATATGAACTTTTGGAATGAGTGTATGAAAATATACAAAATAGTGTATGAATTTTTGGGTATGTTTTTGTTAATTAAAATTTTTTGGTTATGTTTTTGTTAATTTAGTTTTAAAAGTAATATATTTTCTTAATTTATCCTTATAATATTGATGTCATAATAATAGAAGAATGTGAATTTAACACAGGGACATAACTAACATGAAACTCGTTTTCACTTTTAAAAACAACGTTTCTAGTTTCCTGCTTCTTTTTTTTCCGTTTCTCATTATGTAACATGTAAAAAAATTACAAAAATCCAATTTTTACACGTCTGTGTTTCCATTTCCTTCTTATGCACGAGTATAGCTACGATCGATCTAGGTTTACCAATATCATGTTGGAACAACAACGATGAGCTCGAGCTAGTTTCGAACTGGTGTACAAGATTATGCATAAACTTAAAGTTATTGATAAGCACTAAAACGTTATAATGAGATTCAACGCCGTGGATATAGTGTTAATTCCAATCAGTTCCAAGAATTGGGATCATTTTTTTTGTGACATGCTATTTAACCATACTCACTTTTTCAGATCGATCGACCTCGAGATTGGTGAGTTAGGTCTTCACAAAACCACACACTTAAAAAGTAGGTAATATATAGAAAATCCAACTCATGAAATATGGAGGCGGGTCTGGTATGTGAATAATGGTTTAGATTACTCGAGGACATAAAGTAACTCAACCTTGTTTAAGTAATTTTTTGAGGTAACATTGATAAAATATTTACGAAACAAGAGATACAAGCGATACGAATCTGTTGATTTAAAATGTAATGTAAACCCCCACAAAAAAGGTGGTAAATTTTAAATACCTCCCAAATAAGAGGACCCAAAATGAAGTTTTCTAAACCTAGATAACTTCATAGAATAACCCAAACCCGTATTGACCAAATTAGGGCTTTCACTTTTCGTATATAAATAGCAGAGCATACATTTTACTTTTTCATGGTTTTTAGCCTCTCTCTTTCTCTCTTTCAATTTATAATTTTATCTACATCTTTATTTAAATATATGTATAAAATTAGTTATGAAATAAAAGTGCCTTCATAATCCCAGATAAGCTAAATAAATGTGCTTAATCTGATTCATGGGAGGCACATAATAAAAGTAATGAGAAGTTTCGCTGATAAACGCCTTTTCTTTAATTTTTCAAGAAGGCTGTTTACTAGTAGCTTCTTGTACATTTTTTTATCTGAATAATGATTTAATGGACTAGATCAGATCTTAGTCCGGATTGTTACATTCTTCTCACTTGTTATCCTAATTTTCTGGCAAATAAAAAGAAATACTGTGTAAAAAGGAAAAAAATACTAACTCTTGGCATATCATAATTAATTAGTGCCGCATAAATGATAAAATAATTCATGTTTTGACATTGAAAAAGGATTTCATATGCATTTTTTAAGGTTTGTTGTTTGCAAATTTTGATTTTAACGAAAAACATACTGGTTTCAAATGTTGGTATCAATAGTTTGGTTGCAAATTAGGTTAGCAACTTGAATGTTGGATCGAATTTTGAATTGTTAGAAATTATATTTGATGTAGCTATCTATTGTCTGGAATGGAAACAAAGTTAAATATGAACAAGTTTAGTCATTTTTTTGCCGTTAATTGAGGACTAAGGAGGGACTGGAAAATATACAATTGGAGGGGTTATAATCACGAAAAATTATATTGTTTGATCGAGCTGATTGAATGAAATGGTCTGTCAAATTATTGGGAACCAAAATGTAAACTGAAGGAATTGCCGACAGAATTGAATTTTATGATCAATTGTCATATAATTAATCATTAAATAATATGTCACAAGGTTGAAATAGACGAATTTACATTTATCAGACCTGAAATATAAAAAGAACATCTAATTTTCAAGTACTTTTTTTATACCCATCTTAAAAATCTTAGCGTTTTAACTCACTTTAAATTGCACAATTAGTACAACAGCCACACGTTAACTTGGTGAAGAACAGATGTAATGCCATTAGTAATTTCTGCTAAGAACAAAAAAAAATGAATAACGTAGTAAGCTATGGGATTCAATTATATTTTAGCATTTGTAAAGGTGGCTGTTTGGCATATTTACAAGGCATTTGTACCCCCCGAAAAAATATATTCACAAGACATTGAGAGTTAAAAGGCTGTTTTATTTTTAAATATTAGATAAGTGATTTTCTTTTTCAACAACAAATAAGCCAAGCCTATATGATATTAGTAATCGTGCCACACGCGTTGCGTGTATGACTCGCAATGTAATTAAAATATAAAAAATAAGTGTATTTATGATACAAATACGTGAATAATACAAAAAAATAATAGTATAAGACTTAAAAGAATGTTTGGTTATTAAAGAATGATACATAGTGTTATTAGTTTTTTTTTTTTTTTTATATGAGCATGATATTATTGTAATTAATAAAAATGAGTATTTTTTTAAAAAAAAGTAGCTAAATTGGACAGACTTATTTGACTTGGGTTGACTTATTATAATAGAAGGATAAAGAACAACAGTGGCCCGGAAGAAAAATGGAAGCGGGAAGCAAAACGGAAACATGACACGTAAAAGTAATATTGAAACGAGAAGCAGAATGTAGGAAACGGTTTTTGTTGAAAATTGAAACGAGTACCTCGACGTGTTAAGAACAGACAGACAAACCCGTACAACATTATTATATACTCCCTCCGTTCCCAATTAATTGTCCACTACGAAATTACGTGCAATTTTGACCGGCCAATAACTTGTATCAAAATTGTCGGAATGAAAATTTTCAAAAGTTAATCATATAGTTCAAACATTAAATTATAAATTATATGATTTAGTATTGAAATTTTTCATTTCGACAATTTTGATACATGTTATAAGCCGGTCAAAATTACACGTAATTTCGTAGAGGACGATTAATTGGGAACAGAGGGAGTAGAAAATTTTCAAATTTCTCATATTAAGCTGGAAAACAAGGTAAATACTACAAAAAATGCTACATATAGTGTAGGTAGTTGGTACCAAACAAACTTTTAATACGTGAACATCAATAGTAAAATTGTCGAAACGAGAAGATTCCCCGATGTAATTATAAGAGAATTAGAAAAAATTGTCTACCCCGTACAGCATTATTATAAAGAAAAATTTCAAATTTCTCATATTATGCTGGAAAACAAGGTAAATACTACAAAAAATGCTACATAATAGTGTAGGTTGGTACCAAACAAACTTTTAGTATGTGAATGTCAATAAAAACAAGAGAAATTGTCGAAACAAAAAAATTCCTCGATGTAATTATAAGAGAATTAGAAAAAAATTGTCTACAAACGTTGTATTACATAAAGCCTTCTATCTATAGACTTTTTCCCCTCAAATAATATTAAAGCATTTTCTGGCCAGCTGCTCCTATTTGTTTCAAAAGGTTGATCTCTGTTGTTGATAGTCTTCATTACTGTGTATCTGAAGGTATTCTACCTACTTGTTGTACAAGTACACGATGGAAAAGATGAAGAATCCTGCCATCTGCGAGATTGTTTAAAAGATTTAATGTGATTACGGATCCAAAACATTAACCGTACTAAACTGCCGTACAAATAGAAGCAACTTTGGAATTAAAATGACACCAATAACAAAGCTCAAAGCTACATATACATATGCAAATGAAACAACATCTGGAAATGAGTGAGGGCCTTGAGGCTACCTCAGCCAAGCGCCCAAGCCTGGCCTTTTCTAGCTCAACATTACTATCTGCTCACTGTAATTTGTTCTAATTTTAGGATCGAATCTAGTAAAACACAAAATTCCTGCATCGCTTTCTAAAGTTTATCAAATTTTTTTAAGTAGCAGTTGTATTGCAACTAGGACTCTTAAGCAGATATTACTGTTTTGTTAGGATAGTAACCAAATATATACACTCAATACGTGCAGATACTTGCATGGAACTTCAAGCATAGATCCTGATTCATATGGCATAAAGGATATAGGGACAATCCTACCTTGATTTCAGTATTGGATTGCTACCATAACTGCTTAACATGATAAAGAAAAAAGGATCTATACATATTATTGTCGCAATAACCATAGAGAGTTACCATGGAGAAAGATGCTCCGTAGTAAGGATACGCTGCTGGTAAGAATCTTTCATATTCGTTGTGTCTGAAGGGTCTAACTGGAATCTGCAATCACAAAATCCCAAATGATTATGAATCAACATAATACAAAGTTGGACATATACTGTTAATTACATGAAATTTATTCATTTCATGTAGCAAGATTGCAGAAAAATATTCATAATAACACGATTAACTTACCAAAAAGAAAAGACCCGATTTTAATTAAAGAACCAAAATCAAATGGTGGTAATAGAAAATAACCTGCTTTGATAAAGACAAGCTTGTATAGCCAAGCCGTTGGTACTCAATCTTGAATTGGAATACACCATAAACATCTGGAACCTTGAATGATGTAAAATAAAGACCCTGCAATAACAGATGTTTCACACAGACAAGTCAGAATTGAAAGGGTATTCAGGTCAATACAGATTTATTATGTATTTATGTGTAAATACCTTCTTATCCGTAGATAATGTTTTCAAAACATATGGGCTCATCATGTAGAACTGTATTTGAACGTCATTGGTTACGTACGGTTCCCAACTCTTGCCAGACCACTCGTATATCTCAACAGAGTACTCCTACGGAAAAGAAATTTAATCATCAGATATAGGAAAAGGCCTCTTTCGGTTTGTTAACTAACTTAGAGATATCAACCAATTTACCAGGTCGTCATTGATTCTGTACATAGGAGGTTCAAAAGACTCGCCAATTTTATGGTGATTTACATTCACGGCCTAAATATCAGAGAATATATTAGGCTCGGAGAATAAACATAATATAAAATTAACACATTATGTTTTAACAAAAAAAAACAGAAAAGAAACAAAGATGGGGTTCAGCAAATTAAAACCTCACCTTAAGGTAACCTCTTTCATGGAAAACCCATTTACTAAGTTCAGTCAAAAATTGCTCATTTCCAGATTTAGCATGCCTGACATGGCAGGATAAATTTGTCATCATTGTCTTGAATAAGAAGCAGGTGGTAACACTTGAAAATGATTAAGAAATGATGAATAATAGAATTACTTACTTCACTGAGCTCCCGGCCTTCTGCACGGTTGATCTAAAGAATCTGAAAATACAACCAAAGATTATCAAGAGTTGATCTATGCACAAACAAACTTACATAGAACAGTCTAGAAAGTGATGTAATCGTGTGTAAGCATGTAGTTTAAACTCACCAATCCACCAAAAGGAATTGTGGAACAAAGTAAAAGAGTTACAATCTGGTGCAACATGTTCAAACACATTAATCCATCAAAAGGAATTACGGAACAAAATAAAAGAGCCACAGTTATGGTGCAAAGTTTGACAAAATTAGTGCAACAGCAGTTCTGTTTAAAAGAAATAAGACTTAAACGGAACATTTCTGCATTCGTTACACCACATTGCTAATGGAGGCAAAAGAAAAAAACCACTACATTATCATTGATGCCAAACTAAGTGATCTAAAAAAACTTTTATACTCTAATTCTAGCTAAAGTTAAGGATGTTTATTAAAAATCATTCCACATCACTTTCTCTATACCTCTCCTTAAAAATGATCAACAGGACCACACTCTCCCCCAAAACACTAAATAGTGATTTCTCTCTCATGTCCTCACACTTGTCTCTCTAACTATCCTATCACAACACCAACTCATTTCAATAAAATACATTTATAAAAGTGAATAAAAAAATATATTATATTAGTTTGAGTAAAAAGGTAAGGAAATTGATGCATGTAAAATCTCCCTATATCATAAATAATGGTACTTCACCCTGAAATAGATAAGAACTATGGGGTAATTGATGTGCAGCATTATCCAAGTCAACAAATAAATATTAAATATTCAAAACAACAGATTTTTTCTATAGATACGAATGAAGATAAAGTAACTACCATGTCATATTAGGATTACCATCTAATCCCTATATTTTTCATTCCGATAACAAAAATGTCAATGCATCCTAGTGCCTCATTACCAAGAATACATCTTCCTGATACTAAAATTATGGCAACTCTTAAAGACAAAGTCATACAATATTTACATACCAAACTATACACACTAAATAAAAGGAGACGCATGTTCCAAAATTAGTGACAAGTTGACCAGTACATACCGGTCACTAAACATGCTTAATGAGCCAGATATTAGAACTCGAGCATTGTTTCTTGCCTGCAGCAGAAAAAAATAAGAGAGGTTAAGCTTGCTGGCACAAGTAAAAAGAGAAATTTTCAATTTTATCAAACAGTTCTTCAGAGTTCCATATGTTTCTTCTTCGATATTTCAACTTAAATAGTGTATCTTTCAAATCAGGCCCATATATTGACCTCCTGCCACTTGATACATTATAAAACCTTAAAGGTATGACTCAAATTTTGATTGGTTTTATTATCATCAAGACAACTTTTCAGAGACCTACTGGAAACCCCCATAAAATACAAAAGTGCCAAACTTATTGCAATATTGAGTTTTCAGCAGCCAAGAATGCCCATTAGTTAAGGAGAAGGAAGTATCACAGTACCTGTACCGCTGAAACCAAAGAGATAGAAGATCCCGTCAGAGATGGAGGGCTTGACAGTTTTGTTTTAGGGTTAGCTGAATATGCGGAAGGCGACGCTGACAGTACTTTAAACACCTACAAAAAATAACACACTTAAATCTTTTGCTTTACAAAGACAACAAAAAGGAAATAAGAGAGCATCTACATGGATATCAATTTCTTTTACCATGGCAAGTTCTAAGACCTATAACTTCAAACAATGGCATACAGCTTTTATCTTCTGTCATCAGAACACAATATCAAATAAGAAATTAGGAACTTACCAAGTTATTTGCAGGATTCAATGAATGACCAATTCCTTGAAAGAGTACCGGAGCCTGTGTAAAGAGAGCAAATGCAAAGTTAAGTCATAGATGATACTTAAAGTAAATCAAATGTAATGTCAAATAAGTAATGAACTGTAAGAGAGAATTATAAGAATTTAGCCGATTCAGTAACATGTGTGGTAGAAAGTAGATCATAGAGCACTCAACTATGAGGTTACAGAAAACTGGATATAGAGGTACCTAGTGGTAAATCTATTCTCTAATCATTGCAACTCAAATCTCACAAGGTAGGATAACATCTTATAAATAAGTGGTACAGGTTAACTGTTTCACATATGTTGTGGCTACTTGTAAGTTGTAAGTGCTCGTGATGGGGGCATATATATATATAGGGGAATTACCTCATTTTTCTTACTCCCCAGAACTACATCTGACTGAACAAAAAGATCACTAGCAATTAATGTATGATCACCCACAGACTCAGAAACTGCGTGGCTCGTGTGATCAATAACCACAGAGTTGGAATCCTGTCACAATAACAAATTAATTAAACAAGAAACTTTAACTCTTAACGCAATACACAATACACAATACACACAAGTTAATAATTCCATAAGTAAACGTGCAAACATGTCTATAAGAGGAAAATTGCACATACCTCGTCAAAATCAACGCCACATTCTGTAGCAATTTCTCGGATTAGAACAGAGGCAGAAGAGTCACCAGCAACAATCAAGTCATGACCAGCATCAACAAATTCCATAATTGAAGCCGAATTAAGTGATCCTCCGAATTCTACAACCAATTACAATTATCAGCCAGTAAGGAAAATGATCAGTAATCAAGTTATCTAGTCCCAGGTCCGAAATTATAACAGTATGAAACTATAGAATATTGTAGAAGCTAACAGCTTCATTCAAAATTACCACTTATTTCGCAAGTCTTTAAGCATGAAGTGTTTGTGAACTCAAAATTTCTCATAAAATAAAATTGATTAATTAACAAGTTGTGCAGAGATGAGATTTGTACTCCCACCAAACGAACACTTATAAATGAAGAAGGTCAATAGATTGGATATATTGTTTAAGAAAAAAAGGCGATTTTTATTTTTATCAATTTTCAAGTTCCACAACAACAAGAACTGTGATAATATTAGGCTACATTAAACATGTGCAAACTTGGTTTTTTGAGTTTTATCTTAAATCTATTCTCCTGTTATACCAAAAAGCTATATTAAATGGCTAGGTGTCTCTACAAATTACAAGTTATTACCCCTATTATCACTCCCAAAAGCTTACACTTTTATGAGTTTATCTATAATCATTACCCAGTATTATTAAAATACAAGAAAAAATGACAAAGTGACTAGGCCGATGCCCAAGGAATTTGTGATATGTTTGCTTTAACAAAATTATAAACCCATGTCACTAGCCAATATAAGGGAGCGAATATAAGCATATACATATATACATACACACACACATATATACATATATATATATACACACAGATAACAGCAGATATCTCTAAAGTTATTACGTAAATACCGTATCATCACTTCCAAAAGCTTACAATTATACCTATTATCAGTACTCACTATCCAGTATCCAGCATTTAACAAAATACAAGAAAAGGAGAAACTGACTAAACCAGTGCTTAGAATTCTAAGGTTTACCAAATTCAACAAAATTATGTCCGAACTTTCTCACATTCAAAACCTATGTCAGTATAAAACCCAAATACATAGACATTTGTATCTATATCACTCCAAAAGCTTTAAGTTATAGCTATTATCTTGAATCACTAGTAACACAATAGATAAACTGACTAAACCAATGCTTACTAATTTCAAAATAATTTGGTTAACTAAATTCAACAAAATAAGCTATAGGAACTATTTTCCATTCACTAGAAATAGAAAAAACACAATTATATAGATATATTAAATTCATTGTTAAATCAAATTCAACTGAGTATTATCAGAACCTATGTTGCACGGATATGGATACAAGTATCGTATCCGATACGGATATGCGTATACGTTTTTTTTGGGAA
The DNA here is from genome assembly GCA_963920805.1 of Primula vulgaris. Classification (NCBI taxonomy): domain Eukaryota; kingdom Viridiplantae; phylum Streptophyta; class Magnoliopsida; order Ericales; family Primulaceae; genus Primula; species Primula vulgaris. Next base: position 22,360,928 of record OY987217.1, on the reverse strand, counting down.
ACTTTAGGATACGATATGGCTAGGTATGTCCATCATTGAAATATATTTTATAAAGAATATAAAGTAGCTACAAAATTTTCAAACCAAAAGTAGCTTATAAATTGTACATAGGTAAAAGGAAAGGAGGAATAGAAGGAGAAAGTGGGTCTTGGAAAAGAAACTTTCCCGTCAATACCCCATTCTCTCGCTATATGAATGTGTATCTATATGTTTGTTAATATGTATCTATATGTTTGTTAATATGTATCTATATGTTTGTGTGTATCAGTAAAGATAACGTAGATCTGTATTATAACTTTTTGTTTTTCCCCAATTTTTTTAAACAATATCATTTTCAGCACCAGTACTGTCTGTATCGGCGCAACACACGATCATCGGCGAATTTGGTTTTCCTTTTATTATATAAAATCGCTAGATGTCTCTACAATTCTCAAGTTTAAACCCCTCATGAACAAAATACAAGAAAAAAATTAGAAACTGACTAGGCCAACGCCTGGAAATATCACAAACATTTAATGCACATTAATATAGCAAGAGAATGAGGTATCGATGGGAAAGTCTCTTCTCCCAAACCAATTCTCTCATTCTATTCCTCCTCCCTCCTATCTATCTAGCTACTTTTGGTTTGAATATTTTGTAGCTACTTTTTATCATATATAAAACAGATATTAATTTTTAATGATGAACGTATCATATCCGTATCGTATCCTAAATTTTCCAAAAAAATCGTATTCATGTATCCATATCGTATCGGATACGATACTTGTAACCATATCCATGCAACATAGATCACTAGCCAATATAAGAACACAAATATATAGATACACACAGATGTATCCAAAGTTCTTAAGTTGATAACCCTATCATCACTCCCAATAGCTTACACTCGTATCTATCATCTAAAATCATTATCCTGCATTAACAGAATACATGAAAAATGCCAAACTGCTAGGTCAATTCCTAAAATGTATATTACACTCGTATTTTATCCAGAACTAATTTCCATTCAACCATATCACTAGCCAATATAAACACAATATAGATACACAGAGATATATGTATCTATCTAAAGACCAGACACTATCAAATTCAACCGGATTATACCAGAACTAATTTCTACCAAATCAATACCACTAGAAAACATAAAAAAGGAAATACATAGTAGATAAACACACACAAACAAGTTTATACCTATGTATATATATATATATATATATCTATATAATGATCGGGGAAATATTTCCCATTCACTGAGTTATATCAGAACCGATTTCTATCCAAAACAATATCAATACCAAACATAAAAAGTAAACATGCATACATAGATAGATACACGAATATATATATATATATATATATATATATATATATGTATCGATATAAAGATGAGGGGACCATACGTTGGGCACTTGGCGAGAATAGAATCAATCCATCATTCAAGTACTGTTCGTATCGATGCAACGCGATCTTCGGATCATCAGTGAGTTTAAACTCCAGATCGAACCCTCTCGACTCTAGGGCCCCGAAGAAGATCGAATGGGACGATCCGATCGCCACGCCATCGACTAATACCAGCATCCGGCGGCTCGTCAGGGTTTCTTCTGAGAACACGGCAAAGAACGGGATGATCAGGAGAGCCGCGGCGATGAGAGAGAGTGGGATCGTCGCCATTTCTAGGGCTTGTTTTAGAGAGTGAGTGGAGTGAGGTCTTGTTCGCGGGGACGATTATATAAGTGTTTTGCAAAAAGAGCCCTTTAGTTATCACTTATCACTTTCTATCAATTTAATACAAAATATTAGAATCATCATTATTGTAATATGCTTTTTCGACCTATTTAAGCAGCTTTTTTGACCCAAAAAATTTGACACCCAACACTACACTTTAGATTCTATGAAGCAAGCTTTTTCCGCATTGCTTTTATTTTAGCAGCTTTTTAACCAAAAAAGCTCCAAATGCACCCTTTTAGCTCAGGGAATTTGGTTAGATCAAATCCAACTAGATTATTTCAGAAGCCAATATAAATAAACACAGATATATGTATCTACTGTATATTAAGATCAAGCACTAACTCAAATTCAGCCTAATTATATCAGAACTAATTTCTACCAAATCAATACGACTATCAAACATAAAAAAGAAAATACATAGATAAACACGCACACGCACACACACATACATATATATGTATGTATATATATAAAGATCAGGCACTGATTCAAATTCAACCCGATTATGTCAGAACTAATTTCTATCCAAAACAATCAATATCAAACATAAAAAGTAAACATACATAGATACACACACACACACACACATATATATATATAAATCAGGGGACTATACGTTGGGCAGTGGGGGAGAATAGGATCAACCCGTCGTACAAGTACTGCCCGTATCGGTGCAACGCGATCTTCGGATCATCAGCTAATTTAAACTCCAAATCGAACCCTCTCGACTCTAGTGCTTCGAAGAAGATCGAGTGAGACGATCTGATCGCCACGTCATCGACTAACACCAGGATCCGGCGACTTGTTGGGATTTCTTCCGAGAACGCGGCGGAGAAGGGTAGGAGAAGAAGGAGGAGAGTCGCGGCGATGAGAGGGAAAGGGATCGTCGCCATTTCTAGGGCTTGATTTTTTGAGAGAGAGGGCAGGAAGTGAGTGAAGTAAAAATTGACTTATCAATAAAAATAAGTCAGAATTCACTCATAAGCTAAAAATATAAAATGATGCCAAACACTGAAGAAAGCTTTTTTCCTTTTATTTTTTTAAGCAGTTTTTTGACCAAAAAATCGGATGCCAAACGCACCCTTAGCTCAGGGAATTCGGTTACATCAAATTCAACTAGATTATTTCAAAACCATATCACTGGCCAAAATACACACAGATATATGTATTTATATAAAAATCAGGCACTATATTAAATTCAGCCTCATTATATCAAAACTAATTTCTACCAAAACATTATAACTATCAAACAATAAACATAAAAAGGAAATACACACACACATATGTATCTATATAAATATCAGGCACTAACCCCTATTCAACCGGATTATATCACAACTAATTTCTATCCAAAACAATATCACTACCAAACATGAATAAATACACAAATACATACATATATATATAGAGAGAGAGAGATGAGTAGAAAAGGATCAACCCATCATACAAGTACTATCCGTATCGGTGCAAAGCGATCATCAGATCATCGGCTAATTTAACTCCAAATCGAACCCTCTCGACTCTAGTGCTCCGAAGAAGACCGAGTGTGACGATCTGATCGCCACATCATCGACTAACACCAGGATCCAGCGGCTCGTCAGGATTTCTTCGGAGAACGCAGCGGAGAACGGGAGGAGAAGGAGGAGGGAAGCGGCGATCAGGGAGAAATGGATCGTAAACATTTATAGGGCTTTTTTTTAGAGAGGGGGAGAGGGGGAAGTGAGTGGAGTAAGTAAAAATCGACTTATCAAAGAAAATAAGTCAGAAGTCACTTATAAGCTAAAAATCAAAAATGATGTCAAACACTGAAGAAAGCTTTTTTTTTCTTTTGTTATTTTAAGCAGATTTTTGACCAAAAAATCAGATGCCAAACGCACCCTTAGGTCAGGGAATTTGGTTAGATCAAATTCAACTAATTTCCATTCAAACCAATATCACTAGCCAATCTAAATCACACAGATATACGTATCTATATTAAAATCAGACACTAAATCAAATTCAACCTGATTGTATCATAACTAATATCTACCAAATCAATACCACTATCATGGATAAAAAAAAAAGGAAATACATCGATAAACACACACATAAAAACAGATAACCATACGTTGTGCAGTGGGAGAAAAAAGGATCAACCCATCATACAAATACTGTCCATATCGGTGCAAAGCGATCTTCGGATCATCGGCTAATTTATACTCCAGATCGAACCCTCTCGACTCTAACGCTCCGAAGAAGATCGAGTGGGACGACCTGATCGCCACGTCATCAACTAACACCAGGATCCGACGACTCGTCGGAGTTTCTTCCGAGAACGCGGCGGATAACGGCAGTATCAGGAGGAAGGTTGCGGCGATGAGAGAGAAGGGGATCGTCGCCATTTCTAGGGCTTGTTTTTAGAGAGAGAGAGTGGAGTGAGTGAGGTTTCGTTTTGTTTTGTTCTGCGGGGACGATTATATGAGAGTTTTGGCAATATTGATCCATTAGTTATTACTTTTTATTAATTTAGTACAGCATATTAGAATCATACTATCTATTTTCTTTTTCTTGTAATATTTGCTTCTTCTTTTTTTAATTAAAAACGGACTGCTCACTGTTTTTATTAATATTAAATTTAAAATAATACTCCGACCTTATTACATAAAAAAGAGTACCACAACTCAAGGATTGACAATGAAAACTTGGAAACTTGTACGGACCAATGAAACAAAACATAAAAATGCAAGCCCTTGTAAATTAGTTGACTTTATGATCATACAATTTTTTTTCCATTATTTCAAATCTTCTATCACTTCCGTGACTCATTTCTTATTTTTCTTTAAATTTTAAATTTTCACAATTTGTTCCGTAAATTTTCATCTGGTCATCTTTCGTTGACCTCTGTCTCTATATTATATCCCCAAATCAAGTGAAACTCTAGATCTACGACCTCCACTTCTTCATCACTACGTTGCTTCATAGATCTCGAGCTAAATATGTTATCTCTTTCCATTCTAATGTTGTGACAGCCTTTATAATCCAATTTAACTCATTCTTTTAATTTTAATTTTGAGCAACTCTTAAATTCCAAATGCACTTTGTAGATTCTTCTCCCTTACTTCTTTACTGAGATAGTCGCCTGTGGAGTTCGGCTTCTCGGTTGGTATGACTGACTTCAATACCCTTTTTCTTCTTAATTAAGCTTTTAATTTCAGGAACTATATGTCGCAACTTACAATCATAGTCTACATTGCTCCTTTCCACTTTTGTAGATCTATACCTCAAAAAAAAAATGCTTTCAAGCTAGGCACGAACTTATTAAAATAAATACAAAAAAACTAACAACTACCGTAATCCCTGTGGTCATAAGGATCATAGTAGTTATTAATTGAATGTGACCTGTTTCTCGTATTGTATCGATGTGTTTTAACTCTTCTTTGTTCTATGGCTATTTAAAATCCTTTCCATTACGCTATTTTTCTCTTTTTCTCATACTCCTCGTCCACTTAAGCTTCCCAATTAGATGAGTAAAGATCTACCACTAACTCACTTTTCTTTAGGTTTAAGTGCTCAAATTCCTTGTAAAACTGTGCATTTTGCTCTTTTTGCTTCTACTGTTCTGAGCTAGTATTATTATGCATAATTGCACCGGTAAAAGCTAGCAAATCCTCGGTAATAGTATTTGGCTTTGAGCCACACTCTATGGGAAGGTCCACAGTTAGTTCACCTTCCTTTAGATTAATGTGCTCATATTGTTCATTGTGGTCCTTTTGTACCTATTTTCCTGTATTAGGACTGTTAATTTTTCCATGTTTGCTCTTTTTTACCCCTTCTTGGTCACATATGAGAGGGGTTGTAGAGTTTTTAACTTGCTTTTCTAAATGGATGATTTCGAGAGTCTAGGGTCTTTTATGCTGATTGAGTTATGATAATCTTCATTGTTTATTTTAGTTAGGACTTTGAATCTGTTTTGGTCTAATATTGCTAGGTCCATTTGTTGACCAGGTGGCGCTTGTTATGATTCAAAAAAATTTGCTTGATCTTTGAGGAACTCTAAATCCTCAGCTAAGGGATATTCAGTACCAAGAGGGGAACGGCGCAGATCACCAATGTCTATAGCTAAGTTCTCGTTTCTTTTCCTTTCTTCTAAAACTGTATTATCTTGAACGTCAATAATTGGAATCAAAACTTTTTCACTCTAAAAAGCCGCTACAGTGGTCCACATTTAGGCTAAATTGCTCATTAGTTGATACCATCGACTATTTAATAGCGTTAGTTTGTTCACTAAGAGTTTTATTTGTAGCCCTACCAATAATATATTTTACTTCTTTTCTTACCCACGTCCGGATGATATGACCTGCATTTCTTTTATATCTTCTGTTTTGTGTAACTTTTTGCTGCGAAATAATTTTTTTATTTCTTATTAAGTGTAACATCTTCTTGCGAAACAGTTTTATGAAGACGTGAACTGAAGGAGCCAAAAAAATTCTCAGGCTTTTCATTGAGCAGTTTGCACTCACACTTTCTATGACTCACTTTTTTTTTACAGGTTTTGCAGAAATCAGGTAGTTGCTCGAAGTTGCACACTTGCCAAAAGTCGTCCCCTTGGTCCTCATCACCATCACCATAGCTAATTCATAGCCTATGAGTAGGTTTCATACTCAAATCCACTTGAATGCATACCTTTCCAACTTGTGGTCGTGTGCGATTGACTGTTTCTAAATCTAACTTAAGTGGTGTCTCAAAGACACTAGCAATCGAGTAAAGACTGGATTTGTTGTATAGGTGTATTGGTAGCATTGGAAAGTTAACCCAAATAGGTGTAATCGGTGGTTCAAAACCTGATTTGAAATCAAAAGTACACCTAAATATTCTCATTGGCCACTTTGAAACCATCCACTTTTTTCTCAGCCAAACCCTTAAAAAGTCGTCTTCATGATAAAAACTTAATCATACATATTTATGGTCAATTAATCCGACTTTAAAGTCCATATTAAGATCCAAACTATTCAACATTGTATAGATATGCTTAATTTCTGGGTTTCCATGCGTAAACTTCCCGATTAAGGTGAATTTAAATGGTTCAGATAACAAGTTTATCTCTTTAAAAGTAAACCTAATAGGTGTTTCACCTTTATGTCTTTTAACTTCCTTCAGGGGCAAAAGCGGGTCTTTATATTCACCTAATACTTCATCAATCTTTATATGTGTCTTGTAATGTGTGCTTTTGAGAGGCTTAAAGGATGATTTTGTAAAACCGATGTTAATACTATTTTTACAATATAGCTATCAAATAAATATTAACACTATTTTTGTTTCGGGGTGGCTGGTGTTTGACAAATAAGGGCCGTTTGGAAACCAAGTATTTTTGGAAATTTCCTTTATGTAGAAGTGTTGTAAAAAAAAAAGACTTCTTGAGAAATAAGTGAGAAAATAAATATGCTTGGTGGATAATTGATTTTGGTGTTTATAATTTAAATGAAATAACTTAGAAACACAATAATTGAGGAGGACAATACAAAAAAAAAAAACGAATAACCACGCACTACAAAGCTTAAAATCACTTTAAATGATAACAATTACAAATTAAAAAATAGCGATAAACATATTATAAGTAGAATGTTTTTTTTTGAAAGAGACATATTGGATACTTACTTCAGAAAGTAAGAATAGAACTCAAAATTGCGATCTGAGTTGTATCCATTTCATTTTATTCAACAATATACTCATCTAAATTCAAGCTTTCAATTTCTTTATTATAACGTCCGAATTTCGCATCAATTTTTGTCTATTTTCTTATACATTATGTACTGTCATTGATGCAACGACAGTTAACATTTATGTATCAAATGGATATGAAGACATATATACAAGAATCAACTATCTAGCTATATATACACCAAAACAACGTTTGATAACATTTATTAATGACGAATGTCTGCTGTTAAAAAACCATTTGCTTCACCACCGTTTTGAAACTACAGTCTATGATAGCATTTTGTTTTGAATGGTGTAAGAAACCAATCATATTAGCATAACTAGCATAAATAAGAAATATTTACCTGAAATAATAATAATTAGGCATATGAAAAAAGATAGTACAAATGGAAAACAAAATGTACATTAACATACCATTAATTTGTCTTGGAAAGTTTAATGTTGAATGCATAATAGTTTCGTGTAATATACATGAATCATGAGATGGTCATTATCACTCCGCCAAATAAATGTAAATTGCATGTGAAATGAACATGCAACCATTACATTTTTTACGTACTTACCTTTTCTTTCACGAAATGCTTAATAATTGCATCAATATGTGTCTCATCAATTACACCAATGTAGCTTTGCGATAGTTAGAAACTATATAAATAAATTTCCGTGACTTCAATCTAGTACAACGCTTTCGTAAGGAAAATAATTTTTAACCTTAAAATGTGGATAAATTTTGGAATTGTCACGAATATAACTAGTGACCCAATCAAAAGTTGGAGGAACTATGATAAGCACAAGAAAAGTAACCGAAGTTCTCAATAGTGCATTAAAATGTCTAATATTAATTTTTTTTCAAGATGTTGAAAGTCTTATTGCAACTTATGATTTCTTGCATTATGACGTATAGTTATTTTGAAGACGTTGAAAGTCTTTTTGCAACTTATGGCTTCTTTCATTATGGCGTATAGTTAGAAGCAATATAATCACTTGATCTTACACGGTTACTTCACGACTCTCTTACAATAAATTTATAAATTTAAGTTTTTATACAAATCGAGCAGATACATGCTTTTCCATACGAAATAGGTCATGACATCGTGTATTCGGCGGCCGTTTAGTATGTCCATCACATGTTGGTGTCCTCTGTAACTCGATGTCGAGACTTTAGCTTTATATTTCTCGTAATAGTCCACTTCTATAAAGCTTATGTAACTCGATGCCGTGCAATGAAATTTAATTTGACATTTTTTATTCCGCATTTTTCATTATTTCTATAAATTTAGTATCATTGATTTTAGTACTAAATAAGTTGTCATGTACATGTAATTCCCCTTTATTTTTCAAACTAATATATAAAATTATGTAAAAGTTAACTTAATATGTAGAAAGAAAAAGTAATGTATAAAAAGTAACTTTTAATATATATAAAATAATTTCGGACTAGAAATTATTTAATATGCAAAACTAACTTGTAAGTATTGCTAAATATTAATAATTTTTTGTGATTAAAAAATTTTCAGCAAAAGTTTTCATAATGCTTCCAAACAAACAAAAAAATATGGGAAAGCAAAACTATTTGGAGATAAATAATTTGGTGTGAAACAAACATAAACATAGCCTAAATCTCATGTATTTGAAGAATTATTAAAATAATAAAAGAGGAGAAATGAATGGACCACAGAATATTACTCCATATTATTAATCGAATCTAATCATAAAGAGGTGCTCTCAATACACTACATTTTTTCTTTTAAAACGCAAAGACCGTAGATTTAATCTACGGTCTGTATAATTTAATACAAACCGTAGATTAAATCTACGGTTTGGATTAAATGATACAGACCGTAGATTAAATCTACGGTCTGTGTAATTTTTTTCAAAATTACACAGTCAGTCCCTGCTTTTCAAAATTACACAGTCAGTCCCTGCGCGAAAATTACACAGACAGTCCCTGGAAAAAACAGAATCTTATGTTTTTTTTTAAAAAAATAAAATTTTATTCTACACTCTCTCTCTTTCTCTCAAAACCCCCCAATTTTCAACCCAAAAAATCACCCAAATCAATCAACCACATTAACTATCAAATTTATTAACAAAAAACCCCAAATCATCAATCAAACTTATCCATAATTGAAGGTATATCTTTTATTCTCTAATTTATTATTTATTTTGTGTAATTTCAATTTGTAAAATAGGAAAAAATATATAAAATATGCAAATCCATAATTCACTTAGCTATATATAATTGTTTGTTGTTTGTTTATATTAATTATAGAAATTTTAATAATTGTTGATATTTGTCCCATTTTTGCATGTTTTTTTATTTTTTGTAATTTTAATTTGTAAAATAGGAAAAAATATATAAAATATGCAAAACCATAATTCACTTAGCTATATATAATTGTTTGTTGTTTGTTTATATTAATTATAGAAATTTTAATAATTGTTGATATTTGTCCCATTTTTGCATGCTTTTTTATTTTGTTTGGTTAATTTGAATTGTTGATAATGTGTTTGGTTATGATTAAAAAATTGAGTTATTATTGTTTGGTTTATGATTAAATGTGTTTGGTTATGATTAAATGTGTTTGGTTATGATTAAAAAATTGAATTATTATTGTTTGGTTTATGATTAAATGTGTGTTTGGTTATGATTAAAAAATTGAATTATTATTGTTTGGTTTATGATTAAATGTGTGTTTGGTTATGATTAAAAAATTGAATTATTATTGTTTGGTTTATGATTAAATGTGTGTTTGGTTATGATTAAAAAATTGAATTATTATTGTTTGGTTTATGATTAAATGTGTGTTTGGTTATGATTAAAAAATTGAATTATTATTGTTTGGTTTATGATTAAATGTGTGTTTGGTTATGATTAAAAAATTGAATTATTATTGTTTGGTTTATGATTAAATGTGTGTTTGGTTATCATTGCTTTGTTATCATTAATTGGTTATAATTGAGTTATCATTGTTTGGTTATCATTAATTGGTTATCATTGAGTTATCATTGTTTGGTTATCATTAATTGGTTATGTTATCATTTTTTGGTTATCATTAATTGAGTTATATTTGGTTATCATAGTTAGGATGGCAGACCCAGGTCCACATATTAAAGGGAGGTTGAGTATTTTACGACAGACTGGTCACATTTCTAATCAGACTTGGGATGCTGGCAGAGAAGCGGGTAGAGGAGATGCCAATAAGATTAGGGTTTATAATTATAGTTGGCAGATACCGACGCCTGAAAGGGTAGTTCAAAATATCATTAGGGCTGGTTTTTACGGTATTTACAGTATAGGTAATTATACCGTAGACCGAGGGTTGATTACAGTCTTAGTTGATAGGTGGCGTGATGAGTCGCACACGTTCCATTTTGTCGGGGGAGAGTTGGGGATATCTTTACAGGATGTAGAGATTATGCTTGGTCTGAGGGTGGACGGTCTTGCTGTGACCCGGTCGGAGCGGAATGACACGAAGGCGAGCAGGTTGGCTATGATGGAGAGTTTGTTAGGTGTTAGGCCGGCTGACAATCAAGTGGATATAAACTGTATGACAGTTAGACTTGATTGGATGTTACACACCTTCGGTGAATTACCCCCCAACCCTAGTGAGGAGCGTTTGCTATATCAGTCTAGGGCTGCCATGCTATTATTACTGGCTGCACATGTGTTTTCGGATAAGAGCAGTGATCAGATTCCACTCTGGCCTCTGCCATTTCTGGAGGATTTTGACACATGTGCTGAGTATAGTTGGGGATCAGCTCTTCTGGCCTGGTTAGAGGCTAATCTATGCAGGGTGGTACGTTGTAAGACAAACGGAGTAAGCGGGGCGGTGATGTTTCTGGATATGTGGGCGATTACCAGACTACTGCCGGTTAGACCGTGTGAAGAGCTGTCGGAAGATGTCGAGCCACCTGAGGGCTGGCCTAGGTTCCCCCTCGGTTACAGGTATGATATTTATTTAGTTTTTGAATTGGATTTGCGTTTTTATATTATTGTGTCATCTATCATTTACTTAGCTCCCGGTTATATTTATTGTTTATCGGTTTTTGTTTGTATATTACAGATGGAAGATGTGGAGGCAAACTAACCTTATGCCATATGTCTACGGACATAATGTGGTCCACATACGTGACCAGTTTGACAATATGTCGCCTGAACAGGTAAATTTTAATTTTCGTATTATATGTAACTTACGTATTATATGTTGTATATGTTTGCATTGGTCTTATGTTCGCAGAATTTATTACTCGTCTATTTTTAAACCATTGTTTATATATTCTAATTTGATGATTACAGATAGTGTGGCAACCTTACGGGGATCTCAATCAGTATCCGGAATACTGCACGCGGGGCCGTTATATGTGGCATTGTTCTGTGCCTCTCATTTGTAATGAGAAGATTGAGTACCACCCCGCGGACAGGTTCATGAGACAGTTCGGTTTTGTGCAGCGGGTCCCTACATATATTTGGAAACCAAGACAGGGTCACGGCAAGGATAGAAGATATGGGATTGGGCAAAAACACGACTGACCTTTACTTTGTGGAGAATTTATAGCCGTGTGGAATGACCGCCACACCCGTCTTATTAACGGCGAATATGGGTCAGGGACGTCAGCGGATTACATGAGATGGTATAGAAAGAGGACCCGCATCTTCATAAACCCACCTGAACTTGGCCCGCCCCCTCACGGTTTCCGGGAGAATACGGGTGTCTTCAATAAAATGGTAACTACTAAATAAATCGTTTTTTACTAATAAATCGTTACTTCTTTTTCTGTATATTTCAATACTAATAAATCGTTTTTTATTGTTTTTTTTTTCAGAAAGCGATGTTGCGCCGCAGTTTCAAATCGTTCAAACGGCTGCAATCTAAAACGGACGTGGACTTACTACGTGCGGAGTTCGCTCAAATGGGTATGAATCCGTATGGGTCAGCTGATGAACAGTCGGAGGAGGAGGACGACGACGACGATGGTGATGACGACCTACGTTACGACCCACGAACTTACACTAGGGCTTCAAGTTGTCGGCGTCCCGACCAAAGAGGCGAATCTAGTAGCGGGGGTAGAAGATCGACTGGAGGTCGACACCCGACTACAGATCAGGGTCCGGGTCCGAGTTCAAGCGGTCGACGTCGTCGTTCTTCTTTTGCTGGGTCGGACTACGTTCAGCCCGATGTTCCGTTCGATCATCATAGACAATCATTTGGTTCGTACGAGCATCATCCTAGTCATCAGTCCACCGACAGTTGGAGTCGGGGGTTGACAATTACATCCCACGAGCGTGCGCCGCATCCAGAATCGCAGCAGCGACAAAGACGCCGTACGGAGCTAAACGAAATCGAAGAGTCTGCTGAGCCGTCATCGGATAGATTAACATCGGCGGAAAAGATGCTCCCTATGTCCAACTTTAAAACATTTAGTCGTTACAAAAAAAAAAAAGTGCACTGTTTTTGTATTTGATTTCTATGTTTGATTTGTCAGTTTTATTCTTAGCTAGGGTTGGAATATTATAAATTCGTACGTTTAATTTGATTTCTATGTTTGATTTGTACGTTATAATTTCGTAAGTTTAATTTGATTCGTATGTTTGATTTGTATGTTTGTAAAAAATATTCTGTATTTTAATTGATAGGACCAATATTGAGTTTTTACAAACCGTAAACCCTAAATTACAAACCCTAAACCCTAAACCCTAAACCCTAAACCCTAAACCCTAAAAAAACCCTAAAAAAACCCTAAAAAAACCCTAAATATTCTGAAATTTACATACAAACCGTACATTTAATGTACGGTTTGTACAGATTTCATACAAACCGTACATTAAATGTACGGTTTGTACAGATTTCATACAAACCGTACATTAAATGTACGGTTTGCATGTATTCTGTGCAAACCGTAAAAGTAATGTACGGTTTGTACCCATGATTTAAGCAGCGCCACTTTACGAATGTACTTTTTGCACCGAATCACCGTTAATAACGTAAAAAAAAACAAACTACAAACCGTAAAAATAATCTACGGTTTGTAGTGTAAATGACATCGGATACCATATCTATCAAAATAATTCCGACAACACCTTATCACTTTTGAATTATTATGACTTGACAACCCTATCCGAACTAGCAACTATTCAATGCATTATTAAAGTTTGAAAATGACTACACCAAAAAAAACACTACAAACCGTAAAAGTAATATACGGTTTGTAGTGTAAATGACATTGGATACCATATCTATCAAAATAATTCCGACAACACCTTATCACTTTTGAATTATTATGATTTGACAACCCTATCCGAAAATGACTACTCAATGCATTATTAAAGTTTGGAAATGACTACACCAAAAATTCACTACAAACCGTAAAAGTAATCTACGGTTTGTAGTGTAAACTTACACTATAAATATGACTCAATTTTGCCAATTCTAACAAACCATAAAATCAAACACAAACACATTTCAAAATCTCTAAAAAAATCCTCATTTCTCCACAATAAAATATACAAACAAACACTTTTCCAAAATGAATTACAACTATGGTTATGACAACAACCAATGGAATAACAACAATGCGAATTCATCCAGTGGCTCAAACGATGAGCTAACTGATTATTCAGAGCACTTTGAAGTTGATGAATTAACTTGGGAAACAAGGGATGAAATGCTTGCTGATGTGGCTGAGAATTGGGGTTTCATCCTTACGATTCGTAGGTCTGGAGGGGGTGATGGGAGCAGAACACCGTATGTTGATATTGTGTGTGATAAATCGGGGGTATACGAAAAAATGAAACCAACTTCCGTCAAATCAGGTACAAAGAAAAAAGATTGTCCATTTTTCATTAAAGGTTACGTAGTTAATGGTGAATGGATGTGTCACGTAGAAAATGGACAACATAACCACCCACCTCCAACTTACCTCCAAGGGCAAGCACGACGTGCTCGTTTAACCCAAGATGAAAAAGAAATTATTAAAACTTTAAGGCAAAGTAGTTTTAAAGTTGGTGAAATATTAGAGGCCATTAAAAATCGAAATCCTGACAATGTACCAAACACTAAAACGATACATAATTTTTTGGCCGGACTGAAATTTAAAGAACGAGATGGTAGAAACCCGATACAGGAACTGTTTAATTTGTTGGATAGCCATCGCTACACATTCTACTATAATATGAACCCATCAACCCATTCCCTTGAGAACTTATTTTTTGCACACCCCGATTCTATAAGGATGTTCAAAGCTTTTCCTGATGTCTTGTTAATGGATTGTACATATAGGACAAACCGTTTTAATATGTCATTTCTAGAAGTCGTAGGAATGACATCAACGAACCAAACATATTGTTTAGGTTTTGTTTTCATGAGTGACGAGACAAAGGAAAGTTATATATGGCCATTGGAAAAATTTAAAGTTACATTGGAGGGGTGTATACTACCTAGGGTGTTTGTAACCGACAGGGAAATGGCCTTATCAAATGCTTTATCCGTTGTTTTTCCCGATTCTCATCATATTTTGTGCACTTTTCATATTGCAAAAAATGTTTTGAAAAACTGCCGTAAAAAAATCCCTGATGAGGAGTGGCAAACGTTTCTAGATGATTGTGGTTTATTAGTTGATTCTGAGTCGATAGAGGAGTACAATCATAACCGAACTTATTTCAATTCCTCTTACAAATCGTACCCTGCTGTGATTAAGTATGTAGACAAGCTTTTAAATGATTATGCTGAAAAATTTGTTGCATGCTATACCAACCACACAACACATCTAGGTAACAGAACTAGCAATCGAGCCGAACAACAACATGCTAAGCTGAAAAGATCCCTTTCCACAAATACTGGCACGCTTGAAACTGTTTGGGTAGAGGTGAATAGAATTCTAGAAAAACAGTTTGAGGATATTAAGATGAAATTGGATAAATGCAAGTCTTATTTTCCACATTCTGAACGAACACCTCTATTTATAAATCTTAGGTCGTATATCACACACTATGCCTTTGATTTATTATTTCAAGAACACAAAAAATGTAGTGGCCAGGCTGATGAGAATTGTTCTTGCGGTTTTAAATTGTCTCACGGTTTACCTTGTCATCATATTATGAGTGAACATATTTTATTCGGGAAGCCTCTTCCTCTAGAATATATTCATCCATTCTGGAAAAAATTAGACGTAATTGATG
Source organism: Primula vulgaris (assembly GCA_963920805.1). Taxonomy (NCBI): domain Eukaryota; kingdom Viridiplantae; phylum Streptophyta; class Magnoliopsida; order Ericales; family Primulaceae; genus Primula; species Primula vulgaris. Next base: position 22,345,324 of record OY987217.1, on the reverse strand, counting down.
ATAATGGGAACACAGATGATTATGGGGTAGAGGGTGATCTAGAAGAGTTTAAAAGTGTTTATGCTAGCAAAACGAATGTTGAAAAACGGCGTATGAAAACACAACTCCGAGAGATAACCGTACCAGCCAGAACATCCATCAGTGACCCCGAAGTGAGAGTAAATAGGGGGAGACCTAGAAAAGGCGACAAATCTAGTAAGAGGGATAAGTCGGGATGAGAGTATGTGGAGGAAGAGAGAGCTGGTGCTAGTAGGGACAAGGGCAAAGGCAAGGCGGATGAAACACCGGAGGTAAGGGTAAACCCAACTAGGAGGCCGCGAAACCAGAACTCTAAACCCACCCCCAATAGGATAACCTTCCTGTACAGTGACCAAATATGGGTCATGTTACTTAGTTACATCGAAACGGTTTATGATGTGTGTGGGGATGGTAACTGTGGGTTCCGGGTACTTGCAAATGCGACGGGTAAACAGAATGGGGAAGATGATTGGTACGCGGTAAGATGTGAATTGTTTCAAGAGCTGCAGCAAATGAAAGGTGTTTATTATGAGCTGTTTGAGAATCTTGACTTTGAAGCTTACCGGTATGATTACATTTTATCAAGTTTAAATTTTTATCATGCTACAAATCCTGCACCTTCTGACAAATGGATGAGATTTCCGTCCTATGGTTTTTTAATTGCTTCTCATTACAATATGCCAATTGTATTGTTGTCCTTATGAGAAAATCAAAATGGAGGGATAAACATGTGGAACTCCACTTTTTTACCTCTTTATACTGGTCCGCCTCGCGGAACGACACATTACATCCCGACTGTAATGGTGTTCGTCAACAGTTGTCACTATGCTCAGGTCATTCCTAAAGAAGAAGGGATCTTCCCAATGCCAGGAATTATAGCACGGTGGGAACAAACACGCACTGAGACAGCTGCGCCATGGAAGGAACTTTTTCGACCTAATTTCAAGTTATATATGGCGCTGGAAAAGAAATCGGGAAAGAAAAAAGCAAATGAAGATCAAGCTATAGACCTAAGTCCATAATCAGTTTTTAATTTTTAATTTTATGTAAATTACTATTTTTTCCAAGTTGTTGTAAATTTCTATGATGTAAACAAATGGTTAATAAATTTGTTTTCTGAAATTTAGTTCTATGAAATTTTGTTGTAAATTTTGTTTAATAAATTTGTTTTATGAAATTTATAAGTTGATATTCATTTTGCATATTTAGTTAATTTTTTTTATGAAATTTATATAATTTATGATTGTTTCATTCAACAAAATTGATGATTGACACCAAATTAACGACTTAGTTAATGTTTCATATTACGTTATACAAGTGTTAAAAACAAACCAAAGGTACTTCACAAAAATTGACGATTTAGTTAATGATTCAATAAATATCAACTTATACACTTGACAAAAATATAACATGTAAAATTTTGAACTTATACAATAAATATCAAACATAAAATTTATCAAATCAACTTTATTTGTGTAAATTTGTGTAAATTTTGTGTTTATTTTGAGAGATTGTTAGAATATTGGTAATTTATTTTATGTAAAATTTTAAAAATAAGGCATTTAGTTTTTTTATTAAAAAAATCATATTTATTTTGAAAAAATTATTCAGTTTTTTAATTTTAATTCTCAGATTTTTTTTTTTTTTTAAAGCAAAAAACTGCTGTAAACCGTAGATTAATCTACGGTCTACAGTCATTGACTGTAAACCGTAGATTTAATCTACGGTTTACAGATTTTAACTGTAAACCGTAGATTAAATCTACGGTTTACAGGTCTAAAACACTAATCTAATTCCTCTTTCTCTCTCTCTCTATACTAACGAACCTGTCCACGCGATGCGTTGGTATGACGGTAACCTATATATTCATAGATACTAATTAAATCGAATATAAACTTGACAATCATAAAATTGAAATTATATAAATTAATAACAATAATATTATTGAAAAAAAAATTAAGTTTTAATACCTGAAATAGTAAAAAATTGAAGAGATAGGAAGAGAAGAGGAGAGACAAATATAAAACAATTTAAAAATGAGATGAGATTAACCTAACATAACAGTTTTATTTCCTATTTTAGTTTTTTTTGTAAATACTGTTTCAACAGTATAGATATACAATATTCACGCAATACATATCTCTATATCTCCTATTTTCTCTCTTGCAAAATATTCTTAACACTCTACCAGGTACCTCTCTCTCTCTCTATATATATATATATACATATATATATATATATTTATGTATATGTATATGGGTATCTACAGTTTGGATAATCTATCTCAATATAATTATTAGTTTCAAATAATATTATATAATTGTTACTATAATTATATTTTAGGATTTGTAGTCATGTTTTAAATATGGGTTTTATGTATACTTTCATTTTGTGTACCCGAGGGTTGTATTGAATATTGTACTTCTTTTTTATACGTGTGTTTTATGTTTTAAAAAAAAGTCTTAATATGATTCAAATAAGGAAAATAATGGATTTACTATCAAGTTATTTAGGATCATCTTTCTCAATATTGTTATTAGCTTCGAGAACTAATATAAGCTGACTGATCATTTTTGTAATATTTTAGGATTTATAAGTCATGTTTTAAATACACGTTTTATGTATACTGTACTTTGATTTGGTGTGTAGTGTGTACATATCATACTATTATAATAAGCAACCCAAGAAAATTAAGGCTCGCAAATTTTGGCCATTTTTTCCAAAAATGCCCTCACTCTATTTTTTATAATTACTCCTATACACTTATTCAATTCAAAACATTTATTACAAACAAAAAAATTTGCTCTCCAATCCCAAACAAAACCGCCTTACGTGTATTTTTGTATAATAACTAACATTATATTACTCCTTATATACGATTGTTAATTTATTATATTTATTCAATCAATTTTTTGTTTTTTTGAAAATATTAATTTTATTTGCCCGGATGATCGTGTTGCACACACATTGCGCGTGCACAGATTACTAGTTTATATATATATAATATATGGATTGTGTTTACACTTAACTGCTGAGGGTTGTATTCAATATTGTACTTTTTTTATTCGTGTGTTTTATGTCGTTTTATTTTTAATTTATGTTGAAGAAAAAGGCTTATTATGGTTCAAATAAGGAAAATAATGAATTTACGGAATCGTACGTTTAGGAACCTAATGATGTGGCAATGGTAATTCTGTAATTTAAGTGCATTTTAGCAACTTTGAGTTATAATGGATGTTTTCTTTCTAATTAAGTAAGAAATAGTGTATGGAGTTACCAAAGAACTAAAGAAGCAATTATGAGGCATTTTAGTTATGAAATTAGTGGTTGTGATCTATCTCAATATGGTTACTATTTTCGACTGATCTTATATGCTTACTGATCATGTTTGTAATTGTTATATTTGTTGTCATGTTTTAAATAGTTTTATGTATACTTTGGGGTGTGTGTGTGTGTGTAGATTGTGTTTACTGCTGAGTGTTGTATTGAATATTGTACTTTTTTTATTCGTGTGTTTTATGTCGTTTTATTTTTAATTTATGTTGAAGAAAAAGACTTATTATGGTTCAAATAAGGAAAATAATGAATTTACGGAATCGTACGAAGTTATTTAGGAACCTAATGATGTGGCAATGGTAATTCTGTAATTTAAGTGCATTTTAGCAACTTTGAGTTATAATGGATGTTTTCTTTCTAATTAAGTAAGAAATAGTGTATGGAGTTACCAAAGAACTAAAGAAGCAATTATGAGGCATTTTAGTTATGAAATGAGTGGTTGTCATCTATCTCAATATGGTTACTATTTTCGACTGATCTTATATGCTTACTGATCATGTTTGTAATTGTTATATTTGTTGTCATGTTTTAAATAGTTTTATGTATACTTTGGGGTGTGTGTGTGTGTGTATAGATTGTGTTTACTGCTGAGTGTTGTATTGAATATTGTACTTTTTTTATTCGTGTGTTTTATGTCGTTTTATTTTTAATTTATGTTGAAGAAAAAGGCTTATTATGGTTCAAATAAGGAAAATAATGAATTTACGGAATCGTATGAAGTTATTTAGGAACCTAATGATGTGGCAATGGTAATTCTGTAATTTAAGTGCATTTTAGCAACTTTGAGTTATCATGGATTTTTTCTTTCTAATTAAGAAATAGTATATGGAGTTACCAAAGAACTAAAGAAGCAATTTTGAGGCATTTTAGTTATGAAATGAGTGGTTGTCAACTAAACTACCCCCTACATAAATATGTGTACTACTCGTTACAAAAGAAGGTCTAGTTTTTTCAATATGTTTGCAGTATAAGACTTACTAGAAGTTAGTGTTTATTGTCTGCTAATAGGTCATTTTCATGACAAACATTCCAATCCTATTTGGAGTGGTGTTTATTATGTTGTGTCATCTTGTTTTTATTGAGGTTAGCATAATAGCATGCATGTACTGTGAGTTTAAGAATTGATAAACGGTATATGTGTTTTTTTCCATATGTATGGCCTCTGTTTGCCATTTGATGGTTTTGCGGTTATTGAAAGTCAAATTTTAAATCTATCTACTTTGAGTCTACTTTAGAGAAAATGTAAGTAAAAGACTTTTAATGAAATACTGGAAACGGCTAAATGTTTCTACTTAAGCAGACAGTCCCAGATCTTGAGCAAATGCATCGTCTATGTTAATAAGAATGCTTATATTTCTGGTTTATTTGTTAACTAACAGTCTTCTAGGGTTAGGGTTCTGCTTTTGAAATGATTAAACGTTAAAGATTTTATTTTAGTATCAGAAGCTGAATAATCGTAATGTTGTCATGTGAATATAAATATTGCATAGGAGAGGTCGAGATAACCAGTGAATTGCTTTTGCTTATAAGTCAGCTTCATTAAATATTTGCAGGAAATATGATTAAGCTTTTTAAAGTGAAGGAAAAACAGAGAGCTGAGCATGCCAATGGCGCATCAGGGGGAAAGAAGCAAAGTGCGGGAGAGTTACGCCTTCACAAAGGTAATCAATATCATTATATTCATGTACTTACAAGGGTACAGTGACGAAATGGTGCATAATGTTATGCCTTCACAACTGTACTATGTTTATACTCATGTAATCAATATCATTATTTTCTACTTTGCAGACATGGGTGAACTTAACCTACCGAAAGGCTGTACCATATCATTCCCTAATGGCAAAGACGACCTAATGAACTTTGAGGTCACCATTCGACCTGACGAAGGATACTATTTGTAAGCAGTCTTTACCACTGTGGTTTACTTTTTCCTGTATTAACAAAAGTTTCTCATTTGAAGTTTGTAATTGTCTTTTATGATCGAGGAGTATAAAGCCTATTTATAATAATATTATTGAAGCCATTTAGATTTGAAACATATAGGAAAAAGTATAGTTTGGGATGGAATTTGGGATTGTTGGATTTTCTTTCTGATTTCGTTGAATACTAGATAAAAGACGTTTCTAAACTGTGAGAAAAAGGTAAAACATTTTATTGCTTAATTACATGAACCGAGAGACTTTTAGCAAATGCTAGCAGCTGGACTACTTCAGATAAAATTAAGCTAAATATAGTACAAATTGTCATAGTGACATTTAATTCTTCTTACAGTCATGCTCAAGGCCTGCTCTTTGTTTCATTATTCTCATCATTAAGCTTAAAGATTCATCCTTATGTATGGATTCCATATGAGTCCAACTTTTCCTTGTAGAATGCTGATCTTGCGGACATTATGTTTTCTTCAGTAATATAATTTGATTATGCAACCATTAGAGTAAACCATGTGGATTTCCCCACCTTGAATTTGTGGAGTACTGTCTTTATTTAATTAGAAATCTATCACCCACTGTCAAGTGTATTTCTGATTGCTCCTAAGTACTATTCTGGTATTCCATTTTCTGAACTGCGTGCCCTCTTTCTCTAAGCATGTTTTTCTTTTTCACACAAGTTGTTGCTAGCTTTTACTGTATCTGCTGCACTTCGATATTTTGGCTTCAATTATGTAAAGTACTCAATAATGAGAGGAAATGAGAAAGAAAGGAAGGAATAATTGTGCATAGTAAGAATGAGAAGTCTGGTGCAAGAAACAAGGGTGCACTTGCTTACTAAGACAATTAAGGGGAACATTCTGTAGTTACTTATTGATTCAAAATTAAGCATAATGTCTTATCTCATAAAATCGCTATCTAGGGTTATGAAAAACATGAACGTCTTCGTTTTGTCAAAAGCAGGTTAGCTGTAGCTTGATCTGAGCTTAAGTTGCAGCATTCTATTATGTAATTCCTCATAGAAATCCCGTTAAGTGAGTTATTACCGTTTGATTAATCTGCTTCCTGAGTTGGTAGTTTATTTAGACGTCGGTCGACCTTTATCAGTTACATATTGTTGTTCTTATTTATTTTTTATCTTCGCTTTTCAGAGGAGGTACATTCATATTCACTTTCCAAGTTCCACCGATGTATCCTCATGAACCGCCAAAGGTCAAATGCAAAACTAAGGTATGGTTTTTTTGTTGAATAAAAAGCGTGCTCCCTTTCATTGCATAACATTTTTGTCATCTTGTGGTATATTATTCAGCAGCCTTTTTTTCTTGCAGGTCTATCATCCCAACATCGACTTGGAAGGGAATGTATGCCTTAATATTCTTCGTGAAGACTGGAAACCCGTCCTGAACATCAATACCATAATATATGGACTCTATCACCTTTTCACGGTAATTACATTCACTTTTGGCGCTGTTAACATTTATTTTGCTTGTGCTTCTAAAAACCTGGTTCTAAGTCTAGATGACTGTCCTTGTTGCAGAAGTTTACTTTCCATGGTTTGTAAATTTTAATTTTTTTATGAAAATGGGTGTAGATGGTTTCTTCAAGTTTTAATGAATATTACACAGCTAACATCGTTGATCAGAAAACATGGATATGGAAACAGAACGTGTGTTCATTGAAAAAAAGTATATAAAGGGATCTGAGGAATATTGTTTGGCTTTTTAAAATTTTCGTTTCTGATTTTAACTTGTTTTATCTGGGTTGGTAAGAGATATGCATCACTGATGGAACTCTTGAAAACATTTCTCGATGTTATAACAGTCTTGAAACAAATAGGTTTTTAAACATAAGCTAAAAAGGAATGCTGGTTTGTGAACTACATCAACTTTGAGTTTTGGTTTGTCAAATACTGCTACGCCATCAATTCTATACTATGTTTTTGTTTTCAATAAGCAAGACATTTTTCTTTCTTGAACTTGTCCCAAAAGTAACCAAAGTATTTATTGATTATTTGTCCCCGATACTTATGTTGTCTTTGTTTGAACAGCAACCTAACCATGAAGATCCGCTCAACCATGATGCTGCTGCGGTATTGAGAGACAACCCGAAGATGTTCGAATCTAATGTGAGAAGGGCAATGAGCGGTGGTTATGTGGGAGAAACACATTTCACTCGTTGCATGTATTAGCTGCTATCTGCGTAATCAAAAGTGAAACTGTACCCCTGTGAAATTGAATTTAATGCTCTACTTTTCAATGTTATTTTCTTGGGTTCTGGTAATATCAGTATCTGAAAAAATAGAGTGCTATTTATTAAATTTTATTTTCTTAAAAGCGAGTCTCCTTTTTTGTTCCAACTGTCGCGACTGCACAATATTATTTTGGATCTTTTTCAATGAAAGGTTCCTACTTGATACAGAAAACTGATTTGATAACTTTAGTTAACAAGGACCCGTGAAGAGTAGCACTTTTTTCATTCAAGAAAACCCATGGACCTGATCATCATCAAAAGAAAGTAGAAAACAATTTGGGACTATTTAAGCAAAGAACACTTAAATCAGTACAATTCACTTGCTACGCACCAGAAAAGAAAAAGAAAATCGTCTTTTACTTGGAGTTGCTGTTATAAGAAATATAAAAAACTACTAAACCGGTAGTGGCGAGGGAATGTCGGTATCCCCTTGTCCGGGACCTTATCACCATCAAAACAGCTTGTTCGGGCCTCTAACGGATCTACGACGTGCTGTCCCGGACCTTAACAGGCCGAACCATGCCTATGCCTCATCAAGCTCATCAAACCTGACTTCACCATACGTAACAGGCCCGATCCCCCTCTCCCTTTAGCTACATATTTGTATCAAGCTTTTGGGTCCCCCTCCACCGTACTGACTTGATCGTCGGAGAGGGAAATCCTGAGATCAAACCGGGCCCCCTGTTCCTTGCTTGTGCAGGTATGACAGACATCCGTTGCTGAAGCAGACCATATCATCATCGGACCTCCTAACAACCCCGGAGCCGACGTGAGTTATAGAATAAGCCGAGCCTAGGAAGAAAAATAGGCTCGCCAATTGGCGCCGTCTGTGGAAAAGTATAAAGAACGCGTTAGCTCTGCCTGTCCGTCCCGGAGCAAAAATGTCTGATAATAATCAGTACGACACCCCATATTCCCGCCACATCCCCGTTTATGGGATGCCGAGAACCCTGTCGTTCGATGCCACCCCGAGAACTGCACCCGCTAGGGAGGCCATTCCCTTAACGGCGGTGGCCGGGACACCCCGGTCACACGGCGAGCTGGCTCAAATGATGCTTGAAATCCATGAGAATGAGCTCGTCGCCCTAGCGGCCTAGAGGGCGTTGATAGCCGCGTTGATGACACCAGAGCCCGAACCCGTCACGCATGGCACAACACAACCTGAACCAGGCCCCGTTCCCGTGAGAAGCGTAATGTCCTGGCTGGGCCCCGTGCGCCGAGATGTTCTGGAGGAACCTGCTCCCGGGGGTGAGGGATCGAGGTGATTCCACAGGGGGAATTCCCGACGTAGCGACGAGCGTGGTGTTCACTCTCGGCTCCACTGGCCAGCAGACAGTCGAGACTCACGACCTGGACCGAGTCGTGCCCGGACTGAGAAGCCGCCCAGGTCGCGAAGGCGTAGTCGTCGCTCTAACCGAGACGATGCCGTTGACGAGGCAGCGCTGAAAATCGTTGCCTTTACCCGTAGCACTCCGTTCTCAGACGAAATCGAATACAGCGCTCCCCCGGAAACTTCACCGCCCCCGTTCTTCAAATCTTCAATGCGGACTCTGACCCGGAAGCTCATCTCCGGCACTATCGCTATCAGATGAACCACTGGTCCCACCTCGATCAACTCATGTGTAAATGATTTCCCGCCAGTCTGGGAAGGTTGGCGAGTAAATGGTTCCAGTCCCTGCCCGCCAACTCCGTCCACTGTTGGGACAACCTGGCCTATGACTTCGGACATCGGTTTATCAACTTAAAAGAAAGAGTTGCCCAACCGGAGCAGCTCTATCAAGTGAGGGCCCACCCCAAAGAGACCTCGAGAGTTATGATAATCGGTTCTGGCAGAGGCACACGGAGTGCGCGGACTGCCCCGAATCTACCTCCATAGCTGCTTTCAGACAGAACATGGTCGTGGGTAGCAGAATCCGCAACGAAATGATAGCGACCCCTCCTAGAACGGTTCATCGGCTCAGATCTCTTATAAAGCAGCATGTCGATATAGAGAAAGACATGAGGTCTGCCGGGGTAACCCACTCGATTGCCAGCATCGAATAGCCTCAGGACAGGTCCGCCACTAGAAGCCCCCAAAGAAACCGGCCCATAGCGGAAAGAATGGAACGGCCCCGTACCGGAAGAAACCCGCAACCGGTGCCCAAAAGAAGGAGAGAAGACCCCCGTATGGGACACCGATCTTTGACTACCCCTTTAGACTCGGGCACTGTCTTCTCCTGGCCTCTTCCCCTCGGGAACGAACCGGCCCCTGGGCCCAACGATAAAATTTGTGACTATCACAGAGGTCGTGGCCACCATACCGGTGATTGCCACGGTCTGAAGGCGAGGCTCGAAGGATGGGTCCGGGATGGTCTGATGGATTAATACATCAAATCACGGAGGGACTCCGATCAAGGCAGAGAAGAGGCCGGTGAAAGACAGCGAGACCTCCGCCCCCCCCCAGTCATGACTTGCCTAGTTATTCACTCCGGACCAAAGAAGCCGAACCCGAGTGGAGTGGAAAGAACCTTGGCCCGAGAGGCAGCTATGAAACAGCACGTCTACCTTGCCGAAAGTTCGAGTCCCCGGAAAAAGTACAAGAGAGACGCCAAACTGGACCTGACCTTCACCGACTTCGACTTGGTAGGGGTAGACATGCCCCATTGCGACGCCCTTGTCATCTCCGCCCAAGTTGACCATTGTGCCGTGGGACGGATTCTGGTCGATCAAGGGGCATCAGTCAATATACTCTTTGGAGACCTCTTCCACAAAATGGGGCTAGAAAAGGAGCGCCGAGAAACCAACATCACTCCCCTATACGGGTTCAATTCTGAAGCGGTTCAGCCCATGGGGAACATAACCTTTCGCGTCAAAACGGGGACAAAAGTTATGAGCGTGGAGTTCACGGTGGTGGACGTCCCCTCCGTTCACAACGTTATATTGGGGGGACATGGCTCCACGAGATAGAAGACGTCTCCTCCACCCTGCACCAAAAGGTTAAATACCCGACTGTCTCTGGGGTGGAGACCATCTCGGGAAACCAAAAACCCTCGTGAAGCTGCGCCATGGCCGTGTACTCCGGCAATAAAACTATACCGGCCCAAAGCGCCATGAACATAGAAGCAGAGGACCCCAAACTGCTGAGGGAACTGAACAAGAAAATGGGTCCGGAGGCTGAGGAAAAGGTGGAAGGAGGATTGTTGAAGGTCCAGATCCTGGGGATGGACGAGGACCACTTCTTCATGGTGGGCGCGAAGCTGAGCGAGACCGAGTTAACCGGCCTCGCCGAATTTCTGCTCCAGTTAATTTCGTGTGGACTCCGAGCAAAATGTCAGGCATCAGTCCCGACCTCGCCTGCCACCGCTTGAACGTCAACCCGGACGCCAAGCCCGTGATGCAAAATGGGCGCCGCGTCAGTCCAGAGCACGCCGAGGCCATCAACGAAGAGATACAAAAACTTCTGTTGGCCGGGGCCATCAGAGAAATCTACTACCCCATATGGTTCGCTAACCCCGTCGTGGTCCCCAAGAAGAACGGAAAACTACGCGTATGCATCGATTATACGAGCTTAATCGGGTCTGTCCTAAGGATCTGTTCCCCTTGCCCAAGATTGATCAGATAGTAGATTTTACGGCCGGAGCCGCCAGAATGAGCTTCCTAGACGCCTGCTCAGGCTATCATCAAATACCCATGTCGGAGGCTGACCAAGAAAAAACGGCCTTCATAACGCCAAAGGGAAATTATTTCTACCGTGTGATGCCATTTGGGCTCAAAAACGCCGGGGCAACGTACCAGAGGATGGTCACAAAAATCTTCTCTAAAAATATAGGCCGGACCATGGAGGTCTACATTGATGACATGGTGGTGAAAAGCGCCCAAGAGGAGGATCACCTGTCCGACCTAAGAGAGGTATTCGAGACCATCCGGAGGCACGACCTAAAACTAAACGCCTCTAAGTGCGCCTTTGCGGTAGGGGCCAGAAAATTCCTAGGATTCATGGTGACCAATCGGGGCATAGAGGCCAACCCGGATCAAATCTCCGCTTTGAAGAACTTGAGAACCCCGGAAAGGAGAAAGGACATACAGAAGCTGGCCGGCATGGCAACCGCTCTCAACCGATTCATTGCCCGGTTTGGTGACCGATGCAAGCCGTTCTTTACGGCTTTGAAGGCTTAGAAAAAATTCGAATGGAATGACGAATGCCGGGGTGCGTTCTCGGAGCTCGCGGATTATCTTGGAAGTGCACCCCTGCTAATAAAACCCGACACCGGCGACGTTCTTGCTCTATATCTGGCTGTATCGGAGATCGCTGTCAGCGCAGTTCTCATCATAGAGCTCGGCTGGGAGCAGAGACCCGTCTATTACGTAAGCAAGACCCTTCTCGACGCCGAGACAAAGTACATGCCCCTAGAGAAGCTCGTCCTAGCCCTCGTCATGGCCTCACGAAAGCTAGCTCACTATTTCTCTACACACAGCATCGTCATGTATACGGATCAGCCCGTTGGAGAGATACTTTAGAAAGGGGATCTGTCCCGACGAATGACGAAGTGGGCCTATCACTTAAACGCGTATGACATCCGTTATGAGCCGCGAACGTCCGTCAAAGGGCAGGCCTTAGCAGATTTTGTGGCAGAGTTCACCGTAGCCGACATGCCAGTCTCATGTCCCGGTCCCGGGGACCGCGGCCGGGAGACATAGACCATGTATACGGACGGATCCGCCAATAAAAAAGGGTCAGGCCTCGGGGTTGTACTCTGGTCTCCACATGGCGACGTTATCAAAAAATCAATCCAGCTTGGTTTCCGAGCCACCACCAACGAAGCTGAATACGAGGCCGTAATCGCCGGGCTAAAAATGGCACAGAGTCTTGGTGTCAAGAGGATACTCATGAATACCGACTCCCAATTGGTGAGCAGTCAGATAAGCGGGGAGTTCCAAGCAAAAGATGAAAGAATGGCGAGCTACGTGGCCGTTACCTCCAGCATACTTAAAACATTTGACTATCGAGAAGTCATTAATATCAACAGGAACGAGAACTTCCATGCTGATGCACTAGTGACCCTGGCCTCGGCCATAAGCGACAAAGAGTAAAGGATCATCAACATGGAGTACGTCCCCTCGCCTAGCATCAACCCAAAGTCTAAAATCAACGTGGTGACCGACCTCCCACCAAAGTCAAGTTGGATGGACGCTATCATCGCATACCACCACTCCGGCGACCTACCCGACGATAAAAAAGAGGCTGTGAAAATAAAAAGAAAGGAAATGGGATTCTGGCTAGCTCCCAGCGCAAAGCTCTACAAAAGGTCGTTCTCCGGACCCTATCTGCTCTGCGTTCACCCCGATATGGTTACAAGGGTAATGGAAGAAATACACGAAAGAACGTGCGGGAGCCATACCGGGGGGAGCTCACTGCCCAATCGGGCCCTGACCCACGGGTATTGGTGGCCCCTCATGCAAAACCATTCAAAAACATTCGTACTCAGGTGCAAGAAGTGTCAGTAATAAGCGCCCATACCTTGGGCCTCGGCGCAAAAAATGAGCATCGTGATCGCCCCTTGGCCATTTGCACAGTGGGGCATGGACATCGTTGGACCATTCCCAAGAGCCCCGGAAGGAAAGAAGTTCCTCCTCATGGTCACTGACTACTTTTCCAAGTGGGTAGAAGCCGTGGCGTTGGTGAAAGTAACTGAGGCCGAGGTGATCAGGTTCCTCTGGAGAGATGTGATCACAAGATTCAGAATCCCTTACTCGGTAGTCGCGGAGAATGGGGGCCAGTTCATCGGGGCTAAACTAAAAGCAATGTACGCTAAGTATCACATCAAAAACTATTATTCAGCCCCGTCGTATCCCCAATGCAACGGACAAGCCGAGGTATCAAACAAGACTGTGCTTGACGGGATCAAGAAAAGACTAGACGAATCCAAAGGGGGATGGGTCAAAGAGCTGCAGCACATCCTATGGGCATACTGCACAACGAGAAGACGGGGTACCCAACAGACGCCCTATAGCCTGACTTATGGGATGGAAGCTATCATCCCGCTCGAAATCGGGCTGCCCACCCTAAGGACCGACATGGTGGAGAACGGGCTGAACGGAAGGATGATGGGGCTCGAGCTCGACTATGCTGAAGAGAAGAGGGAGGTAGCGGCTATCCGTAACGCCGAGTATAAAAATGAGATAGCGTTCCTACAACAAGAGGGTGAACGCCAGGCGTTTTCAAGACGAAGACCTCGTGCTACGGAGAGTGAACAACAATTTGAGAGTACAGTCTGACGGAAAGCTAGGTCCCAACTGAGAAGGCCCCTATCGAATTCTTGGAGCAATAGGCAACGGAGCATATCGAGCAGGCAGACCCTTCCCTATATCGACTTCTCCAACCGCCACATCGAGTGCTCAGGCCCCGCCCGCATGAAGGAGGCCGCCTCGGTCCAGCCCTCGACGTAGAAGGAGTTGAAATCCTTCTGCATCTCGAGAGCCACGGCTGCCCTCACCTCAGCCTTTGCAGACTGAACGAAGACCCTCACCCTCTCAGCCACGGCCGCTTCAGCCTTCCGCACAGCATCCTTTAGGTCTGTAACCTCGACCTGCAGCGAGGCCAGAGCACCTTCAGCTTCGGCTCTTGTTTGCGAGGCTTCGACCCTTCGAGCCTAGATGGAAGCATTAAGGGTCTCGGCCCGGTTCGCCCTAGCACGGGCCTCCTCCACCTGCTTGGCGCCGCTCTCAGCCTTCACAGCCCACAACCTCGCCAGTTGGGTCTGATGATACACGCATCGGTTCATCATCAGGAAGCCCTACAAGAAGAGAACCAACACTTAGCCAAAATTAAGTGAACTAAACGGGAACACAAAAACCACAGAAGGGAAAATGCAACGTACCTGAGGGATCATGGCCATAACAGAAGCCATAGAGGATGAGAGGTCACGACCGCGATGGTCTGCCTCGTTGGTCTGTTGCTGGAGCGCAGGGAGAGCGAGCATCCCGGCGGAGGGATGAGCCTCCATGATGCACTTCACCCCGGTGGCCGCCATCACCTTCTCGGGGGTTTGAAAGGGCATCTTATGCATCCCGGGGGTTGGGAGAGCGGAGCCCGTGCCACGACTCGAGGCTTCTCCGCTCGACATCGGACCCTCCAGAGGGTGATGACCGGACACCGCGTGCTCCTCCACGACCACCACTGATGGGTCCGCAGGAACGACGTTCTCCCTAAGCCCGGATCCCCCCAAGTCATCTTCGGCTATTGCCACAACGCCGGTCCAAACGCTCCCCGAGACCCGGGCCTTCTTAGCCTCTCGAAGGGCCTCCGCCTCCTCCCGCTTCCTCTTCCTCCTCTCTTCGGCCTGAGCTTTTCGGGCAATCCGGTCCCGCCTCGTTTGCTCCACCAACACCCTCAAGGCATCGACCTCAGCCTCCCCCTCTGGGACCTCAGCGGGAGACATTCTCGCTGGCTCAGCAACCACATCCTCCTCACCCGCCCCGGCATCTTCCTCGCCCTCCTCAGCATCCCCCTCTTCCTCCCCCTCCTCGTCCGAGCGAACCACTTACATGAACAAACCCTGCGTAAACAAAAATTAGAGACATCAAGCAAATTCTCTTAAGTATAAAATTTAAGTCGAAGAAGAATATAGAATAGCTTACCCTTGTGCGCGAGGTACCCAGGTTTGTCCCGGATGGAGCCACCTCAGGCGAACTATCCTCTAAGTGAAAAGAGCCCCCAACGTCGGGCTCCATAGAGCGCAGGGGAAGAACTTCAGGCAACTGCTTCCCCCACTGGTCAATATAGACCATGGTCCCCCCCGGGCCCTTTCGATAAGGGGTCGAGGTACCATCCGGTCGGGACTCGTAGTAGACCCCAACCGTTTCAACATCGGGGAAGTCCCTCTTTATCACGGGCTTCGCCCTGCGACTTGGCTTCGCCGTCTTATCAACAGACCTCTCCACGGCCTCAATTTCTTTGGGCACCTTAGGAGGGAGAGTGGACTCCAAGCCCTTCTCCTTCTCCCACCTGTCCCGGAAATATCCCACGGGGCAGAAGGTCCTCCGGGGCCAGAGGAAGTCGTTCCCCTTGCAAGAGGTGGGGGAACCGCACGTTAGCAATCGCTCTGCATCGCGTGCGCCTACATCGGTTCCATCCGGGCCCCACCAGTTGAGAGCCACCTCCATCGACCTGACGTTCGCCTTGCCTAGGCCCCATAGCATGAGGTTCATAGTGGTCTTGTGCTCCTTAGTACTGAGCACCTTCCCAGGACTGGTCGGGAGCGTGAAGTCGTCTCGGAGCAGCCAATTGCCCTCCACAACTATCACGTCTTGCGTATAACCCCGATTCGAGTCGGAGTTGCCGGTGATCAGCTGATTATAGGCCCGGCAGCGCAGGTACGACTGCCTGCTCTTGGCCTGAGAGCCGGGCTCGCTCTGTAAGAATTCCTAGCAGGCGGGCATCTCCCTCAACCCCAGAGGCTCCGGAAGGGCCGGTCCCAACAGAACGTTCAGAGCCTCCATCCCGGCACAGACCCGATTGTGCCTGCAGAGGCCATTGGCAGGGCAGGGTCTGCGTCCATGCGCACAACTCGACCAATAGGTCCAGGATAGGGAGGTGGGTGCCCCCATATAACAGGGTGGACATTGAGAGCGTCACCATGCTCTTGGGATCCGACATGATGCCGTTCACCTCGTCCGCACTCCGACATTTCCGGAGGCGGAATTCCTCACCGATCGCGCACAGGAGTTGGAACTCGCCCAGATCGTCCCCGTGCATCCTCACCATTATGCTATAGTCATTCACGTCCAAGGTCAGGGCCGGGTCGATCACCATGGCTCGAAAAGGCAGGGCATTCACATTCACGGTCAGACGTCGGGGGGTAAGGGCAACCATCGGGCCTTTGTCGGCTCCGTGGATGATAACCATGTTTGGATTTTTGATGAGTGTAGAAAGGGAGTAAGAAAGGGGATTTTGCTACTGTGAAATTCTAGAGAAAGAAAGAGAAAATGAGAAATGAATTCACATTGGGGGTATTTATAGACCCCCACCCAGAAGGTGAAGCGACGCTACGACCTACTGCACAAACTGTCATATGTAATCGCCGCCACGCAATGAAGCAGCTTCACGTGTACAGTAAACAGAGGCCAACCGCCACGCGTCACTCAGTAGTCATGGACATAAATGGCATTTATGACATTGAAAAGATAAAGGCGGCGCCCCATAAAAGCTTGACAGGCGTGCTCCACGTGTGCGAAATTTATGCCAATTAAACACGCGTCACGAGACGACCCTTGCCAAGGCGTTCCCGTACCTTCGAAAGAACGAAAATGACCGGAGCCCCCGTAGAGAGGAAGGTCCCTAGTTGGCCTCATCCACAACGATGACTCCGGACAAGGAGCTGTTGGCGAGGGAATATAAAACAGCTTGTCCGGGACCTTGTCACCACCAAAACAGCTTGTCCGGGCCTCTAACGGATCTACGGCGTGCTTCCCCGGACCTTAACAGGCCGAACCATGCCTACGCCGGCCTAGACAAGCGTATCGAGCACGCTTCTTCAATTAATGCGGCTGCTCTTTTGAGGGGCCCCTCGACGTTTCAGCGACATGGCCCAGTCACAAGCCACCAACTGTAAGCCCTGTTCAAGGACTGTATCCTTGTCAGAATCTTAAATAGCACTGACGCCGTTAGCTCAGTATCTAATGGTACAGTGATCCAAGGGCTGATATGCCTTGAATGATATTATAAATACCCCCACTAGCACCATATTAAAGGGGACAGAAAAACGAAAAAGAAGAGAGAACAAAAAGAACCCGGCATACACACCTCATCAAACCTGACTTCACCATACGTAACCGGTCCGATCCCCCTCTCCCTTTAGCTACATATTTGTATCAAGCTTTTGGGTCCCCCTCCACCGTACTGACTTGATCGTTGGAGAGGAAAATCCTGGGATCAACCCGGGCCCCCTGTTCGTTGCTTGTGCAGGTACGACAGGCATCCGTTGCTGAAGCAGACCATATCATCACCGGACCTCCTAACAACCCCGGAGCCGACGTGAGTTATAGAATAAGCCGAGATTAGGAAGAAAAATAGGCTCGCCAGGTAGACTTCCAAGTTTTCAAATCAATCAAATACACGATCTATGGACCAAAAGATAGCTAGGATTTGTATGGATGAATCCGAAACTACTAGAAAAAACTTTAGCTCACTTGTATGAATATAATCCCAGTAAACATATGGATTCATTAAAAATATATTCCTATATTGTGTTTCACTAACACCTTTAAAGTAAATTAGTCTTTTATTTGGTGAAATTAGTCTTTTCAGCTGCACACAAAGAAAACCAAAATACCAATAGACTCACAAGTCACAACTACATAAATTCGCTAAAAGGTTAAAACATACAAGAAAAAACTAAATACAGCAGACCAAATAGGTACAAGACAACAACCTATCTACCCTATTTCTCCTTTGGAAATATGCTTATGCACATTTTGTGTCTAATGCCACAACTAATCCAGATTTCTTGGAGATGGAATAGTGGCCACGAAACAATTTCTGGAAAAATGTCAATCTTTCTGAAGGATCCATTATCTGAGTTTTAGAGCTTTTTTCATAAGATTTTGAGAGCCTTTAAAGAGAGTGGAGAAGCGAAGATACTGGCGACTCTTTGTTTCTCTTAGAGCTCCTTGAAATTGATGAAAATTCAGTAGAGGTGCTTTTTAGTCTCATCGTTTCATTTTCGTGGACATCATCAAAGATGCGGTCTCTTTGCACAGAAGAAGGTTTAAAGATCTCAGGGAGTACACAGTTGCAAATTGAACCTAGGGAAAAAAAACAATTAAGAGAAATAATGAAAAATTGTAATAGAATCTTAATTAGTTAATAAAATACGATTTATGAGAATTTAGGAAGCTAATGGCAAAATCATTTTGTAGAAAAAACTATGAGAAATCAAAGTTTTGATCATAAATGAATGCATCCGGTTTCTAAAGACTTTGGGATTTTTCTTGTTTTATTCCCAATTTTGCTCTTTAAAGTTTAAAGACGGATTTAGGCATACAGGAAAACGTCTTATCCTTGTTGAGTAACTAGAGAACTTTATTATTTGCACTTCGCTTCGATCACTACTATTTGTAAGGTACTGAGTAAAATTTCGCGACTTTATAGGTTCAGTACATGAGTACAACTGTGCAACCCTTGTTTGTAGATGTGCTCTGACAGCTGTTTGATTATAATTTTCCTCCTTATATACATTTTCCTAAAATTCATGAAAACAATTCATGCACATTTTCATGTTTTTTAGTTTACAAAACAATTCTAGAAATAATTATTATTTTAAAGTTAAAATATAAAACAAAAATAAAGTTTAAAATAATTGTGTAGAACATAAATTTGTAGCCCAAGAAGCATTATCCTGATCAAACCATCGGTACGGATGAAGTCTAAACCCAATGTAAAACAAAAAAACTTGTGAGAGAACAAAAAAACAGCAATTTACCCATTCTTGCTAGCCGATTCACCCATTTGGGTATTCGTTTTCCAGAGAGCTTGCGACATATATCTTCACAAAAATGGTTACAGTTCTTTTCAATCAAGTGATAGGAATTGCCACTATACTTCGATGCCTCAAGCTCAAAGAATTCTCGAATTTCGATAGGGTCGTAAAATGTTGTTCCAATTAATATCGACTTTCTAAACTTGAATCCTGGGCATTGGCGGGGGTCAACCTCGAAAACGCCACTTGTCGGATAGTTATGGGCTCCAAATGCATATTCTATTCCATGTACTGTAAAAATAAGATTTATCACAATGTACTTTATAAAGTCAGATAGCGGCTTGTTTGGTGAGAACTGGAATGTACTTTTCATGCGTACCACTAATTTTTCTGCTTCAAGTACAGGATTAAGAAAACGTTGTTTGGTTGATATGAAAAAGTATACTTATTTGAAACAATAAAGTACATATATATTTTTATTCAAGTAAATTCATAATTTTTTTCGAAATATGAAATTTTCAACTATTTTACACTATTATTAACTACTCCCTCAACAAAAAGTACATGTTTTTAAACTATTGACAACTACACCTTAACACCTAGATAATTAGAAGTAAAGCAGAAAAGGACTGTACAATCAAAAGAGTATACTCGCGCCCCGCGTGTCATTAAGCAGATTCAAAGAAACATAGCATAAGAACAAAGGATTTCAGGTGAACAGCCATTTTACATGGCTTTCAACACATGAAAGAGATTAGCTTTTATATGTAATGGTCAATATAAATGCAAAAAAGGAAAGCAAAATACGTGATAAACCACAATGCTAAGACGCCACATGAGCAATCCTTGACATATAGTAAATTTAGAGATGTACATTTTATGACATTTTGATGGAAATAACGAATTAATTCATTATTTTTGCAATTAGAAATGGTAACTATAAAAATTTTATTTGTGAGTGTGCATACTAAACATACTCGTAATTTTGCCTCGAATGAAGTTCCCTAGTCCCAAAAAATCATTAAAGCTGCTCCGATCAAAGGATCAAATAAATGCAAAAAAGGGAAGCACAATACGTGATAAACCACTATACTAAGACGCCCATATGAGAAATTCTTGACATAGACTGAAGTTAGAGATGTGTATTTTACTACGTCTTGACGGAAATAAGGAACGAATACACTATTTTCGCGATTGAAATATGGTAACTATAAAATTTGATTTCTCAGTGCGCACACTCAAAACAGACTCATACTTTTGTCTAGAATTTGGTAAGAAATTACAAGCCTAAGAAGCTCCCTAGTCCGAAAAAGTCAATAAAGCTGCTCTGATGTAATATCAACAAGTGATCCTTAATTTTGCTCATAATGAAAGATAAGTCCACTTATAATTTCTAATAAGATAGACATACTTACTTTTTATACACTCACATATAATGACAGGTATCATTCTGCACCTCTATTTCCAAATCGCTCCAAAGAATTTTTCAAGTTTGTGCAAAAAAAAATTGCAGCTTATATGTCCTCTCCGGCCTTGTTTGGTTGCAGCTTTTGAGCTAATTTTGTTTGTGTTTTGCTTAAAAGTTGCACTTCACTTGGTTGACCAACTTAAAAACTGAAAATCTTCTCGTTTCTGCCAGAAGACCTAGAAGTTTAAAGCTGCCCACCTTGTTTCTCAAACTAATAAACATGAGGCTTATCTGCTTAAAAGCTGCAACCAAACAAGTTTGATGCCTCTTAAGGGAAATAACTGTACTCGAAATGATTTCACAACAAAATTCCATAGAAAGTGGAGTAACTATTGATAATTTCAAGTGAGCTCTTCAACGTTTAGAGAAGAGGAGGGTAACAAACCTTCAACACCAGAGTGAAAGACACCAAGACCCGCCCAATATAAATAACCGTTGATCGGTGTTAAGTCATACACGTTGAGATACACTGGTGTTCCATCCAAATCAAGTTCTGTAAATTTTGTTCTTGGAAACATACAAAAATAAGAAGCTGATTTGTTTGACAAAGGAAGGGGCATTACGGAGCGCCAGCTCTTTCTAGATCCACGGCTCATGATTTTGAATGTAACTACAAATAACTAGAAACGGTTCAATGTGAGTTGTGACCTGCAATGTGATGGGAAAAAAAATTAAAAAAGAGGGTATTTATCAAACAATGAATTACGAATCTCAAACAGTTTTGAAGCAAATTAAAAAGAACAGCATTGACATATTGCTTAACTACTAACGTGTGAGTGTTGGTATAGCTAAATGAGACTCCGTATAACGCTATTACAGTTTGTCTAGGATCTCACATCGCCTAAGTATAGTTAAGTGTACGTATATAAGCTCATAGATACCCTCCAGATGCTAAAGTATAATATAACCTCGCGTATAGTTAAATGATATTTTCCTTTGGACTTTGGAGGCTGACTTTGTCAATCTTTACAAAGATTCAGTTATGCAAGTCAATTTCTCTTCTTTAAATTGCTTTGATTATAGTAAAAAAAAAAAAAGCAAAAAAAAAAAAACAGGAAGGTCTTCCGGAATGTAGTCACATTTCATCAGGTGATCAGTTTATGCGTAATACAAGGAAAATTCCAATAATAAATCATAAATATTAACAAGCAAGAAAATAATTAACAAGATAGCAATTAACACAAATGAATACACAAATTATATGATTTTAAATCTGCTTTTCTCCTAAATGCAACCTAAAAGTGAAGAATTCGTCGGAAAACACAAGAAACCGAATTTTAACATTTACAGATATAAAAAAATGTGGACATATAATTGACAAGACAAATTAAAATCAAAAGATCCACAAATAAAGGGAAATTATCCATATCATAAAATCAAAACATGTTTTAAAGAAAAAAATATATAAATTACCAGAAAATCTCAAGAGATTCAGATTATAATATTAACAGATGGACAAAAAAAGAGAAAAAATAAATAGTGAAAACAAGTACAGCAAAGAACAAATTAATGTCAACAATTTAACACGACAAATAACAAGAAACATAAGAGTTAAACAAGCAAACAAAACAAAACCCATTTGAGAAAATTAAAAAATAAGGGAAACCCATTTACCAGATTAGTCATTTGAACCCATAAAAGCGTATAAAGGTCTCATCTTTCTCTATTCTATTGTAGAGGAAAAAATGAAAGTGGTTTTTTTGAGTGTGTTTGTGTTTGTGTAGTAGTAGTAATAATAAAGTTATAAAACCCTTCACATTTAGCAGTGACAGATAATAAAACAAAACAAAACAAGACAAAAAAATGAATATTTTGGTACCCTTTTATTCCCAGTCAAGAAAATTGAAAAGATCCAAAATGTAAACTCTTTCTATTGACATTTTCTCTTTGTTCCCATATTTTGCTATTTCATTTTATTTTTCTATGTTTTTGCAAATAGACGTAACATGTATTTTTACTTTGGCTAGAGTAAAAATACATTTATTTTATCACAGTGCACTACCATTGGTTAACGATTTATGTATTATAGTATTAATTTTAACAATTTAGATACCGATCTATAAATTTTGTCACAATCGAGGACATGACATTAAACAAAACGATATAATTGTACTCACATTCTCTCTATCTATCACATAGTGAGTGTAATTATATCAATGTTCATCAAAAAATAGATCCGAAATGAGAGATACGATGACCACGATTTTGTCGATTTATTCTGTTTGGTTCTTAATCGGGCGAAAATTGGTATATTAATACCTAAATTGTTAAAAATAGTACTCTACTACATAAATTGTTAATCAGTGATACTACAGTACATTAAACGTATTTTTTTTTTCTTTTTACTTTTTATCGATTGGGGAAAAATTGAAAATAAAGTAATAACCCCATGTCTTTTTGTAAGTATTTTTGCAAAGAACTCTCATTTGCTTCGGTATTATTAATTAACCCAAAAATGCTATCCAACATTCCGGTCAATCTACATTATGCATCTCGAGTATGCATAAATTTTTCTCGTCTAGAGCATTTGAAACTCAAATATACATGAAGGCTCATTACAATTAGGCAGTTTTTGTTTTTTTTCAAAACAAACCCTGCATTTGGAAGATTTCGAAAGTCATACCTCATCATAGTCGGATTGATTGTTGAATAGGTTGTGAGAGTCTGATGCATTTAAATAAAAAATAATTTTTTACCACCTAGATGCATTTCATCTTATATGACCGTCCCGAGCTCACAATATTGGAAGAATTTGTGTATCGTTTACAAGGGGGGAGCCATAGAATCACCGGACCGTTGGGTAGATAATTCTCAATATTATCATCATATATAGGATGAACTTTCACATGTACACGCCAACAAGTTACACAGATCTATACCCGAACCCATACTCGAAGCCATATGGGCTGTGGTATGTTAGTATCACACTCTGTGATTTGTTGAATTACTATTCAATTTAATTTGGAATTTGCAATTTTTAAACATACAATGTCAGCAGAAAAAAGTTTACTTTGCCGACTTTGTTAACAGAAGTAACCGGGTGAATCGTTCTCTTGATTTCTATTATCCTTGCAATGAAAAAAAGAACATGTTTATTATGATGCAGAAAGTGTTTTTCGGATTTTGATTTTGAGAATTAGGCTCTTATCTGTCTGTGTATTTGTCATTGAGATGCTTCTCCAACTAAGATGAGTTAAAGTTCTCGTCATCAATTCCCAATTTAAGATGGACGAAAAGCAACTTTGTTGCTTCTTTTAAATTTAGTGCCAAGTACTACCTCACCAAACGCTACCCAACAATGCAAAAATCAAAGATGTAATGGTCCTAAAAGGATTTTAGATAAGTACTACCTATTTAAGTTCTAGTTGGTGAACTCCAACTAAAATTAGTATTTGTCTATATCAACATTCTATATTAGAAGATGTCTTAAGAAAGTAATGTTAGTGAAATAAGTTGATCATGAAGCAGACAATAAACAAGCAATATAAGTCTGACACTAACGTGAGGATTGCATTGGCGTTTTCCAATATACTCCTTGTTTATTGCGTAAAGGCAATTGTACCAAAGTTTATCTTACTTTAAAACTTCAAAAAAGAGCTAAATCACATTCCACGATGCATGTACACAGCGAAAACGAAACCGTATCACAGAACAATGAGAGCAGTCTGCTATACTAGAATCCACATTTCCCAATAGGAGGTCATAATTTTGAATCACCCTCCCAATAAGAAAAAAATAACACCATAATTAGGAACGGTAAGGTAAAGGAATACTATTAATTATCATCCGTTCGAAATGCCGAAATAAAATCAGTACACTTTTTGAAAATGTACACTGCGGCTGACCATGACTACCATACAAGTTAACTCTATCAGACAAGGAAGCAAAAGAAATAAGAAAAAAGAAGAAAAATACAAGTATATTCGACAAAAGCCGAAATACCAGCCAACCATGTGGTTACCTTACAAGTTAAATCTATCAGACAAGAAAGCAAAACAAAGAACAAAAAACCAAGTCTACCCAATAAGCAAAAACTGAATTACCAATCTGAACCATCAGGGAAGGGTTTGAGTGCATCTTGCTTGCCATTGACAAAATACTCCACCACAGCTTTCATCCGCGGCAGCTTATCAGGGTGATAATTTACATGAACAATAACAGGTTTTATCTTGTTGCTCAAATTTGCATCTTTCCTCACAGTTTTGAACAGAACTTTACTGTTCATAAATTGATAAAAATCCATAGTTCTCCTAGCAGCATGTAACCCATCATACCCAGGATGAGAGGGAAAGTACAAAACCTCGTTGAACACCGCTTGGTCCCACGCGTTAGATTCGTGTGAAAGCCTATCAGCTACACGATCAAGAAGCTCAATGGCAGCTAATGTGGGCCGTATATAGAAAAAACCAGAATTATACACCCATATACGCATTGTGTGTGCATAACGAGCCCAACCCATTTTGGGCTCGTCGAACACGTCATCATATCCATATGCGGTTATGTTATCATGACCATCTGTCATGGATTCTACGTCTGAGTCCCTATAAAGATGATTAAAAGGGTTTTGTAAATATACTATATCAACATCCGAGAGTAGAACACCATAACCCAATTGCAAAAACTCTCTCAAGATTCGGAATTTCAAACCCGAAACAGCATGGTTGCCACCTGTACGTGCAACTGAATCTATTCCTTCATCTGGGTCCCGTTTGTAAAAAGAAATATTATTCGATTGGCAAAGATTAGCAACTTCTTCGTCTAAAGCAATGACTAAGTAATTGGGTATACCCACTCTTTGAACACTGGTTAACTGGACCTCTAACATTTCTTTTACGTTTGAATTTGCGAGTGCAACTATAAGCTCTTTGTTAACAGCGATTTTTTCCAAGATTTTTGATAATCTAGGGTTCACAGATTCGTCGGGGACAACAGTAGGGTTGGTTCTTATACTTTTAACAGTACCAAAAGGCCCAGCTTTGTGTTGTACACCGAGCATTAGAACTTGTTTTTGAGCTTGATCTTTGCCTTGTTCAGCCAGTTGAAGCTTTTCCGTTAATTCCCTAATTTGCTTTTTTAGTTCTGCATTTTTTTCTGTTGCTGCTACATACTCCGATTTCAACATGTTTACCCGTTCAGATGAGTCACAAAGAGGAGTTGAGATCTGAGAATGATATTCAACAAGAATCTTGAGTGACTGGTCATTCAGATACTACAAAGTCAAAGTAAGTTAATTCCCTAGCAAAGTGGTCAATTTACATTACAAAAAAAAAGTTATTAGTTATAGATCTCACAGCAGAGCCACAGATCAAACATAGAATCAATGTTGCAGTAAGGTGAAAGTCGCTGCTTTTCACAAATTGTTTTTGTTTAGACAACTTAACCATCTAACAAGAGAAAAATCATTCAGAGAAAAAAGCCATTCCATAAAAATATACAAGCTACATACAGATCTAACATTCATAAAAAGATTAAAGATATACTACCGTGGACAACTGAACAAATGTGGACAAGCCGAAAAAAGAACACGAAGATATATATCTACATATAAAAGCTATAGACAATGCCCACCACCATGTTAAAAATGACAAAAATGATTTCTAGTCAACCCAACTCAGCTATTGATCTATTCCCAGTTCATATCAATTGTGCATCATTTTCGCTAGATGCAAACTTTATAACTCAAAAACTTATTAAGCAAACTCATAACCTTCTAATCACTTCCCTCGCAAAAATTAACCGATAAACTGCTAACTCTCACTAACCACATGATAATTAGTGAAAAATATCCCTTCTGGATAAAACTCCGCGCATTTCATGCTAAAAAAGACTGCAAGAATATAGCCTATTCTAAATATCCAAATTGGCATTGAAAACCCCATCATCAAAAGATACGGAGCCCAGAATATGATACCGCCAACACATGCATATAAAAACACAATTCAGATCCAAAATCTACCAACTTCAGAACTTCAAACTTTATAATTTAAAATTTCCGTGTTAGTCAATTCAGACAACATACATCAGTACATCATCATTATGGGCAAAAGATCTTACCATAACATACATACACTAAAAGAAGTCCACACACAACTGGGTATGTCTGGTTGAAACAGACTAATACTTCCGTGTACATTTTTATTTCAAATAAAAACACCTATCTGTCGGGGTGAGAAGGTAATACTTTGGGCTCTTTTGTTACAGCTTTTTTATTATCTTTTGCATGCCCTCTACACTGCAGTAATCTGATAGACCAGATTTAAATCTGACTTCCTCATCTAAAAACTCTACACCCTAACAATTCCAGTTAGCACAATCGTTCCATTATCTTGTAAAAAGGTTTACTTTATAGCATTTAGATAATTACATTTTCCTAAACTTCTATAACAAAATATAAAACATTAACTAACCATAAAACACATACATAGTTACATACTTGCATAAAATTTGATTAAAACAAATCATAAAAATAGAACTTAAAAGTATAAAATCAAAGCCAGAATTGTCTCACGTCAACGCATTGATCTCGAAACTAGTTTGGATAAAACCAATCTCTATCTCTTTATAGAATATATATCATTTTATTAAATAAGGGAAGCCAAGAATTGACAATTACCAATGAGGTTGCCAAAGATTGTCATAGTTTTTCCAAAAATACCCCTAATGTGTTTTTTAAATTACTCCTATAACTTAATTCAATTCAAATACTAAAAATGGCAAGAAAAAAAAATGCTTCTATGTTCCCTTTCACACGTCTATCTCTCGTATTTATTTCAAAACCGCACACATTCCTTACCTATTTGTATTTTTTACGCCACTACAAGTCACACACGTAATGCATGTGCCAGGACGTAATGCATGTGCCAGGGGAGGAACTAGTAATAGGCTAAAAGGGACTCCAACACCCCCATATTGAGAGAAAACCAATATTTTACTATTTTTATCAAGAAACTTCAAAAAATTTAATCGATTTTAGTCTTTGCACCCCCATAATTAGGAAAAAATAGTTCTAGTTCTGACACTAGCGTGGGCCCACGGTTACAGTATATATATATAGAGAGAGAGACCGAATCTTGTTCTAAGAACACGCTACATTTGATATACTAACATACTACTGAAACAGTTCTTAAAGTAAAAAGTCAAAGGCCAGTGGTCCCAAGTCAAATGTAACCTAAATACCAAATCATTTTATATAAAAAGACCAAAAATGAAACTAAAAATGAACACTCCTACTACGGGACTCACGCGATGCGTGGTGAAACACATGGATTAATGATAACCAGTTTGCAAAATCAACATTTGCTATACCGAAAAACTCGCAATCAATTGGTTTGTTTGTATGATGCTAAAATTCTGTTCTAACCTATTTGAAAATGCAAAATGCAATAAAAGAATAAAATAAAATTAGAGTAAAAAGAATAGATGAATACCTGAGAGAGATCAGGATATGGAACAAAAAATGAGTGGTTATTTAATTTCAAACGTAATAGCATGTGGGAGTTGTATAGGAGAAGTTTTTTATTTATTTAAATTGTATCATGTATCTAACTACCTATGCATGTGAGTAATTTTTCAAATTATCAAGGTCATTTTGCAATTATTTGTTTCAAGGCTTCATAAGAGGTCTACACATAAACTATTAGTATAGATACACACACACTGAATCTTGTTCTAAGAACCATACACATTGTCACATTCCCTACCCGTTCAAATATTTCCGGCCACTACAAGTCCCACACGTAATGCACGTGCCATTGGAGTAACTAGTAATAGCCTAAAAGAGAGTCCATCAGTGTTTTAAAAGGCGTCCGCCAAGGCGCTACGCGGTGCCTGGCTGCTTCGACTTTTGCTAGGCGTTTTAAAATAGTTTTTAAATTGGGCCAACCCAAATTCTGATGGGTCAAAATGTTAAAATAGGTTACAACAGGTGAGAATAAAAATATATAGAGCAACATGTATTTTAAAATAGGTTAAAATATACATTTTCATGACATCTTTTGCTTATTTTAAACTCCTCGAACATTATTATCATAACATTTATTTCTTTGCTATGGTATATCGTTAAGCTAATAGACTTTAAATGCTTGATTTAACATGATAATACTATTTACATCATGTATGTTGCATGAGAATCCAAGAAAAACATGTAAAAACGTTCAAAAGTCCTTTTCCCACCTAGGCAGTCAGGCGGCTAGGCGACACCTCTGTGCTTCATCCCCGCCTAGAGCCTTTTGAAACCTTGGACTCCGTCACTCCAAATGTTGAGAAAAAACCGATCTTTTACCATATTTATCATGTATCTTCAATTTTTTTAGTAGATTTTAGTCTTTCACCACCCCCATAATTAAAAAAAAAAAAAAAACTTAGTTCCGCCACTCGTGTGGGACACTAGTATATAATATATACACACCGAATTTTGTTGTAAAAACACACTACATTTGATCAACTAACATACTACTACTAAAACAGTTCTTAAAAACTCAAAAAGTCAAAAGTCAACGCACTGATCTAACAAAAAAGAAAAGAAAAAAGATGAAAGATGAAAAAAGCGGGTGAACCTGAGAATGAGAATCGGATCGGGAGAAGCGAGTGATGATAATCGGATCGGTATGAAGGAAGATACCGTGAGGGTATAAGAAGGCAAATACACAACCTAATAATACACCGACGAAGATAGCTGCTGCGATCCGCTGTCGTCGTGAGTTTCCAATGCCACGACTCATTAAAGGACCCTCTCTTCGGACAGCATTCATTTCACGGTTAAAGAGAGATAATGATAAGATTTATTAGGGTAAGTGATTTAATTTGAATAGGTTTTATTTAATTAAATATAACTTCAAACCTCCTCTCACTTACTTATTAAGATTATCTAAGCTCTGTTCCTCTCTGCTCCAGATTTAGAGAGAGAGAGAGAGAGAGAGAAGGTTGTTTTAGTCAACTGTATTTAATTACGTCTCTCTCCTCTACTATTATACGAAAATAACTACAAATTTAATAATTAAATCTTTTAAAATAATAAAAAAATTAAAAATTACATCATTTACTTCTAAAAATGAATTATATAATTAACTTTTAAAAATATCTTTTTTCGTAATCTAGATATGATATGAAAAAATTATTGGTTAAATTTTTACGTATTTTCGTATAATGCATTTGTTTAGCCAATGAGAGAATAGTAATTTTTGACATAGTTTAGGAACTTTTAGTATAAGTTTTTTTTTTAATATATTAATAATTCTTGGCTTTCTTTTTAGTTTTTTGTAATAATAATAAATAAACAATTATATTCCCAATCAGTTTTAAAAACATGATTTTTTTTAAAGTAACATTAATAAGCTAATGAAATAATTGACATTGGAAAACAATTTAGAATTTTTGTAATATTTATTAGTGAAAACAACACAAATTTAGACTAAATATACAAAGAAATATAGTTAGGCTCCTTGAAAATGTGTTAGTAACTTATAGGTTTTGTTTGATTGGGACGAGATTAGAATGAGATAATATTTCAAACGTAACGAGTCGCACAAATAATATGTTTGGGTAGACACACATGATTGAGAGTATTAGTACAACGGGGTATTAGATAACCCCAAATATGATCATTTGTAATACTATTGTGGAGGGTGATATTATTAGTACCGGGACTACGTGTGACCGTGTCCTTCCTTTTCACTATCAAATCTCAATCCGGATGTATTTATACTTCCGGGACTTTTAATCCCGCAATCCCATGAGACCAATCCTTTTAATAGTCCTTTTAATACTATTCGTACCAAACTTTTCCTTTTTTCTTATTTTATATCCTCAAGTATCTATTTTATTCCATAATTAAAAGGGAATAATGGTAACCAAAATGACAGATTTAAGTCGTGTTCGGGCGGCTATCACATTGTGAGTGTATTTACATCAATATTTGTATTAATACCCTTAATTTGACGAAAATATGTATGTTAGAATCCAAATTGGTAAAATTTAAAAATTGAAATTCAATGTTAAAAATCGATAGTATATGTACTAAACATCTTACTCTCTTACCTATCAGGTAACTCTTTTCAAATCACCGCCGTTACTCTCTCATCTTGTGTTTCTTAATTATTTCAGAGTAAACTTTAGATATTTTTAATTTTTTCACATTTGCGTTTGGCGCTTCCGTTTTCCTTCTTCTCAACTATGTTCTCCATCTCCAGTTTCATATTTCCTATCAAAAACGGTCCCGGTCTCTACTTGGTTATTCACAATTCTGTTTTACGTATGAATGTGTTGATTTAAAAGTATGTCATACATCATATGTAAAGGCAACTCCAACAATCGAGAACGGATTATGCTCCTTGTATTGCATCTTCTCATATCTGTTTTATACTTGCACCCGACGAATACTATTAGTGCTAAAACAGAAAACTAACACAAATTAAGATACATGTATGAGTGTTCTACTTTTTGTTGGTTCTTCAAGAAAATTGTTTTAGCATTCTGTTAAGATGATTGTTTTAGCCACGTAAAATACCTAAATTATTTTTGTGAGAGTAAATCACCACGCATTATACCTATTGTTATTGAAAATTGCTAGTCGGGCCAACACTAACAGAATGCATTTGTATACACTATAGGAAAACAAGATTCCGCGGACAATTGTTTTTGTCACTACAGAAGAAAATTTGTCGCCTATACCATGAAATTTTTGTCGGGACTGTTTGTTAGCTATGTAGTGTCGGGGACAGCGGATGAAAATTTGAATAAATTAGGAGTTTATAAAAAGATGAACTCTCCCAATTCTGGACCGAAACGGAAAAAAACATGATGTCATGTTTCCATCCATAATTGGATGGGAAAGGTCAAAATAGAAACAAAATCATATGCTATTAGTTGAAAAAATTAACAATAAAAGATACTAAATGAGAAAAACCGAACAATGCAAGGTTCAAAATTGCTAACAACCGCCAATTTACAGAACCAACTTCTGTCAATGCATAATCTACTAGTTTTTTTTTATATTATAAATCCGCTAAGATAATTGTAATTATCATC
This sequence comes from Primula vulgaris, assembly GCA_963920805.1. NCBI lineage: Eukaryota > Viridiplantae > Streptophyta > Magnoliopsida > Ericales > Primulaceae > Primula > Primula vulgaris. Next base: position 22,313,843 of record OY987217.1, on the reverse strand, counting down.
ATAAGCCCACATAATCTCCTAGAAGTAGAACTACTTTAATTTTGAATTTTGATGAGAAAAGAAGCATTATATGTTGTTTGGAATGCTTTATTTTCTTTAATTGTTTATTGTATAGTAATAATAGTAATACACAATCTCAAAATAAGGTGGCATATGCATGTAGTACATGACTTGGTGGTATACTGGTTGTTTGCCCAAATATTCTTTTGAAAGAGTGGACAAAATTCCCCTTTTACTCTTTAATGTATTTTGAGAATATTAAAGCATTATAGCAAACTACTATTTCACGGAAATGGCTTATAATTGGTAAACTTATGAAAACAGAATTTATTGCATGTTTATATAAAAAAAAGTACACGCCCGAAACTGCCAAACAGAAAGGAACTGGTAAAGTATAAATTACAAATGCAGACACTTATCACTAATACGGAAACCAATTTAAGACCAAGGATTGCGTCCCATTTTCCGTTCAACAACTTCCATATGTCCACCTGCAACCTCAACTTCCATAATATCCTTGAGGGAAATCAAACTTGGAATAAAAGATTTCACCCCAAGTCCAAAATGTTTATTTGAACTCATTTGTCTAGTTATTCCATTGCGAACATTGCAAGAAGTTATGATACCATCGCCTACGAAAAAAAGTTCCCCATTTTCCAAAAATTCAAAAGCATAATGCATCGGATTTCGTGACACATAATTGGTACTGAGATCAATGCTAAGCTCTTTCATCCAATACCCATCTCTACCATAATTCTTCATCACAAAAGCTTCAAATTGATTTCCAAGAAAATAGCTGAAACATAATAATCCATCCAACAACCCCAAGTTGATCATAAAAAAACTATTACTCATATTATCAAGGTTAAATTGGGCCGGTGAAGATATAAACGAGAACTTCTCGGTTTCTAAGCTGAACGCACAAACAAAGTTTGATACAGTACAATTTTGAGTGATCCAATGAAGATTTCCATTTAGGGAACAGCTGGCAATACAACGAGGAGATCTAGGCAAAGGGACATCTTTACCTCTCTCTCTCCAACTGCCTGTGCCAAGTGTATATACCTCGGAAATCTGACTACTCAACCGAATAACCTTGTACTGCTTTGTCTTTGGACAAATACCAAAGGCAGCATATTCTAACTCGAATTTAGTCATCACAAGTGGAGAAAGAGCCACAAATTCACCAAGAACTGGATTGCAAATGTAATAAATACAAGTCGGGTTATTCCAGTATTTAAAGCACAAACAGAGTAGCCCATTACATGAAGCAACAACTAAGGGTGGGGTGTATTGGTTGATCCGAGATGGAATACCGGGTATAGTCACTGATTGACAATGATGAGAATCATCATAACTAGAGGCAGGTTTCTCAAGATCAAATCTATATTTACAGATTAACAAGAAATAAGACATAAGTCCGTCTTGTTTCTTAAGAAGTCCTTCTTGCATGATTAGATCTTTGGGTGCTTTTGAAAGGTGGAGTTCAACAAAGTAAGGATCTCTGAGAATCTCTAGAAAAGTTTTACACACACATTTGCACTTAAATATGACATCAACAGTGAGTCTTAAAAGTATGTCATATACTAAATGTGAAGGTAACTCCAATAATCCAGAATGAGTTATGCTCCTTATATTGCATCTTTTCATATCTGTTTTTATACCGGCTACCCACGAATACTATTAGTGCTAAAACAGAAAGCTAACACAAAGATACATGTATGAGTGCTCCTTGCTTCTTCAAGAAAATGGTTTTAGCAATCTGTTAAGATGATTGTGAAAACTAATGTATTCAAGCTCATTGGGAATTGTCATTCGGGTTCGAGGCGGAACTAGGATTACATTGTTTTGGGGGCCGTAGACAAAAAAATTGCTACTAGAATTGTAAGAAAAACAACGTTTAAAATAATCGAAAGCCGAGTTTAAAAGTCTATTATGAAGTGTTAAAAAAACCGAGTTGGTAATTGTAAAAAACACAGTAAATTTAAAATTATAAAGATATTTTTTTTGTTTTCTAACATACAAAATGAGATATTCGAAGAGTATTTGTACATTTTAAGAAGAAACATAGAAATATAGGGTTGTTATTGAAAATAATGAGAAATGAAGTGCTACTTATGTAACTAAATAAACATGAAAAAAATAAAAAAAATAAGTTACGATAATAAATAATCGAATCAATGATATGTTGTTTAATTTTAGGTAGCATTATCTAATGAGCTAAGCATGTGATTATATATTTTACGGAAGGCTATTAATATATATAAACTAATTTTCTGAAATTTTTCCTATAAAAAAATTGTTTTTAAAATTTCTAGGGTGGCGATGGTCTCCCCTGATCCCCCTAAATCCGTCCCGGTTTGGGGCTAACAGAATGCATTTGAATATATACGCATGTGACTAAAATATCATGCACCTTACGGATCGAACATTGTTGGAATTGACTTATAGTTGTATTAATAGTCTTTCATATACTGAAATGTGAACTTGTGTATACTTTGCATGCAAACATGTTCAGTTTACTTTCAAGCACAAAGGTTGTATCAATGTATCCTACTGAGGCAAAAGGTATGATTCTTCCTTAAGGGTAAACGTGTAAATAAATCATAACTGAAATGTGCATATTATTTATGCAGAAATGTCTATTCTAATTTGAAATAAATTGGTTTTAGGCAAATCAGAAAATTATCAACTAAAATTGTGCCCGCACAGGCCACATGACCATCGGGGCAGCACTCCCACGCTAAACTATACTACAAGAGCAACTGCCCCCCGCATTGCACAAAAGAACAAATCCTTTTCGTTTTTTTTTTTCAATTTTAATAAACGAGTCCTTACATACCAATTTACAGGTTTTGTCCACTTTTGTATTGTTGCGTTTTTCTCGTTTATTACCCTATATTATTGTTTATTTTTTCAAATTATTACTCTATATATATACATGTTTTTTTTTACGAAAATAACTTTTTTATCAAATTCTGGATGGAAAACATCCAATTCTCGATCGAAATACCCTTAACTATAACGAAAAAAAATATATAATGTCACGTTTTCATCCATAATTGGATGAGAAAGTTCAAAATTTTTAAAAAAAACCCGAATATAGGCTACTCCCATAAAAAATTAACAATATAGGGTATTAAACGAGAAAAACGCAACAATGTAAGATACAAAATTGCTAAAAATCATCAATTTACAAACAAACTTCTGTCAAGACATAATCTACGAGAAGTACTTTAATTTTGATAAGAAAAGAAGCCGGATGTTTTGCTTTGAATGCTTTATTTTGTTTAAGGTTTTATTGTATAGTAATAATAGTAATACACAATCTCAAAATAAGGTGGCATGCATATAGTACATGGCTAGCTTGGATTTTCATTATTTATCTCATTTGATTGAAATCTTAAAAATGAAGAATAATATGTTTATAGAGATTGAAATAAACTAGTAAGAAAGAAGCACACACCTTATATATTCACTTAAAGCAAAACCAAACGAAAAAGATGATGATTAAGAGAATAACTTTTTTTAAAGACAAACGTTAACTTTTATAGGATAAGAGAGTAATTAAAATCCATTAAATGCTGATAGTTAATGATGTTATAACAATCTTAAAGGTTCAAACTTAATTATCCACTAAAATTTCATCAGTCAATGTCCATTAACTATAAGCATTTTTATTTGGCAATAATTGATTATAGCAATAATGACATACATTGATCATGAATCCTATATTGATTTCTCCGTAGCCCCAAAAAATGGAGTATAAAATTTTCCTTTGTATGTAAATAAATTCCAAAATAATTTAGATGTTCCTAAAATTGATTACTACAATTATAATTCTTTTAAAAATACAAAGATGTCAGTAGATTCAATACACAGTCTTAAAAAAGCATTTATCACCTACCGTAAAAACTTTAATAATTCTTATGTATATTTCCTCTCTCTATGTTATTTAGAAAAGAAAATTTTATTTATTATTTATAACAGACTCGTCCCTTTTGTTTATTTTACCATTTTATTTTAAAAAAATACTGTAGGCCAATAGATGGTAAGGGTATGAACAGATTAAAAAGTTTTACATAAAATATGTGTTACTCCTGTTGGAACGAAAATAACATAAATGATAGCTCAAAATTTTGGAATTAGTTAGTTATATCTTAATTGCTACATAGTTTTTTTTTTTGCAAAACCTTATTTTGAAGGATTTTGCTAACATATGCCCTCAGACATATGATAAGCAGGTTGACCAATATTGTTATATAATTATATACTTTCCTATCTTCAATCTCTGGTCGTCGCCTGGCGGTGACACCAACCTCCTGCCCTCAGGCTTTCGTCTTGCCCTCTTCTCTTCCTCTTCTCCTATTTTCCTTTTCTCATCTCCTCACTCTCTTCTCCCGTTAGCCTGACCAGTCATCTTATTTTTGTCCCGATCTATCGTCACTGTCGGCGACGGAGGTGAAGATCCAACATCTCCTCTTTCACCCTCCTTTCCCTCACCCCCTCCCTCCTCTCGATTCTCTCACCCGTTGCCTTCCCTTTTAGATGCTCTTCCGTATATCTAGAGTCTTTCGATGAGTACACTTAACGTTTGGTTTTGGGACCTTTACTATTTTCTTGGATTTTATTTACTTGATATCTTGTAAGGTTTTGATTTGGGGCCACGCAATAGGCGGTTGCGGGTTTGAATTTTCGGATAATGGATTCTGCTATTTTAGGTCTCTTTATATCGGTTATTAATGTGTTGGCACCCCGATGGTGATTCTCAAGTTGGGTGAACTCGACGTCTTATAAATCTTCACTAGTGGTCGATATATTGTATGTGCCCCTATCTTTACTTTCAAGTTACATTTTGATTAAATATTTAGGTTATGGTATTGGGTGGATCAAACCAATATGCTACGGTCTTTTATTTTTTTCCTGATCAATCGTGCATTTTAGAACTCGATTTGATAGACTATAGTGAGTTGTGGCGGAGCTTGTTATGTGTGTGGCTGATTTAGGTGAGCTATATTGGGTTATCTTCATTTGACTTTTATCTTTTTTGTAGTTTATAGTTTTGTGTGGATATGTCCACTACTTTGTGATTTATAGCGATTCGATATTGGTTTAGTATTGAGTGTGTTACAATCATTTCCGGTTGTTGGATTGGTCTTACGGGTCCTTAATCTCAGTTAGTCTATTATTTGTTCGGGTTTATATATGCGTTGGCACCCCGATGGTCTTTTTATTGCATTGTGTTGAGTGAGCATGTTAGGCCTATCGCGTACTCCCGTTTGATCGCTTTCTGCTCGTTCTGCGACCATAAGTTAATTTGCATTTGCCTCACCTTTGTTTGGATCAGACGATAATATTTCACTTCTCTTTTAGTTTTTGAGATGAGTATCTTCTTATATTTACGGTTTGACGGATTTTGTCCATCTTGTCTATTGTTGTGTAATTTAGATTGGCTATTTAGGTATACAAAGCATTGTGTTGCTATATATTATTTGTTTTTTATTTAGCCATTGAAGAATGTTACAAGCGCAATGACTCTTATATTAATAGCGCACATTATTTATATTAATAATAAGCATTCAGATGTTGATTAAAAAAATAGTTTTAACAAAATAAAAAAATATATATATATATATACACTTCTCTATCATTTCTTAATTGTAGAGAACTCGGAACATAAAATTTACAACGATAATAACAACCAAATTTCACCCAAAAATTTAATTAATGATGTCACAAACTTGGATACTAATTAATTCGCTCATATAAATAAGTAAACAATGGTTAAATGATATTTTATTATAATTTTTTTTGTTTATTTTTTAATTAATTAAAATACAATCTATAATTTGATATAAATATATCCAAACCAATAAAAACCCAACATAATAAAAACTCAAATAAAAATATAAAACCCTAATTGAGCCTACCCTAAATTTAAATATTAATTAAAAAAAAATCTTACATCTAGTATTACTAATATATATATATATATATATATATATATATATATATACACTTTATATTTTTTAGGTTTCTTTATATTATAAAATTAATCATAATTAGCTTTAATGTATAATATTAGTTCGTTTCAAAATTAATTATGGTCATTCACTGCACTTTATATTTTTAAGAACTCTATAATTAATCTATGTAAATTCCAATAACAATGTTACAATTGCAATAAATGTTTTAAATATATGGTGAAATTATATAGAAAATACAACCCTTAACTTATGCACCCGATGCATAGGTTAGTGTTTGCCTATTTTGAAATAGGTAAATGATAGGACTTCATTACAAGTCATTAAATAATGAAAAATAATGATGTTATTAGTGATAATGTTTGAAAAAAAACTCTCCAAATTTGTTGCATTAAATGTTTATTTCTATTGAAGTTGATAAATACTACAATCATATTATTACACTATTAATGGCAATTATTATGAATCACCTAAAAAATATTTCCTCCATAGTAATAAGAGTTAATAAAAAGAAACTGAAATCTAAAATTTATCACATGCATCATACATATTCCAAAAGAAAATAAATCCTTCTGTCATGTCATAACTAGTTTCTATATTTACTCTCCATCGAGACAAAATGAATAATTAATTCTATTGATAAATAACTAGTTCATTTTCTCATTTTACATTTTTATTTATATTTTTCTGCCATGTCACTAGCAAGGTCATGTAGCGAATTCATATCTAAAACCTAATGGTCTGTTTTGGTTGCCTTGCCTAGGAAGTATCAAATTTTTCAAAATTAAAATGAATAGTATTGATACTATTTTTCAAAAATAAAATAATTAGTAATGTAAATTTTGTTCCGTTGTTATCACATTTTTCTTTTGATGAATGTTTTTTAAGTTTGAACTAAGTGAAATAATCCAATTCCATTTGTCAAAAAAGAAAATTAGTGGTATTAAATGCATCATTAATGTCAAGAATCATGTAATTAGTTGTATCTTAATTGCACTCCAACTAATATAGTGGAATTGCACTCGGAGTACAATGGCTTATCATGTCTTAGGAATATATTAGCAAGACCCTATTTTTCATCTCTTTATTTGACATTGGAATTAACATTGAACTAGTTAATCGTCTATTTATATCAAACATTTAATGTTCTTTCCTTATCCTAAACTTCACAACTACATACAAAATAAATTAGGCCAATTGTGTATTAACATTAATTTGTAATTAAATTAACGATTTTTTTTAAAATACGAAAAAACCTAACAATACTAATTATTGCGGCTAAAACAGATGGTCTTATTTACTTTTTATCAATACTCATTTAATATATAAGCATTTATGGAATTTTAAAACATCACTAAGCACTTCGTATATGAAATGAAACCATAATTTGGAACAGCCAAAAAATAAAATCTGACCATGTTTATGGAATGAAGGATTATTTTTATGAAATAAATGGACTAATGGAGTATAATTTAACCATCCGTTGGTGAAGTGGAAGGGGACAACCTCGAACTATATTACGAGTGAAAAATATAACCTGCTCGGAGAACAACACGTCAAATATTAATGAAAAAGTAAGAGCATTCACATCTATATGTATTCATCATTTTTCTTAAATTTATGGAGATTATACCACCTTTAAAGTTTTCATGAGTCACTCACATTTTGTATCAAATTTCAGTCTTTATATCAACATTTTAAAGATATTTAATATTTTGGTTCACTTTTTTATTGTAAGATCACAATATCAAATCATGGATAGTAAGATTTGTAATTTAAATTGTCACTACAACACAACAGCAATACAGCGACGGATTTTTCCGTCGCTAAAACGTGAAATCCGTCGCAGATTGGCTCTTTGTGACGAAAATTTCCGTCTCTGATTTCCGTAGCTAAAGTGCTTGTGGCTAAATGTTTGCTACGGAAATCTTATTCCGTAGCTATTTAGTGACATTATAGCGACGGATTTTCCGTCTCTAAGTTTTGTATTTAGTGACATTATAGCGACGGATTTTCCGTCTCTAAGTTTTGTATTTAGTGACATTATAGCGACGGATTTTCCGTCTCTAAGTTTTGTATTTGCTACAAAATTCCGTAGCAAAAGTCTCACAAAACCAATTATATAGAATAAATTACAATATAAATATAGTATAACGGTGAATAGTTACCCACGAATATACATGGCTATTCCGTCGCAATTTTTTTTATTATAATATATTTTTTATTTTGATATTTAATTTAATATATATTATAAATTTATCAATATGGCAAACCCGTGCCAATTCCGTCACACTAGTGTGATTATTTAAATAAAAAAATATTTTAATACAATTAACAGAATTAATTTTATTAATTAAATAAAAAATAAATTTATTAAATAAACATTAATAGATATAAATAAAACTAATCCACAAGCCAAATAACATGCTATAATGATAAACAAAATTTAACCGAATTCATATTACGTAACAGTAACGATACTAGCAAATATTACATGCCCAAAATATTAAAATGTCAAAAACGGTTCACATACTTCCATGACCCACTAAACATCAACGGTTCCGATTGTGGAAAATGTAGATATGCCTAAACTTATCCCACTCCTCAACATTTGTCATGGAAAATGTAGATTGTGGACCTTCCTCACCTGCAAGTAGTAGCTCAATCATTCAGAAACCTAGTAGCATATTCCAAAAGGAACATGAAGGAATTAGAGAAGAGAAAGTGTATCTTGTTCAGATCTAAATATGACCAAATACTTAGATTCAGTATTTCGCTTCCATTTAGTAAAATTTTCAAGATTGGTTTTTTCTCTGAAAGTAATCATGCTCACACCCAAAAGAATAAAAACTTTCAAAAAAAATGTAACGAGTCATTCTTGCATGAATCATACAACTGATGGATCTTTTGCTAATCATATACTAGTATAGAATAGATATATAACTTGTTATAAGAAAATTTGGAAGCTCAATCATTTTTCAATTAAATAAGTTTTTGGACCCTATCTTACGAGAAAAGTTGGAACCTGTAAGGCAAATGAGTTTGTAAAGCCAGTAATCAAGGAAAAAAAAGAGTTTCCGAAGCCCAAAAACTAAAAAGCATATAAAGTGAAGTCGAAGTACAACAGATTTGTTCAACTCTAATTCTGTAAGAAGAACATATCTGAAGACACTAGAATTACATAAAACTATAAAAGCAAACAAATCATTATACCTATACTACAATGAATGCATTAAAAAATGAACTTTATCAAAACAAAACAATTACCCCATGGCGGTGCAAACAAGCCTCTTATTTCTTCAGCATCTAGACGAGGAACAAGTTCCATCAACAGCCTATCATTTATCCATCGACGTGATCTTCTATTGCTGACCTGGTATAGATAAAAACAATAAAAGGACATTTTTAACTAATGAGCTAGATATCGTAGATTTAAATTGAAGTCATTTGCACTAAAAAAACACAATCTTTTCAGTTTTCAGGTTTCCTTGCAAGTAACGACTGCTTTCCTTTTCAGTTTTCAGGTTTTCATCTTCCTTTCAGCTCGCTGCTTGCTTGTACCATAACCAAAATTCTTCAAAAATAGTTTGGATGAACAAGGAATGCGAGCAAAACATGATACGGTTTTTCAGAAACAAATCAAGGAAGTCAGACATGACATTGACACATTGGTTAACAAACAATGGTGAGAGTTTAAAATCAGCCACACACATAGACAACCATATGAGTTTTTTATGAGAAGAAGCAATAATCCTACATGACCATATGAGTACTCAGTATTTAGTAGTTGGAACAATACAAACCCGTCTTTTTCTTTCTCAAACTTAGAAAGCAAACTGATTTACCTAAAAGCTGCAGTCAAACAAGAATATAAGAAAGGACCAAAAACTTAGTAGCTCATTGCATCAATGTGTATGCCAACTTACTAACGTCATTCGTATGCACAAATCCAATCATATCCGCTAAAAAGGGAAGGAACAAAAAGGGAAATAAGTTTCTACCTGTTCAATGTTGTACCCAGGACTTGGATCATTTGACAAAGTCAGAACTCTTGCAAATCTATTCAATCCGATACCTGTTGATGCAGAATACCAAATCCTAATGACAAATCTGATGCAGATTATAAAAACTTCGCCATGTTGAAAGTATTTTGCTTATGAAAGAATTGATCTTTTTTCTCTTATAACAAACCATTATAGATCCACTAGCTACTACAGTTTCATGTTATCATCAAATTCCACATACGTACTCATTTGCAATAGCACATTTTCTTTATTATGAGTTTATCACGCGTCCACCTCTTCATTTGTGTGTGCTTTTTGATGCTACATTACATAGAAACAAAGAAACATAATAAGACGGGAACATACACAACAGCACCTCAAATGCAAGAAGAGAAAGTAAAATGTGGATTACCCCATCTAAACCTAAGAATTTGAGGGATCAACTTGCACGTATTCCGAACCTGAGGGTCTTACTGGTTCTTAAAATCTAGACGTATTAGATAGATTATTCAGTCGTTTACAATTCAAAAGGAAAATAAGATAAAATAAAGGCTCAATTGGCTTGTCCTCAGCTTCATGTCTTCTAGGTTCTAGCATTCCCATCTCTCATTTTGGATAGTATTATTACCGACCTCAACTTTGAAGCGTAACTCCCATTTTAACATGTTTTTGGCTTTTAAAATCGTTAATATTGGAAAGCCAAGCCCAACTCCCTTTTTTTTCAGAATGGTGAATTCTACATTAAAACCTTTTAAGTCTGAAGCTAAAATTACCTTGAAAATAACTATACACTACTGGCAATCAAGTTTCTTTTCAATAAAATTTATTATTCAATTTCAAAGTACATGAATTACTTAAATGATCAAAAACTCCAAATTTCGTCAGCATTTTACTTGTAATAGTCCCAGTTTAACACTATTGATATGCATTCATGTTTCATGACCACATTTACAGGAAAAGCATCAGGACAGTTAACATAACAGACAGAAGTAGCATACAAACATTCCAATACCATGTTTCGTGTGTGTGGGGTGGTGGTGGTGGTGGTGGGGGATCAGCAGTAACTACCGAGTAATAATAATGATAAAATATAAAATCATAAAGTAACAAGCTATTTCAAACCCAATCTGTAATAAATTAAATTATAAGGATTTTCCTTACCAGAGCATCGAGGTTCTCCCCAAATATATCAGCAGGGTTGTGAAAAATACTTCTGTCTTGGGCCAAAATACCAAAATTCTGAATATGTACTTTTGCTCCCATTTTAAAGCATTCCTACATAAAATGCTACAAAAGTAAAAAAGCTAAAATGTAATTTATTAAACATTTTGCATCATAAGTTCTGATTATATTTGCGGATGCAAGTCAACAAATCCTATGTTAGATTTGTATGGTAGAGTCTTCACGGTTGATCTCCGATCAATAAAAGGTGATACAATCACACAAAGAAATCACATCTAGCCGTTATTTGTTACGATGTATTTGAGCAAAAAATCATGAATACCAAAAGATAAGATCTGGCATAATGTGGAACATAACATAAAAAATTAAGAGAGATAATTACAGAAACTTAATCACCAAGAGAATGATTAAAGTTCAGACATATGCCTACTTTTAAAAAGACACTTATGAATAGCTTCTTCCTTACTGAAGATGCCCCTCGGTTTTGCTGAAAAGTCATACACTCGTCGTTTCCTTTTATTACTAAATAAGCTCGCACAAACATGCACTCAAAAAATAACATGAAAGGACATATCCCAAATCCTGGAAACACGCACAAAGATTTTAAGCAGGGTTCACTTCCCAAACAGAGTCTCCTACATCTCTATTAGCTACTTAATTGAGTACAGATAAGGAAGCAATTAGATTGTTAACTAATCACCAGATATGGCGTAGAACTATTTCATCATATAATGGACCTTTATGTTGGTATGCTCAAATGCTACAACCACTCGAGTAACCTACCATGCAAATGATTGGTGCATCAATGAAAGTCAAAACCATCAAACCCACATGTTTTTTTTCCGGAAGAAAATAAGTTTCTGGTATCAGTTAATCGCATATTACAGCAACATATAGTCTTAATAGACCAACTCCTTTTAATAAAAAAACCAGCATTGAGGTTAAATAGTTGAATTGCAGATTAACTTCTCTAGAACAGGCTATACAGTTTTGAGGTTGCCTCATTCTAGGATTTGTTCACAAATTGACGTATACCTAACATCATATTTTCAAAGAAAACACATAAAGCAACTTGCCGATAGAAAATGCATACATTATAACTATAAGAAAATGGACTCGTCAAACTGTAATGAACCTGGTCCGGGGCCAAAAACAGAGAAAAGGAGAGGGATAAAATAAAATAGGTAGAGGGTCAACTTTGATCGATTGTGAATACATGGGTGAATTCAGCAATAACTTGGAAGTTTTTTATTACACACAGAACTCAGCTTTAGGATAAATAGTGTCTCTATCTATTAAGGTTCATATGAAGAAAATGAATCTTTGTTTTCCCTATCATTTCTGCATTTGAATTTCGAGTTTGTTTACCTTTGTATTATTGAATCTTTGAAATAAATAGAAAATCTGTCACAAAAAGATACTAGTGTTGCCAAGTATTGAGTTTCATCATTTGGATACTCATTGTTCATTAGAAAATCAAGCGGGTCCGTCTCACAAACACAAAGTTTGTTAACTTTTTCTTAATAAAGGGAATAAGAAAAAACAGTTTTTTTTAGCTTGACAACCTAATGAAGTAAGGGCAATCTTAATGTAGAGTTTTTAAGCTTGACAACTTAAAGTAGTACAATCTTAAGGGCAAAAAAAATGAACTTTAAATCTGCAACTAATGAATCCCAATGTAACATCAACATGCATATATTTATAACCTCTAGTATGCATAGAAACTAATTTTTAGTTCAAGCAGAAAACTAACCCTTACCAAAAAAAGGTACAATCGATCTAGCTTAATATTTCTACACTTTCTGGTCTAAAAACAAACTTAAAAAAAAGGTTGATGGGAAGAAAACCCAACAAAGACGGCTTCTTAAATGTACCCAAGAAAATGTAGTAAAATAAAACAGACTCAAAATACCAGCTTCTAAGCAGAACAGAATGAGATTAAAAGGTCCATCCAAACAAGCCACCTATTCATATGAGCCAATAAAAGGATAAAAAGGACTTGAATTTATATAGTTTCAATTTCATGTCCCTCTTAATCCTATGTTAAAGCGAGAATTAATAGAAGTACAAAACTAGACATGCTATATCAACAAAATTAAGAATTAAAATACTTAAAAACATTTTTAAAAATCAATGATAAGAGAGAGAAAGTTACAAGCATAAGAATTAAAATACTTAAAAACATTTTTAAAAATCAAAATAGATTGAGCTTAAAAGCTCCACCCAAACAAGCCAACTATTCATGCGAGCTAATAAAGGGTATTTAAGAACTTGAATTTACATAGTTTCAATTTCATGTCCCGCTCTTAATCCTATGTTAAAGCGAGAATTAATAGAAGTACAAAACTAGACATGACATATCAACAAAAATAAGTCTGAAACACCAAATACCAGATCTAATTAACAGATTCCAGTTTATTTGTACTAAAAAATAAACCCTAAATCTTAAATTATTTTATGCCAAAACCTTAATAACCAGTGAACAAAATCCAAGGGCAAAATCGCAATTTAAGTAGCAAACAAAAAAAAGATGATATATGTTGTATAAAAATGATAAATAAAAGATGTAATTCTCAAATGCAAATACAAATACAAAAACAAAAACAGAAATAAAAATATAAATTAACAGATATGATGATAAAACATAAGAAAGGGAGAGAACGGATGCTTTAAAGCAAGGAGAAATGACCACAGACGATGAAGGAGATGAGGGAGGCGGCGCCTTCTTCTCTCTCTCTCTCTCTCTCCTTTTCTTTTGGAGCTTATAATAAGTAGTGTAACCCTACAAACTATGTATTTTTAAAGGCCACTTCTTTTATTTTGTTTCATTTTACCACACAATATTTTGCTTTCTAATTTGTAACTATTTATCCATTGGTCCTTCTTTAAAACATATTGACAGATTAAATCCAATATATGACCCTTTTATTCTAATTTCCAAAAATTATTTTATTTTAAATTTTCATTTTATTTTAAAAGTTCATTTTATTTGATACTATTGGCCAGATACAACTAAATTTTAGAGGGAGTGAACAACCTTTTTAAACGTTTTTCGTTAGGTTAAACTAACAACCAATTAACTTACTTTCTAACTTACCAATGAAAATTATGTGATGAATAAATAAGTATTCACGAAATCATAACATTATAAGTTGTCTAATAGTTCAAATTGTAAAAGGAAAATGACACCGCGACATATAGATCTTTAACTTAAAATTGTTCAAATTTGTGTCGTTGCAAAAGGTTTTTGGATTCAGCAACAATATTTTTCACTTGATGCAGATAAAAGAGCTTTTCAGCAACGTTTATGGTATTTTGTTGCTAATAGACCACTATTCAACAACAAAGTTTCTTACGTTGCAAGATTTATGTTATTCAACAACAGAGTGCAATTTTGTTGCAAAATGGTGACTTTTCAGCAACAAATCTTTTTTTCGTTGCACGAATTCGTTGCCAAAGATGTATTTTCTTGTAGTGTACACACAAAACAAACTGTAAAAAAATTTGAATTATAACACAAAATTAAAGAAATAACTACTCAAGTGTTAATTAAATCATATATATATATATATATATATATATATATAAGAATTTGAATTATAACACAAAATTAAAGAAATAGAGAGAGAGGGAGGGAGCGTAGAATATCTTGCGAAGACAGAGAATATTGATTTTGGGATCATGGAGTGTATTTTGGGTTGTGCAGTGTGTTTTGGGTTGTTTTTCTGAGTGAGAGAGTATTGATCGGATATATATATATATATATATATATATATATATATATATATATATATATATATATATATATATATGTCGGCCAAATAGCAATGTTAGGGTTTTTGTTTGGAACCAATTTTCCTTGAAATTTTTTAAAGTCCATAAATAGAAATCAAAGAACTATTACGTCCTTGAAATTTTATTTTAGAAAATTACATTTGTCTCATACTGTTATTATTTAATTATATATTTAATGATGAATAATTGCAATTGACTTATTTTTATCTCAGCCCATCACTATTAAAATGGTATGTAATTAATGATTAATATTTTTCAATATATAAGCGATACGGAATATTTGAAAAGATATGAAAATGTATAATGATTAGCATTTAACAACATTAAATTTGTTGTATTAACTATCATAATAAATGATATAAACCGGTAATAAATTTTTTCATAGTTAATCCGTCGCAAATTTGTATTAAAATTGAGAGATAGATATCTTCGTAATAAATGTGTGGATGTGAAATAATACTATATTTACAATTGAAATAGCTATGAAATAGCGAGTAAATAGCTACGGATATTGTGGACCCAATGGGCCCCGATTGAAGTCATCTAAATCAATTTAAATATTTTGTTTTTAAAAATAATATGCAAAAAGAATAGCTACGAAATAGCTTGAGAACTACGAATTATTTTCAACTCCCACCGACACTCGGTCAACTCATTTATTTCCATAGTTAATCCGTCGCAAATTTGTATTAAAATTTCACAAATCAAAATCCATCGGAAATCCGTAGCAATTCCATCGTTATATACTGTGACGGAATTTCCGTAGCTAATTTCCGTCTTCGTTTAACTGTTTTTTTGTAGTGTGTGAGAAATAAATACTGAATTAAATAATATTAATTTTTATAATATAACCTTTTAAAGCAAGTGAACACAAATACTAGATTAAGGTTTTGTTTTTGTTTTTTTAATCTCTACTTTCACTCTATTTCGATTTAGTATCTTCTACTACCAGTAATTCTTTTTATTACCCTCTACTGAAAAAATCTTACGGTCTTATACCCCATCATTAGTTGTTGGATAAAATGATGATGTGTGAGTGATATAATTACCGCCACGTCATCCAATTTCGTTAGATAGAGAGGGTATTATAGTCGTTTATGTCACTGCCACTTCATAATTTCACCCGACAATTAATTTAGGGTATAAAGCCGTGATGTTTTTCAAATCGAAGTGTAATAAACAAAATATTTTATAGCAAAGGGCACTAAACAGAAATGAGATGTAAGGAGACGGTATTAAAACATAAAAGATCCCCACTAAATTAACATTAAACCATTTATTTTGAATTCAATTGGTAAAACATGTAGTAAATGATGCAACAAACTCGGAAGTTATTTGTACGTTCCATGCAACATTTTACTACGTCATGATCAATACATAATAATATGTACTCAACACGCTTGACGAAATCATTATTCATATTGTAATCGACACGCTTGCTGACTGAATGTATTGCTTTGATATGTTTTTTTCTTTTCCGGATAAACAATACTTATTGATAAAAAAAAATGTACTCAACTATTTCGTTGTTTTGAAATAGTTTCAAGTAGTCAAAACTTACCCACCTATCTTTAGGTTTACGGGTCCGGCCAACATGTTCTAGTACTATGTTGCATACAACTATACAGAGATAGACGATCATGATGGAATTGTGTGTTTTCTAAGGAAGCAAATGCAAGCTTGGACCAGCTTGCTAAATTAGAAGTAGTGGCGAAGTTAGAATTAGTATATGAGTATGGGTTTGACTTGATTTAAAAATAATAATATTGGGAGATAAGGCTAAAACGTTGTTTTCATGATAATTTTTTTTTACACTATAAAAAAAATTGTTTTTTAGAAATATGGTGGGGCTCCGCCGGTCCCCACCTAACTCCTCCCCTAATTTGAAGTAATAGCTTGCCATGGAATGATCTTGCTAAACAGGTCCTCTGCAAGGCACTTTAGCCACGTTTGTTGTGCGAGTGCCCATTCAAAACACAAAGACTGTAGATGTTTTTCTTTACGTTTTTTTTTGGCTTGTGTGTATAAATAGCAAGTTCTAACTTTGTGTTCAACAAGTCGGCAGTCGCCTATCTATTTCGAGATTAATGATCTCGCGCTTTTTATTTAGTGTGTACTCTCATATTTTCCTTTAAAGCTATATTTGTGTTTATTTATTTATTTATGATAATGTGCGTATCCAGTGAGTAATATCATTGCTTATCGTTGAGCATTAAGCGCAGAAAAGAAAAGAGTAAAAAAGAGAAGGTGCGTCAGTATAGTGATGAACATTAGTAATTAAAAGCATCTGTATTCATCTTGAAAAGAAATTAATTTATTCCCGTTTTGCTTTTTTTTAACATCCCGAATTTTTATAAGTAATTTTATTTATGATTTAATTTATCCAAAAACGTTTTATTCAAATTTTACCAAAAACCGGTCACTCGACTAATTTTTAGCCAAAAACCGAAACTCTTCCGAAAAACTTTATTTTAAAAACCTGTTACTAATTTTACTAATAAAAATGACCCAATAGATTTGTTTCTAAAGATTTGTTATTTTTGAGTAGTAAAACTATATTTTTGAATTAAGAGTTACCTTTTAGAACTTTGGGGACAAAATAGTTCGCTTCCACAAACTATCTAAAAACAGTTTTTCTAAACCTAAAAATCAGCCCACTTTCATTCTTTAAACCTAAAAACAAGAGAGAAAAACAGAGAAAAGAGAGAAAAGAGAGAAAAGAGAAGAAGAAGAAGAGAAACCACGTTAGCGGATTATTACCGGAATCATCTCCTCTACACGCTAAGGTAACGGGGGTTATCCATATCGACTAGACGAGGGTGTATGTTAGGATTATGTTTTACGTTTAGTATAAATTGGGGGTTTTTGCCTTTTATCTTAATTAGTTTTGTAAATTGTTAATTGGGTTTAGTTGCTATATGTTTAATTCACTTATTTGTTAATTGGGTTTAGTTGATTATATGGTTAATTCACTTATTTGTTAATTGAGGATTTAGTCGTGTTAATTTCGGATTAACGAGAATATGGATGAGTTTGCATGTCTTTATGTATTGATATTGTTTTATTATAATTGTTGATAAATTGGGTAATTTATTGTTGAATATAGATGCATTGTAGTTTATGCATACAAGGTGTTTGTTAAAATGCCTGAATGAGATTTATGTTGATTAGACTTGTTTGGCTAGTTGTGAATCTAGAACCTATGCCTTTGGATTTTGTTGAATTACGTTAGAATGACGTTTGAGAATGTGATAAAGGATTGGTTTATTATTTATTGGCCGAGGCCTTAATATTTATATGTATGAGATTGTGTTATATGAACAGTATAATATTATTGGCCGAGGCCTTAATATTGATACATTAGCAATGGTCTCTGTCTCTTCCTAATTCCGGGGACAGAAGACGGCAGTGGGGATAGGGAATGACTCGTCTTACGGACTGGGGCGAGTGGCATGAGAGGTCCTAGTGTGCACTATATTTATTTTTATGTTAGCTATGGTCTCTGTCTCTTCCTAATTCCGGGGACAGTAGACGGCCGTGGGGATAGGGAATGACTCGTCTTACGGACTGGGACGAGTGGCATGAGAGGTCCAAGTGCGCACTATAAATCTACTTTTATGTTGCAATGGTCTCTGTCTCTTCCTAATTCCGGGGACAGAAGACGGCCGTGGGGATAGGGAATGACCTACCTTACGGACTGGGGTAGGTGGCATGAGAGGTCCATGTTTGTTATAGATTTGTGTTGACGTTATTTAATTTATTTAATTCAGCCCGTTATAGAATGTTATTATATTTCTTTTTATACGTCGATTATCGTAGATGTAGAAATTGTGAGCTCTTGCATTTAAGGGATGGAGTGACGGTATTTTGTGGTGCCGTCCCGTCTAGTTACGTGCGTGGGACTCACCGTTACAATTTTGTATTTCAGGTACCAATTAGGTTGGCATGTTTGGATAAGAGCTGTTGCATTGCAACATCATGGGCTTGGGGCTTTCGCTTTCCTTTCATTTTTATTATATTTTGAGGTTGTAGCCTACGGGCAATTTACTTTCGTTTGGTAATTTTTATAAGTTGTCAAAACCATTGGTCATGTAGCCACGTTTGGCAAACAGTTTTATTTATTCGTTTAATTGTTCCATTAGCTCGCAATTGCTTTTCTTTTAAAAATTTTTAAATTCGTACCAACAGGTTTTATTTCCTTTTGTTTTAAAAAAAAAAAGTCATGCCTCGATGTCCTTTACGGATTTTGGGGCGTGACAAGTTGGTATCAGAGCTAACTAGGTTCTTGTATACTTTGGGACGACGGGAAGATGGGTAACCATTGGACCAAGATCCATCGTATCATTTTTACAAAACTTTTTCCAAAAACACAAACTTTTTTCTAAAAACGGGGGGTTGCATTTAGCTTAAGACATGTAGCTAGAATTTAGTAGTAGTTGATGTTAGGAAAGTCCACATGTGAGGCAAGTTGGGGACAATGAGGACGCTCGTTGATCCCGGCTCGCCAAACTAGTGGGTAGACCTCTCGTCGGTATGTGTGAAGGAATACCTTAGCGATGTGGAACTCTAGAGTATGCGAGGACGCTCGGGTGCTTTAGGATAACGTATCGTGATGGGTTATCGCTCGCATTTTTGTGTTGATTGTATGCGTGTGTAAATTGTTATAGTGTGTATGAGGTGTAAGTTGTATGTCAAGTAGTAACGATGTATTAAAGTGCGAGAATTGTGAAGTTGATGATTTTACGTAGTGCGTTTCCATATTATTAACATGTGTGTTAATGTACATTTTATGCGAATGGATGTTGATTGTAATAAGTTTGTGGACTTAAATGGGTTATTTGTGTGATATATGCCATATAGGATATTACAAGTGTTGAGAAATTTTGCGTTTTTTTTTATCTTTATTTTCTGCTGTTTAACGATCGGTCGTCTGTAAAAACGGCCGGTCGAATTTTGCAAACGCAAAAAACGATCGGTCGTTTCCCAAAACGATCGGTCGAAATTCTTCAGAATTTTTTTAGACCCTACTGGAACAAAAAACGATCGGTCGTTTCCCAAAACGATCGGTCGAAATTCTTCAGAATTTTTTTCAGACCCTACTGGACCAAAAAACGAAACGATCGGTCGAATTTTTCAGACCCTACTGGACCAAAAAACGACCGGTCGTTTTGTCAAAAACGATTGGTCGTTTTCTGGCAAATTTTGCGGTTTTTCGCTAAACTTCAAACGCTCGTAACTCCTTCGTTTTTACTCCGAATTTGATTCCGCTTGAAGCGTTGGCTTCGTATTTCAGTGCTCTATAATTATGAAACTTATAAATCTTGATAAAATGATTACCATGAAAAAC
The DNA here is from genome assembly GCA_963920805.1 of Primula vulgaris. NCBI lineage: Eukaryota > Viridiplantae > Streptophyta > Magnoliopsida > Ericales > Primulaceae > Primula > Primula vulgaris. Next base: position 22,293,531 of record OY987217.1, on the reverse strand, counting down.
GAGCTTTTATCATGATTTACATGTTTTGTGATTATCACGTAATGTGCGGAATGCTATATTGTATGATTAGCGGAATTTGATGCCTTTGCAAATTTGGTTAGATTTTATAAGTTGGAAAACATGAATGTTTAATTACGTTTTGTGAGGTCGTGTCCTAAATTCATTAGTTTTATAAGTCGTTTGTGCACTTATTTCTTCCTTATAACATCATTCTACTCTTTTAGACATTGAATATAAATTTTTTTTCTTGGTTAGATGGTAAGCTAGTGTTTTATATATATGTTTCACATTTAGCAACTATTTTCCTTCACTCGATAGAATGATAACCGGAGACTTAGATATTTTAGGTTTTAAGTTAATTGTCCCTACATGAAGAATCTCATTTGATATTGTATAATGTAAGACTATACTATAATGTAAGACTTAATTTAGTTGAGTTGGTTTGGTGTCCATATTTAAGAGGAATTACACACAGCTAAGTTCATATGTACTAAATTCAAGGTCGATATAAGGGAATTTTAATAGATTTTATTTTTATAAGATTAACTATTGAAAACTTAAGAAATATATCTGGTGTAGCATGCCCCTGTACAAGTTAAAATGTTTGCGTTTGTAAACTATTATAGGTGAGACAAAGTTTGTTTTTAAAACATTTTCTTATTATTTCTATTAATGGATTGTATGTTAATGAAGTCACTGGTTTGGTATATATAAATAAAAATGTAGTTAACTATTGCGGCGGATTGTAACTAACAAACAAAAGGGCATGATAGGATATATTTATTTATTTTATGGATTTTTTTTTTTTGAGTAGAAGTTTTCGACAGCTATAAGAGAACCTCGATTATGGTAGTTTCCTTCTAATTTTTGTAATTTAATATTGTCCATGGATTACCTTTCGGTGCCGACTTTTGCTTAGAGTTTCAATGAAATGATACGTTAGGTTATTTTCAATTCGTTTGACCACTGTAAAAGATGTTTAAGCTATAATTAGGATCCAAACTTGAGATTTAATTTGTGTTTAAAGTGTTCAAATAATAAGTGAACTAGCATTATAGTTGTCCTAGTTATTTCGAGTAAATCTCTTTGGTCGGATTAGTTGCAAAGTTTCAACAGGTCTTGCACTTTGATTGAGAGCATGTATTACATGTGAATTTGGAGTGGTATTTTGGGACTAAATATAAATTATTAGGTTTTGCGCTTCTTATTAATTAAAGATTGTTTTGTTTAAGAGAACATGGTATAAAGGGAGATTGGTATTATTTTTGGGTGGTGGTCTAGATGCTAAAACTGGATTGTTTGATAAATTAGAAACAAAATGCAATGTTAGGCCGGTTAGCACCATTATTATTATTATTTTATCAGAGCGTGCAGCGGAAGCACATGAAATAGATATAGATGTATAAGTAATAAATGTTTCGGAAAACGATATGGAAACAAGTTTTGGAATAGGTTTGGTTATCTTACGGTATAAATATCAATAATAGTTGTTTGAATTTGAACCATCCCAGAGGTTAATTATCAGTTCAAGGAAAAACATGGTAGGAACAAATTTATTTTTATTTTTACCAATTAAAAGATTAGCTTACCTCATGTGTTTTGCTTTCATGATGTACACTTTGTTATTAGCATTGATGATGACTAAAATCAGAATTTGGACTAAGAATTATGTAGACAGGAGTTATAGAGTTTTGGAATTATGATTGATGGGAGTTATAGAATTTGGTAATTAATGAGATAATAAATGATCGAAAGTGGTAAAAGTTTGACCTTAGGAATTTACGTTAGTATTTTTCCATCATAAGTTTTCAAGTTTCACAAGGATAATGATGATATTATTATTAGTAATTTTAATCTCAAATGAGTTTCCAATATACCTTTTATTATACTTCTTTTATATAGTGTATGCTACATGCACACACAAGTAACTGTTTTGGAGACCGGTTGGTTAAAGAAATTATGTGAGCTGATTTAATCACGTCTAAGAAAGCATATATAATATTATTCAGAAACATTATCTTTTTTTTTCAAGATATTAAAGAAATAAAGTTTCGGGACGAAACTTCTTTAAGTGGTGTAGAGTGTAAAATCACGTATTTTAATTTAAAATTTTTATTTTGAATATTTATTCTTCTAAATAATTACTCATGTGACTATTTTGTTTTCATAAGTAAAAATACTAATGTTTAGTTGTTTAAGTGATTTAAGGAACTTACGGTTACACGTTATCAAAGCTATAGAGTTTTAAAGGATTTAGAGGTATTTAATTGGTAAAATAATTTACCATGGATTGATACGTGGTAGTACTTTTAGGGATTAGCTGGTAAGAATTAGGCCTAGTAATTATGTAATTTACTTCGGTTAGAAATATTGAATTGTATAAACGTATGATTAGGAATAATGGTGTAAGTTATAGGCCTTTGAATGCCTCACTAAGATGATTAATGACATGATTTGATTGTATTCATATATAAAACCGATGCCTTGTCTGAAGAGTAAATGTCAATTAAGAATAGTAAATATTATCTTAAGTTTTCTATAACGAGAGGTTTGTATTTATTCCTATAACTACAATGCGTGGAATATTTAAGGAGAAATAATGTTACATGTATTCAAAGAGTTTCTGTTGCTAGCAATTTATTAAGGAGTTAACCTTGCATGAGAAATTGAAACGGAAGTAATAAATTGGTATAGAATTGTAGTATAAATGCTAAGCCAATTGTCATGCCATATACACGTCCCTATAATGAATTCTTTCTTGTTAATATAGATATATACACCAGTGCAAATAAAGAAAGAAAGCTAGGTAGCATTTCCCTGATTAGATTCTATACTCCTTTACTGTATTAAAATTATATGTATGTAACGAAAGTATACAAAGATGAGAGAATTAAATTCCTATGTTGAGCAAGAAAAAGGTTTAGTGGAAAGCTAAGCACTGGATTATTCGTTGTAGAAATGTTTCTGTTCTTTCAGATTAATATTAGGTGAGTGGGTTTTGTCTTGCTATTATAAATATTCCGTTGCAACTTTTGATAATATTTTACAGGCTCATGGGTATTATTTTTCAAGTACTAATTATATATGGAAACATTGTTTTTATATTGTTACGAAAACATAGTAAATAAAAGAAAGAAAAGAATGAAAAAGAAGAAGTGATTTATATACAATGGATCTGTATAAAGAGAACTAGCTTATATCTTATAAAGATAAAGGTTATAAAAAGTGTATCTGTATAAGGTTTCTAAATTTATTAATTTATGATTTGCTTATGATTTGTATTTGGGACCATGAGAATAAGTCCAACGGAGAATCCCGAATAAGGGGAAGAGGAAAGTGGGGTGACGTTGGCAACTAAACGAAAGAGTTTAGTTCTCAACGGTTAACTTAGCGATTGTACATAGTTTTGTTAACCGGAACGTTTTAAGGAATAGACTCAGCCGTCATGCTGTGGTGACCTTAATTACGTAGTGCACGTATGGTTTATACACCTGAGAAAAAGATCGACGGTAAAGAGATTGAGGAAGTCAATAGGGCTTGGTACTCTAAGAAATACATGTTATCATTTTGCTTTTACCATAAAAAGAAAGAAAAAGATTTTATTATTACTATTGCGATTACATTTTTATTTTAGTTGTAAGAGATTAACTTCTTGTAACGAACGTAATTTTCGAGATTTTATTTAATGAAGTTTTTGCTAGAAATTTGAGCTTATTTAATGAGTTATTTAGCGAGTGTTTAATAATTATTTCATTTAGGCATTGTTTAGCACGTGCCGCCACACATGTTATTCAGCCGTGTGACACCCCCGGGTCTGGGTTGAGAGTTTATTTTATTTGAGTTTAGTTTACTAGAAGGACCGTATTTTGAGTGTTGTAGACGTTGTGGAGTTGTTGATGTAGAAACATGTCATCTTTGCTTACTTTATTGTCTTTTATTCAATTAGATATTGTATACGGATGGTTACTTGATTTGATGTTCTTACATGTTGGTCATTTTCTGCAGTTATGGATTGTGAAGTTGTTATGGGTTGTGAACCCTGTGTATTTTATTTCTTAAATTATGACACGAATTGTACATTTAAATTCTTACGGTTTTGTTTATATAATTTTATCATTTCTGGGTATAGTTGTTTAGAGAGGAAATTTCGGGACGAAATTCTTTTAAGGAGGGTTAGTTGTAACATCCCAAATTTTTATAAGTAATTTTATTTATGATTTAATTTAACCAAAAACGTTTTATTCAAATTTTACCAAAAACCGGTCACTCGACTAATTTTTAGCCAAAAACCGAAACTCTTCCGAAAAACTTTATTTTAAAAACCTGTTACTAATTTTACTAATAAAAAGGACCCAATAGATTTGTTTCTAAAGATTTGTTATTTTTGAGTAGTAAAACTATATTTTTGGATTAAGAGTTACCTTTTAGAACTTTGGGGACCAAATAGTTCGCTTCCACAAACTATCTAAAAACAGTTTTTCTAAACCTAAAAATCAGCCCACTTTCATTCTTTAAACCTAAAAACAAGAGAGAAAAACAGAGAAAAGAGAGAAAAGAGAGAAAAGAGAAGAAGAAGAAGAAGAGAAACCACGTTAACGGATTATTACCGGAATCATCTCCTCTACACGCTAAGGTAACGGGGGTTATCCATAGCGACTAGACGAGGGTGTATGTTAGGATTATGTTTTACGTTTAGTATAAATTGGGGGTTTTGTCTTTTATCTTAATTAGTTTTGTAAATTGTTAATTGGGTTTAGTTGCTATATGTTTAATTCACTTATTTGTTAATTGAGTTTAGTTGATTATATGGTTAATTCACTTATTTGTTAATTGAGGATTTAGTCGTGTTAATTTCGGATTAACGAGAATATGGATGAGTTTGCATGTCTTTATGTATTGATATTGTTTTATTATAATTGTTGATAAATTGGGTAATTTATTGTTGAATATAGATGCATTGTATTTTATGCATACAAGGTGTTTGTTAAAATGCCTGAATGAGATTTATGTTGATTAGACTTGTTTGGCTAGTTGTGAATCTAGAACCTATGCTTTTGGGTTTTGTTGAATTACGTTAGAATGACGTTTGAGAATGTGATAAAGGATTGGTTTATTATTTATTGGCCGAGGCCTTAATATTTATATGTATGAGATTGTGTTATATGAATAGTATAATATTATTGGCCGAGACCTTAATATTGATACATTAGCAATGGTCTCTGTCTCTTCCTAATTTCGGGGACAGAAGACGGCAGTGGGGATAGGGAATGACTCGTCTTACGGACTGGGGCGAGTGGCATGAGAGGTCCTAGTGTGCACTATATTTATTTTTATGTTAGCTATGGTCTCTGTCTCTTCCTAATTCCGGGGACAGTAGACGGCCGTGAGGATAGGGAATGACTCGTCTTACGGATTGGGACGAGTGGCATGAGAGGTCCAAGTGCGCACTATAAATCTACTTTTATGTTGCAATGGTCTCTGTCTCTTCCTAATTCCGGGGACAGAAGACGGCCGTGGGGATAGGGAATGACCTACCTTACGGACTGGGGTAGGTGGCATGAGAGGTCCATGTTTGTTATAGATTTGTGTTGACGTTATTTAATTTATTTAATTCATCCCGTTATAGAATGTTATTATATTTCTTTTTATACGTCGATTATCGTAGATGTAGAAATTGTGAGCTCTTGCATTTAAGGGATGGATTATCGTAGATGTAGAAATTGTGAGCTCTTGCATTTAAGGGATGGAGTGACGCTATTTTGTGGTGCCGTCCCGTCTAGTTACGTGCGTGGGACTCACCGTTACAATTTTGTATTTCAGATACCAATTAGGTTGGCATGTTTGGATAAGAGTTGTTGCATTGCAACATCATGGGCTTGGGGCTTTCGCTTTCCTTTCATTTTTATTATATTTTGAGGTTGTAGCCTACGGGCAATTTACTTTCGTTTGGTAATTTTTATAAGTTGTCAAAACCATTGGTCATGTAGCCACGTTTGACAAACAGTTTTATTTATTCGTTTAATTGTTCTATTAGCTCGCAATTGCTTTTCTTTTAAAAATTTTTAAATTCGTACCAACAGGTTTTATTTCCTTTTGTTTTAAAAAAAAAAGTCATGCCTCGATGTCCTTTACGGATTTTGGGGCGTGACATTTTTATTCTGATTTTCCGTCTCAATTGCTTTGAAGGTAAATTAATCTGGTAAAAAAATACCCACTGAGCAGCTGCAGCATACTAAAAACATCAGGTTCTAACATCATTCAGAATCTATAATGTTGTAACACAATAAATCAGTGATTTGATTCTAGCTACTCTTTTACAGATATATGATCAAATCCGAATTCTTAAAACTATTTTTCATTAGATCTAGCATAACAACTGACTCTACCGATTAAATGCACTATGGTACCATAGAAGGACCTGGATGATTACACTCTATTTTAATCGTGCCCTTCCTTCACAACCACATGACTTCCACATTCGGCCCTCAAACCAAATTTGAAATGTATAAATAAACAAAAAGCTTTCACTTACCGAAAGAAGTATCAAAATTTCTGCAGCTACTTTTAAAGCATGTCTGCACTTGAATCTTTAGGTTATTTAGCATTTGTTGTATGGTGAGATAACTCTGGTTCAGCGACTTGAGTTTGTTATATGAGTTTATGCTATTGTTTATTGTCATCTAGGACTTAAAATGTAATTCTGTTAATTTTATTTATTGCTGAAACACTTGTACGTGTCGAACAGTGAATTACCATACGGCGTGTTTTCAGTAGCAAATAGCCTATTTAATAATAATAATAATACATGATCCGTTGATAAGTCGCCTTCAAAACAGACACCCCAAATAAGTCAGCAGATTTCATTTTCAAGTGCCCCTTCAGAGCAACAAATGAAAACGGTGGTACATTTAACATTTTTCAACATCATATTTGTTTCCTTCTTTGTTTTCTACCCATTTTAAGGGGAAAGCAAATCAATGTTACAATGTAGAATGAATAAGTTATCAAACTAAGATAATTGGTCGGAACTCATCTTCACCGTACATGAGAAAGCACCCAAGAGACCATCAACGAAATTAAATTTTCAATGACCGCTCCTATTAGCAGGATGGCCAGAATAGATATTCAAGTGTAGATGCATTTGAACCCTCATTTTAAATGAATGACACGATTTTAAAAACATTTTCTAGGCCGCTACAGCATGGATTGGCAAAAGAGAATCTTGGCACCAAAGTAGACTGATCTCGCATCGTCTGAGTAGAAAATTCATATATAATCAGTCTTCAGCAACAAAGTTTGAACTATGAATAAGGGGCCCTAACAATGCATATTATGTCCAACTTTCATCCTTTATGTGGCAAAGACATGAGTAATTTGATCGCTATACCCAAACCCTTGATCTGAATATAATTTTAAATCCTAAGCTTTGTTAAGACGATTTTTGGTACCCAACAGATCAAAATCTTTATTATCCTAAACGGCAACCATTCAAATCGTCAATGTTAATTATGAAAATCTTCACTAGAAACTGCCCACCCGTCTACTAAATCAAGTTTTCTCAAACTGATTGACCTATCAAAAGTGTGTGCATTAGGTTGGCTACAAAATCAAACTTGATTCAATGCTAAAGAAAAATTAGCCAGGAAAAACGGCAGAACATTCCTTATGATCCTCCTAAATATTCCATGTTTAGTTCTCTATGATGTTAATACTATTCTACACTGATTCAACCTTAAACAGAATCATCATGAATCTTACGAAGAATTTCTACTTCTACCATTTGGGAAACATATAAATCCTCTGTAAGATGTCTATCATACATTAAAGTAAAGGCTCATTACCTGCTAATTTAGCAAGATTATACTCCGGCGGCACATTTGCAGCCACTTGAACAGCACCTTTAGCAGCCGCAATACCAACCGCTAAGCTTTGCATAATATCCAAACCAGCACAAATAGAAGCCAATGCCCCACCAACCAAACAATCCCCCGCACCCGTAAGCCTCACAACAGATGTAGAAATTGCAGGAAAATGCACTGCAAGTAAACCAGAGCTTCCCAAATTTTCAAAGTTACCAAAAAAACGATTTGGGAAACAGCTTTTAGTCACGTGTCTGTATAAATCAATTTCGGAACTGCAGTTTTTGTTCTTTCTTTTTTGATACAATCCTTTAGAACATACAATTACCCCATCTGATCCAAGAGTGATTATGATTACTTTAATGCCTTTATCGAGTAAAACCAGCATTGGTGGTCTTAGCATTTGAAATAATAATTCTGTTGAATATCTGATGCCGCTACTATCTTTCTTGATTGGAGCAAAAACTGTATCTGAAGAAAGAGCATTTGCCATCGCAATGAGTTCATCTTCATTAGGTGATGCAAATGTTATCTGCAAAAATCATAATTCAACGACACAATGATAAAGACGTGTTTCTAGACGTGATTATGATTTCTCAAACACATCAAAGCATGAGATATAAAAGATGAAAACTCACATACTCTGCAATTGACACAACTCTCCTGGATTTCGTGACTGATACTGGCTCAAACCATACAGGAATATCCGCTTCTGATGCCACTGAGAAAGAAAAACACAATAAAAATGTGGAAGGGAAATAAAGAAGATTATTTATTTCAAAGGATAGCAGCTATTAGCTTATCAAGGTTTGTTTTATTTTAGCTTTTAAGCCTTTGCTTACAAGTTTTAATGTATTTTGTTGGTCAACTTAAAAGACTCGTTCTTTTGCATTTTGGCTTGAAAACACTAGAGGCTTTAACACAAGTAAAGCCTAGTTTTTTTCCTCACCCTCAAATAAGCCAGCTTACTTAAAGTTGCTTTTTAACTCGAAAAAAAAAGAAAAGCGGAAGGCAAAGCTGCAAAGCCTTATCCAGGAAATAATGCTAATATTTATCTGTTACCCAATCCTCAATATTGCATAAAAGTCCATGAGACAAAAGTGTGAACTGTTAAGGAAAGAAAAGAAAGAAGCAAAAGCTTTTTCGGTTTTATAGTGTCAACCTGGTTTAAGGCAGTATTCAAGATAAACTTATCTTCTAAATATTATTCTAGAGAGGGATGGAGAGAGATTAATGTACTTCTGCAAGATGCTAACAGAGACGAAGCACTTAAGTTTGCATCTACCATCACGACTGGAGCTGATTGCACATTGACGTTAAATTTATGAATCCATTCAGGTAAAAGAAATTTTTCCTACATATTACAAATGAAAAACCAAAAACAGTTAATTTCAAGTGCAACCAAATTTTGAAAGAGGTCCTTAAGTAAAGTGATGTGTATAATTACAGAAAGGAGGGCGAGACTGACCACTGCTTCCACACTAGCAATTCCAGCAGATACCTCACCTTTGAAATCGAAAACATTGCAAACTATAGGAGTCTCAATATCTTGGTGCCTTCGGATACCTGATGCATAAATTAATTCATAGTGTGTTTAGAAGCAGTTGCTTGTTTCTGAAAGAGACTAAAGGAAAAATTATAGAACTTGAACCATTTTGACCTTGATAATTTCATGTGTCCAATGAAAAAAAATAAGGAGACTGGATAGAGAATAGTATTATTGTCTCAATTTGAATGTACTGCAAGTTTTTTACTATGAAGACTTAAAATATGATACTATGAGTAAAAGACTTACTTTCGCACTTGCTAAAAACTTCAGCTGAATTCAGAAATTAGTAATGCTAAAGAAACTCGGAAAGCCTACCTTGTAGTGATAGTCTAGCAGATTTCCAGTGTTCGAGCAGTAAATTTCCTGTTTAAGAGATAGAGATTAGCGAGCAATAAGCCATTTCTGAAAAAAATAAATTAACATTCTGTTTTCTCTCAAAGACCATCTTCTCTCTCGCAAAAATAAAATGCATGTCAGGTAATAATAGTGACCTCCATCAATAGCAAGTGTAATTCGATTAAAGAAATAATGTCGAAATAATAGCAGCACTTAGAGGTTAGGATAGATTATTTTCAACAATATTTGAACTCCCGCTTTCATCAACTGGAATAACCTTAACAGTTTTCTAATCAAATAAATATGCTTGAAATGATTCAATTAAAATAAAGGAAGAAAGCCAATTAGGCTAAGCCTGTAAGGTCTACATTTTTCTGGTTGCTCTTGCCGGCACATCAGTTAACAGAGTAAATAACTATATTAGTATGATTTACTACATTACATTGTTCTGTTCAATATTACTTGGATCGAGGTTTATTGAATATGATGGAAAGGGAACGTTAAAAGAGTTCAACTTATTTATTGTACAACTGATAAAGTAATTGATTTGTCTCTCGACTTTAGAGCCTTTAACCAATTTACCTTAGTTGGTTAATAATATTCTGCCACTAAAAACACAAAAAAGGTTGCACGCTAGAACCGGAGTGGTCTGTAGGGCATATGCGAGAATTTGGTAACTAAGGTTCTGTGTGGACTCTGGCCAGTCAATGTAAGAGAATAATTTACGTTAATATGGTCCAGAATAAATTTTATAAAAAGTATTCACCTGCCATGTCAAATCCAAGAACGCTTATCATGTAAGGCTTCGTCCCAAGCTTGGACATGCACTCAGCAACATTCCTAGCCACACCACCTAATACATAATGTACCTGAATGAAAAGCTTTACATAAGTGATTTTTTTTTTTCAAAAAAGATAATTGACATGCTGACTATACTGCATCACTTTCCAATCATCTGAATATCCATCTCTTTGCACTAGTCCGTTCCTTTCCTAATTTAGGAACTAAATATGTTAATATATTTCACAGGGTACTCGTAGGTAGCTTAAAGATACGGTATATAGCAAGCAAAGAAAGTTGTAAGGAAGGAAAATGACTTCCAATTCTACCTGATCAGAATCATGTGATCAAAGGACAGAAAAAATAATCAAAATCTAAATCACATAGCCATGGTTACACGTTTAGTTAATCAGTAATGATATGGTATATTTTGTTACCAAAACAAAAGATGTTCTGTGTATGGCATCGGTACACATGCTCTTAAGGCCTAGTGGATACTCTATCAGTCTATCTATTGCATTCCAGCCCTCAATTACATAAACTATTCGAATCAATTAACATTTAAAAGTAAAAAGGCTAAAGTATCGTTAAATTTGAGTTACAATACATAAGCTTGTGGAGGCAACTACGCTGCATAGGACTGTATGGTTATGATCACATCTTATGACATACTCTTTGAGGCCTTCTATAAGTACAACCTATATTAAGATCTCAAAATCTATTTAGTTTACCCCTTTGATAAATCATAACAACTGTTCAAGGGAAACACAAAATCAACACCAGATTTGAGATTATACAACTATCATCTTCACTTCACACGTATCAAAATCAATTTTCACATATACTTACGAGTAGGGCTGGGCAAAAAACCGGAAAAACCGAACCAAATCGATAACCGAACCGAAAAAAACCGAAATCGAAAAACCGAAAAATTTTCGGGTCGGTTTCGGTTTTCAGTAAAACCGAACCGAAAAAGACCGAAAAAAAAAAAAAAACCGAAAAATAACCGAAACTGGACCGAAAAAACAGGTCCGGTTCGGTCCAAAAAATAAAAATACCGAAACCGAAAAAAACCGAACCGAAAAATATGCTCGGTTTCGGTTTCGGTTTTGCCAAAAACTGGACCGGACCCAGCCCTACTTACGAGTATATCAGAGATTCGGAATTTTCAAAAACGATGCTCACAAACAAACAAAAACCATGATATAAATCCAATTGTATCACAAATGTCTCGTCCACATTTTAATAAAATGCAACTGATCACACAGATCACTGGCACCTGCAGCACTAAAAAGCTACTTACCACAAAAAAGAAAGTCGAAGTGCAAATTTATCACAGGGATTTTGAACATATGCAGTATGCAGATATAACCAGATACTACAAACAACAGAATCTCATGCCACTGACAAGAACAAACCCACATCAAAAGCACAGTAAAGTAACTATAACATAGAATCATCCAAGGAAATGTATATAAAAAAAAGGAGGAAAGAAAAACCTTGCCAGGTGTAGTTGTCCTTGGATTAGTCGGTATAGACGGAGTGGCATGTATATCTAATACCATTCCCCCTATGATCACTGGCTCTCCACTATCACTCACTTGCCCTCCTTTATCCATGCCCTTAAACCAATATACATATACATGAATTATGTATTCGAGTAGTAAATAATTGTGTATCCTATATTTTTGGACATCCTAAATATTGTCAACTTCATCAAAATATTAACAAATAAACAATGAAATTATCCATTTACCCTTTTCTATCAATAAAAGATGTGATAAAGTATGACATGAGATGTTATTTGACTAAAGTAAGGGTATTTTGGTTACAATCATTAAATTTCATATGATTTGTGATATTAAAATTTGCAAAATTTCAAAAAGAAACAATAATCTAGGGACCGATGGACTATATGGTTTGGCCTGAATTGCACTAATGATCCCCATAGTTTCAACCACGTCTGTCATCGTAGTTTGAATGTAAACTGGAAACACTAATAACCCCTTAAATCCAGAAACATATGATCAATTCAGGCCTTTCCATTGAGGTTTTCCAAATCTCAAAAATGTATACAGGATTACCGGGTCAACAGTACGACATTATATAAATTTAGCAATTTATAACTGTAAATAGTCTCCAGAATAATGAAAACATGACGGACTTGTCCACAAATCGTAAACCTTTTTCTGTAATTTGCCTCTTTAACAGATTTTATTAATTTCAAAAACACTATCATGATATGAGGTGCGAAGCCAGAAGAAACGAGTAAAGAAAATATGGGGGTGCCAAATCATTAATTTCAATAAAATATACCCCCTCCGTCCCAATATACTAGTAGTTTTGGGGATACGTGCAATATAAATTGGCGTTCTTAAAATGTCGAAATGACATATTTCAAAATTTATTCATATAATAAAACATCTTAAATATGTGACTAACATTTGAAATTTACAGTTCCGATATTTTACATTCCTATTAAATTGGAACAGATGGAGCATTAAAATTGAATGTAAAAAACATCACCACTTAGTTTCCGACTCCAAACCACCATACAAACATAAAACTATAAAATTTCCTAAAATTACTCGGCCGAATAATTTCTCTCGGGCACTTACTAAATAAAAACTAGTTTAATTCTAATCCAACCTTAAAAAAAAAATGAAAAATAATAAGATCAACAACACTGCAGTTTATAAGCAATAAAAATGAAAATATAGTAAGATAAAAAGTTAATTTTAAATATTAAGAGAGGTGTTACCAGAGAGTGACGTGGCATGTGAGGAGGCAGTTTGGTTTTTTAATATTTTATATAATCAGCGATCACTTTATCTCGTAGTGATTTTATATTTCAACTTTACAAACTTACTTTCCTTTGAGTTTTAGGAGAAGAGTTATAAGTAATCAATTTCATTATTATTTATGTATTATCATTAACAAGATACGGAGTGTGACACACAATATATCACCTACAAAATCTCATTTTTATTTGTTCACTTATCATCTTCCATATTACTTTATATATTTCAATTTTCTTATACTTTTCATCCTTAATTATATTAGTTTTATTATTTTGAGTATAAGGGTTTAACTTTATACTTTTGTAGGTTATTATTGGACTCTGGCACCTTAATCATACTGGGTCTAAGTTGGGCTTTCTATCTTGTATAACCCTAAGCTCTACTATATAAAGAAGGTTAGGGTCCTCTTGTATTGATACATTCTAATTAATAAAGATTATTGTTCCCTCTCTCTATGTCTCATATATAATATATATACTGAGCTAATAAGACTCACAACACGTTATCAGCACTGCTCTCGGAGATTGGAATACAGATTCTGGGTTCAATAAACCTTGAGGTTTATCCGGGTTTTTTTTTTAGGATTTTGCTATATCGACTTTCATCAACATAACTTGCGTAAGCTACCCGGATATAAATTTTTTTAACTGTTACAAGTCACATATAACATGTTATATGATACGATTACAGAACCTACTATACACGAATTGCTATGCCATTTGAATGGAGGTTAAAAATTGCATGATCACAGAGCATACTATACACGAATTGCTATGCCATTTGAATGGATTTATTAACAGAACCTACTATTAATTGCATGTGTTGGCCCGTGTGCTAACCTTAGAGGGGGTGAATAAGGTTTGTGCCGATTTTCGCCTAATTAAAAATTCTAAACAACTAACACCCAACTTATGCAAATTCTAAACTTAAGCGTTTAATATACTTAATAAAATGCTAGAAATCATAAACGCAAGCAAGAATATAAGCAATAATAAAGTTGCGGAAAGTAAAAGTTTAGGGAAAGAAGATGACACCAAGATTTATAGAGGTTCGGCAAACGGCCTACGTCCTCTCCTCGGTACTACCGAGTAATTCACTATAATTCTTCTTTCGGATTTTACAAACCCTATCGAGCTCAATCGACCGATTGGCTCACCCTCTACCCGGTGTTCCTACTCTTGATACAAGTGCAAGAGAACACGACTATGAGTCAACGACTCCCCCTCAATTTATGAGTACCCGAATGAAAAGACCTAGAGCTTTTAAGCTTCACTTGCTTACAAAGCCTCTACCCGATCACTCGCTCACAATTGAGTTTATAAAACACTTGTTACAAATTTTGTTACAATAATGTAACTACACTCACTATTCTAATTGCTTCTAAATAAGCTAATTGGTGAGAATGATGATGGTTGAGCTTTACTCTTTTTTTCTTCAATTTTCCCTCTTTTGAGTATATACACCAAAATGGTGATATTTAGGGTTTTGTATATAGGGATTGAAGTATGATAATTAGTGTGTTGATTGGTGAGTTTGGAGAGAGATTTGAGGTGGTTTATATAACAGCAAAGTCTGTTTTTCTGAGTTATGACCGTTGAGGGTTTTAACAGCTATTTTCCAGAATAAGCTGAAAAGCTGTTTTCGAAAACTGCAGAAAACGATCGGTCGTTTTCTACAGTCGATCGGTCGTTTTCCAGAAAACGATCGGTCGTTTTTTCGACCTGCTCACTGGAAGAATTCGGACCAAAAACGATCGGTCGTTTTTGTCCATTCGATCGGTCGACTGTTCTTCTAGCAGTTTCTCAGTTTTCTTCGAAAGCCCATAACTCCTTCGTTTTAGCTCCGATTCTGGTTCCGCTTGAACCTGTGGCTTCATTTTTCCGAGCTCTATCTTTCTGGCATTCTGCAATTTACAAATTCTCTTTTTGGAAAAAACAAGCATTATATCATCGAAATAGAGAAATCGTAAAATCATTAAAAACATAATCAAAGTTATAATCAAAATCAATTATTGAACCCCATGGTTCAACAATCTCCCCCATTTTGATTATGACAAACTAATGATGATTTTACAAGAAAAATATCTCCTCCATTTTACCAAAACGCATTACACCAAATATATCATTTTTCTCCCCCTTTGGCATTATCAAAATGCAATAAAAAATTATGGGGTTATGTGAAGGGTTTTTAAAGAACCGCCAAAACATGAAAAATGTAATTATGATGCATATACCCGACCCAACTAATCACATATAAGTAAATACTAAGGATTAGAGTATACCGCATATGTGATGTGAGGTCGAGTCCGCTCGCTAATGGCATTTGCATTGAGCGTTGCCGATTCCAAATAAGTGGTACCATTTGTTGGTATGCCTTCCACCTTTGTCGATTAATGGCACTTCATTTTGGATTGTGGAGTCGATCTTCTTGACTTCCACGACTTTTGACGGCGTTGCCAACCATTTGTTGATTTTCTCCTTTTGGATGGAGATACCTACAACACAAGTTTTGTCCTTTGGTACCCAATTTCTTTTGGGTCCGACATTGTTAGTGGTTCGGGTCTTTACTACCCATTTCAAACCGCTTCTACTAACATGAAAGCGATTTGGGCATTTAGAAGAATTATGCTCACTTCTACTACAATGCATGCAATGCCTAGATTTTTTAGTATAACGAGAGTTATACGAAGTTCTAGAAAGGGTTTTCGGAGTATCCAATTTCGTTTGAAAACCTAAACCATTCCTATTATTAAAAGATTTTTGAAAAATCTTGGAAGTACTCCTTTTAGGAAAAACAACCTCTTGTTTAGGTGGAATAGGAGTTGTAGAAATATTAGAGGCTTTAACGAAGTGGGGTTTGTTAGAAGTAGAACCAATGCAATCAAAACCTAAACCGCTCTTATCATTAACATCTTTTTGACAACTCAAAATGTTATCTAAAACGGTTTTACCTTTAGAAAACTTTGAAATTGTTAAATCAAGTTTTTCAATGGAAATGACAAGATCGTTGTTTTTAGTTTTCAACGATTCATTCTCGGTTTCTAAAACCTTGACCTTGTCATTTAAGTTAAAAGCATGAGAACTCAAAGCCTTGTTTTTGCTTTTAACTTTATCGAAAGCCTCTTTTAACTCTTCAAAATTTTCTAATAAATCACAATCTAAAGAAGAAGGTTTTGAAAGAGTTTTAGTAAGTCTAGAGACTTCATTTTTAAGAAAATTGATCTCGGTTTGTAAAGACTTATTATGAATGACGAGATCATTGTTTTTGTCTTTCAAGTCTTCCTTTTCATCATCTATATCATTTAAAGAGAATGACGATGTTGGAATAGACTCATTTTCAGTTTTATCTCTTTTTAAAGATCTTATTTCTTCATTGAGAGAAGAATTTATCTTTTTAAGAGATTTGACCTTCTCTACAAGCTTAGGAACTTTTTCGGAATAAATTCCACACATGAATTAATTCATCATGGGAAAATTCTTTTACCTCATCGTTGTCACTATTGCTTGAGTGGTCACTTTCGCTTGAAGACGATTGGTTAGGCTCATTGTTGTCTTCCATGGCCATATAGCAACCAAGATGCACGACTTCATCTTGGTCGGAGCTATCGCTAGAGCTTGAAGCGGATATCTTCTTCTTGCCTTTGCTCTTGCGATTCTTGGCGCAATCTCTCGCCATGTGTCCTTCCTTGCCACAAGTATAGCAAACAAAATCGTTAGAATAAATTGAATTATTTGACGATTTACCTTTATGTTTGCGTTGGCCTTTAAGCTTTAGTATTTCCTTGACGATTCAAATGATTTCCATTGAATTTTCGTCGTCCTCGGATAGCTCGTTGCTTTCGTCACAAGTGGTTCCTTTAAAAGCTATCTCCCTCTTTTTCGAGATTGGCTTGTGACTATTGAGGGTGATCTCGTGTGTAATGAGTGAACCCGTCAAAGCATCAAGAGAGTATGTGTTCATGTCGTGCGCCTCTTGAATTGCGGTGACCTTTGGTTCCCATTCCTTCGGCAAGCTCCGAATCACCTTTGAGACCATTTCCTTACAAGACAAACACTTACCAAGAGATGTTAATCCATTAGTAATAGTTGTAAACCTAGCAAGCATATCGGAAATGGTTTCACCCTCGCTCATTTTAAAAAGCTCGTAGTCATGAACTAAAAGTTGGAGTTTGCAATCCTTAACTTGGTTAGTCCCTTCATGCATTACTACTAGCTTATCCCACATACCCTTAGCGGTTTTACAAGCGGAAATTTTGTTGTACTCGTTAGGAGAAACGGCACAAACAATAGCATACATCGCTTTGGCGTTCGTAGAGTAGGCTTCTAGTTGAGCGTTATCTAGGTCCTCTACGGGGATTGGGTTCTCGCTATTTTCGGATGTAGGTGCGGAATATCCTACTTTAATGGTCATCCAAAGCCTAACATTAGAGCTTTGTAAAAACATGCTCATCCTATCCTTCCAATATGAAAAATTTATTCCATCAAAATATGGTGGTGTATTGGGTGATGAAGCCATGTCGGATGCGAAATTTAGTATGTTAGCCATCGGGATCTTAACTCTAGAATCGTTAGATTCCTATATGCAAGAGCCTCGGCTCTGATACCAATTGTTGGCCCATGTGCTAACCTTAGAGGGGGGGGGGGGGGTGAATAAGGTTTGTGGCGATTTTCGCCTAATTAAAAATTCTAAACAACTAACACCCAACTTATGCAAATTCTAAACTTAAGCGTTTAATATACTTAATGAAATGCTAGAAATCATAAACACAAGCAAGAATATAAGCAATAATAAAGCTGCGGAAAGTAAAAGTTTAGGGAAAGAAGATGACACCAAGATTTATAGAGGTTCGGCAAACGGCCTCCTCGGTACTACCGAGTAATTCACTATAATTCTTCTTTCGGATTTTACAAACCCTATCGAGCTCAATCGACCGATTGGCTCACCCTCTACCCGGGGTTCCTACTCTTGATACAAGTGCAAGAGAACACGACTATGAGTCAACGACTCCCCCTCAATTTATGAGTACCCGAATGAAAAGACCTAGAGCTTTTAAGCTTCAATTGCTTACAAAGCCTCTACCCGATCACTCGCTCACAATTGAGTTTATAAAACACTTGTTACAAATTTTGTTACAATAATGTAACTACACTCACTATTCTAATTGCTTCTAAATAAGCTAATTGGTGAGAATGATGATGGTTGAGCTTTACTCTCTTTTTCTTCAATTTTCCCTCTTTTGAGTATATACACCAAAATGGTGATATTTAGGGTTTTGTATATAGGGATTGAAGGATGATAATTAGTGTGTTGATTGGTGAGTTTGGAGAGAGATTTGAGGTGGTTTATATAACAGCAAAGTCTGCTTTTCTGGGTTATGACCGTTGAGGGTTTTAACAGCTATTTTCCAGAATAAGCTGAAAAGCTGTTTTCGAAAACTGCAGAAAACGATCGGTCGTTTTCTACAGTCGATCGGTCGTTTTCCAGAAAACGATCGGTCGTTTCTGAAAAACCGATCGGTCGTTTTTTCGACCTGCTCACTGGAAGAATTCGGACCAAAAACGATCGGTCGTTTTTGTCCAGTCGATCGGTCGACTGTTCTTCTGGCAGTTTCTCGGTTTTCTTCGAAAGCCCATAACTCCTTCGTTTTAGCTCCGATTCTGGTTCCGCTTGAACCTGTGGCTTCGTTTTTCCGAGCTCTATCGTTCTGGCATTCTGCAATTTACAAATTCTCTTTTTGGAAAAAACAAGCATTATATCATCGAAATAGAGAAATCGTAAAATCATTAAAAACATAATCAAAGTTATAATCAAAATCAATTATTGAACCCCATGGTTCAACAGCATGAATTAATAGAATTATGACACCACATGTTTACTACTTATTACTTGAAGCCTGTTATGTTACCATGTATTTAATGCTAACTGTATACACATATATGTTACCATGTATGTATGTTTACTCTATTGGTTTTGATAATAAAATATTGCATGTTAACCTTGTTAATATACAGGTTTGTTACCATGTATGTATGAACAAATAGTTTATTTTTGTCCAATAGTATATGTCTTGGTATGGTATGTATGTGTACTTATTACATGTATAATCGATTTATAAACCGAAAATCATGTAATTGTAAAACATGTATTAATCTGTCGGATTAAATCTTCAACAAACTGAAACGTATGTACTGATTTGTAATTTTCTGAAATCTGTAAACTATTCTATAAATTACTCAAGGACTAAACTGAAACTTGTCTGAAATTCTGGACTGTATATGTAATAATGCTGTAAATAGATATATAGTTTGCTGAAATTACACGCATGGTCCTGTAGTATAATACTTATACGAAAACAGTACATATGGTTGATAAGATACAATATTTGGTAAATACACACACACATGCATATAAATTTTTTTTATTAAAAGGCAAGCGAATAAAAATTGCATGTTAATTGAATAAATTGATATGTTTCCATGTAAATTTAACCTCTTTGCATGTTAAAATATTTTTTTACCATATATAGAATTGATTGGTAATTAAAAATATATTGTTTGCTTGCATGTTAAAACTACCATGTATAGAATTATTCATATGGCGATAAACATAGATATTTGATTGATATATTGTTATCATAATCATATCTTTTGGTAATACCATATATATAAATATCACATATGTCAGTAAATTATTAGATTAGATCTAATTGATTTGATTTGATTTGGTATGATATAATCTTTGTGATTGATAATCTTGAATTGATTTGTTTATAACACCAAATCTACTGTATGATTAGATAGATCCTAAAATATATTTACTGCCGGTTTATATATATGTGGTTAATCTAGATAGATATTGTCTATATTATTAATATTATTGCCATATATATGAAAAGCGAAAATCGTATATATTCACATTTAAGTTGGAAAAATTATGAATCTTCCCCAAATATGCTCACCTATTTGGATACGATGTATAGAAAGATAAAGGCGGAAGTCGATATCCTAATGAGATCGGGTTTTAAGTGGCATTCGTGCCCTCCACCCTCACCGTCTTTCCTGGTCGTTTTTCAAGTAGAGCTACCGAAAGGGGTTGACTAAATAATAATTTCTCCGAGTGTGTTTATATAGTGATGTATGTTTCGCCGAATTGGTGTCTCTGTATCGACCTGTCGTTCGATCAATGAGAACCTATTCACATTAAAAGCAAAACTATTTTTCGAACCTGTCGTTTCGAAATAAAGTTTATGCTTGTGCAAACCACAAACATATAAACCAGTCGTTTTATATGATAAATAATCCAGAACTCCCAACACATGTTGGATGCTAACTATGATGAGAAAAATCGTAAAAACATACTTGCGAAATGACTATTTAAACGTTGATTTTAATCCGTCACCACATATTACTCACCCTGATGTGTGAAAATGTGATACTCAAAATTTTTTTGGATGCCATCTTTGATGAGTAAAACACGAGTTTGTTGTTACCTTCATGATGAATGCTAAGGCGTTGATTTTATTCCGTCTCCACATTTGAGACATGATGACGTCTATGGTGAACAAATGTGTGAAATTGACATATTGGAGCAATCCTTCACCAAAATACTAGTTTGGAAATTGTATTCCATAAGCAGTATCGTGAATTTATATTCACCATGTTCCTTTATCGCCCATCTGTTATTGGATAAGAAAATTGCCCCGGTGAGTAGTTTTAATCCTATTGGGTCAATGGATAATTGTTTGGCTGATATTAATGCTCTTCGTGTATATTTTTTTTCCACGAATCGAGAACCGAGACAAGTGTTATTTGTCTCGAACTGTCGCGATCCCGATGAATCGCCTAGCCAAGCGAGATTTTAGACAATCGTCAAAATCGAAAACCTATGGCTCCAAGACAGTAATTGAACGGAACAACATGACCCGTTGTCACAAAGCAAGAGATAATGCTCAAGGAGCCAACTCTATGCTATAAAGACAAAGGCCATGCACGGTTACTCCTTAAATAGTTCACAACTATTATAAAGATGAAAAACCAATGCTAATGTGGTTAAAGTTAATTGAAAGTAAACTCTTGAGACCCCTGGTTTTGTGGCTCAAATGAGTTTGGGACCTTTCTTTATTGATTTTGATAAATCAATGAGCCATTTTTTCGCTCATCTGGATTATGTTTTTCCATTTGGATTATGATTTTTCCATTTGGACATACTTTTGGATTATGGTTTGCCTGCTTACGAAATTTCTCGAAATAATTTAAAGTGTTTTGAGCAAATTCCTTTGACAAATGTGACCAAACTTTAAATTTTGAAATTTTAGGCAATACTTGTGGGGTAGTTGATTTTTTTGGAAAATAGTGGGTAACAGTGTACCACATAATTTCACCAACTACTTGCCTAAAAGAGTCCTTTGTGACAATGATTATGGACCTGTCGTTCCAAATCAAAATCTTTGGTAAAACCAAATTGATTTGTCAAATATGAGGCCTTATACTCGTGTAGGTCCTGTCGTACCTTGTTGAGTTATAAAATATTCGAGAAAACTAGTGTTATCTGGTAATAGCTCATGAAAGAATTAAAATTTCTTTACATAGCCTCCATTCAATACGACCAAAAGCGTATTTTAGAGGAGTTGAAATGTCTTTCAAGTGGTTGTTACCACATTTTTTTTAAAAAGCATTTAAAGTTAACTTATCATTTCGCATGTCATCGATTGATAAAAAATTTAGATGCTAAGACATGATTGTCTATACTATCATTCGCCTGTTGTCGATTGATCAAAGCATTTTGATATTGTGGCATTGACCGGATGAGATATTCCCGGGTCAAAAGACGATGCTTGATTTATAATCGCATCGCATTTGGATTCTCTCTGAGAATATATTTCGCGATTAATCCGAAATTAATGTCATTAATGCTCACTTTGAAAGACTAGTATGTGTAAAGATCACGAAATGAACTCGTAGAATTCTTGTAAAGAATTGAAGGAGTTATTGTGGACTTATACAACCATAAGATGGACCATAAATATAAATGGTTATGGTTGATGCATCGACAATATGGTCACATTTTAATGTTGTCCACATAAATGCAGCACTTTTCAAACTTTTAGCCCTATCATTAAGTTGATGGCTCATGATCCGGATTATCCTGAAAAGTCTAGTCGAGCGTTCAAAATATAGACATCTGAAGGGGACATAAGTCGATTATGAATCTCCTGCCTATCATTTGATAGAGTAACCTTGGCAAGCGATCTCTTTACCGCATGATATGCGAAAGTGACATCGCTAAGACTGTTCTCCCCGTCGTTAGGGGGAGATTTACACGTTACTGTTGATAAGGAACGATGTGAAGTAACGTGACATAACCCACTCAGTCTTAGCTTGATCCCCAAAACTGCACTTAGTGATAAGTAAGTGAATAGACTCCCTCAAGGCTAACTAAATGTCAAACGCATTTAATGACTTTATGAGATGTCACGAGATCATTTATACCTGATGCAAAATGCTTGCAAGGATAGACGTCCCTGTCGGACGCCGTGTTTCTTTCGTAACACGTTGCTTTGGCCGAACCCGCCAAGCAAAGGACGCTGTCGTCGGCCGTCAGTCTGTCGTCCTTCCCAAGATATGAGGAAGTTGACCGGTTCTTAATTCGTTCAGCCCCAGAGGTGGTAAACTGAAACTCGTTCGTCGCACGAGATTATAAAGGATCTAGGAGATGTGTGATTCCTCTTCATCCTGAGAATCTTGAAATATCTGTCAATCATGATATCTTAGACGATATTGAAGCGAAACGAGACTGTCATTGATTACTTGTTCATATATTCAGTGACGACTGATAATCTGAGCAAATTATGACAAAGAACCATGTACTGTTTCCTGAAGTCAACGCAGAATAGACTTGACTAATGGAAACTTGCAATCCAAGTAGACTCCTTAGCGAAAGTGTGTTCGGACCTGTAGCTCCAACACCACCAATGTTAAACGGGTTCGTTTATTTGGTTATTCGTAAGGAAAAGTGATGAGAATAATGAGATTGTAGAATGCTCGCCTAGTAGCGCAAGGCTTCTCTCACACCTTGGAATTGATTACGAGATGGTTGATTTCCTCGTTGGACATTATAACAGTCCCCTACTTTACCAGTTTAGTAGTTTCCGAAAAACTGAGTATGCAACCATGAATGTGGTCACGGTTTTATCTCTATGGGGATTTAGACAAAGAGATATAGATGAAGGTCCCTGTGTGACTTCATGCGCTTAAATCAAGTAGTTCCTGATCACAGAACACGATCTCAATTGACTGAGACGTTCACTATATGGATTAATATAATCCGAGAGGATGTGGTATACCGCCTAAGTGAGTACTTGATCAGCTTGGGATACTTGAACAAGTATTATGCCCTTGCGTGTTTTATTATGTGATCCACTTTTGGATTTGCCTTCGAGATGAAGGATCTTGGGAATAAACGGTAGTGACTCGGCCTGATGATCGAGTCCCGTAAATATTGAATCTAAGTCCAGGATTCAGACTACACACAGAAGGTGTTATGACGTTTTAGTCATTATGACGCTAAGTCGTCAGGTTCTCCCATGATAGTTCGATCACTAAACATTGATATAGACCCGGTCCGTCCCTGATGAGACGACAAAGAGATATTGAACCATGATGTTCATATCTAAGTACAATAAGCGCATCATTGTACTTGGTCCAATGTACTAGGATGAATATCTTGTCTGCTGTGAATGGTATAGCTCGACACAGCATCGTGCTAACACGCTGCCATCGAAATGGTACTAAAGACACATTCCCTTACCTTATGGTAATTTTGGAAGTGGTCTAGTTTATCCCATTTGCGTCATCGAGTGTACCTACCCCCTTCGGTACTCGAATTAACGCAACCCTTTTTCGGTTATACCGATGCCGGTTACTTATCAGACATGCATAAGGGATATTCCTAACATGGTCTGTCTTTACCATTAGGAACAAGGCAATATCTTGGAGGTCTTGGAATGACTCCAAACGAATCACTCTGATCTACTCGTGCTCTATGAGACGACTAGAGAGTGTATATGGCTTCGAGCTCGTATTAGCCATATTTGAATTACATATGCTCTGTCTCACGATACAGATAAAACACTTGTCTTATTTGAGGACAACTTGTTGTTATCGATCAAGAGAGACATGACTAGATTATGCTATTTAGCATTTCTTGCTGAAATAAATCTTCACATATGAAGTTTAAGAGCATCCTGTCGAATGCTCGTTTTATTCCATGTTATATTTTTTTGCATACAGTCGTGTGTAAGTAAATGAGACATCCAGTCGAATGCTCGTACTCTTTATTCGAATATGAAATCATTGCACCCAGTCGTGTGCAAGTGAGGGAAAGCATCCAAGTGAATGCTTATTGCACTAATTACTACTTAGTCGAAATCCTCACACCCTGTCGTGTGCAAGTGAGGGGGAGCATCCAGCCGCATGCTCGTGTACTCTTTTTGTCCTGAGACCAAGGTTTTTTCTACTGGGTTTTCCTTGGCAAAGTTTTTAGCGAGACACGTTCCCATCTTATCTCACTTAAGATTGCCGAAATTAGGGGGAGTATCATGTTGTATACTTCTTACCACTGTGTACTCTTTTGTCCTTCGACCAGAGCTTTTTCCCATTGGGTTTACTCTAGCAAGGTTTTGACGAGTCACCTGTTTTGTTTTGTGGTTGATCTCCTACTACTACCACTGTTGCACTCTTTTTCCTTCGATCAGAGATTTTCCCATTGGGTTTGCTCTGGCAAGGTTTTGATGAGGCACACTGTTTTGTGGTTAGTTAATCACATGGAATTTCGGCCTATATCATTCGGCTACACATTTTCTCTTAGGTACCGGTTTTGTCCCACATTGGGTTTTTCGGCCCTAAGGTTTTTATGTGTTTAGCACTGCGAATGAATTCGACTCAGATCGACAGCATGAAGACGAAGAAATCAAGACGTCCAAAGGGGGAGTGTTGTAGGTTATTATTGATACATTCTGATTAATAAAGACAATTGTTCCCTCTCTCTATGTCTCATATATAATATATATACTGAGCTAATAAGACTCACAACAATAACTAAATATTACTATATTTTAATATATTTCTATCAATTTTTTTCAACCCAAATTAATTTACTATAACAAACACATTAAATAACTTACAACTTTTCTAGTATTTAAAGTATAAAGTACACTTTTACAACTTATAAGTAAACGTTTTGGTTTATTCAAATTATCAGCTTTTTTATAAATTTCTCTATCACAACTATACAACTCATCTTTTTATTAATTTATATATTAAAAGTACAAATAAATGAGAGAGAATAAGAGAAAAGTAAGAGAGTGAAATTATTATTTTAATTATAAGTGAACATTTGACTGATATTTGAGTTCATGTATATTTAAGATAATGGATAAGTAAGCTGATGCGTATACAATTTTACAACAATCTCGTCATATTTAAAGTAAATTGGTGATATAAGGAAACTGATATAAGTGGTCTAACATATACCCTCCATAACTAGAGGGCTGTAAATAATATGAACTGTTCGGCTCGGTTAATATTCGGTTCATGTTCGTTCATTTATAAAGAAACATAAATAATGAACAAGAATACAATATTCGTCTATTAAATGAATTGAACATGAATAAGATTCTGTTCGGTTCGTCTAAGCTCGTGTTCGTGTAACTATATTTAAAGTTTTGATAAAATAAAAAAACTAAAACTATTAATGATGTAACAAAACTAGTATCACTACAAATTAATAAATTTATTTATGGTATAATAATATTAATGATATGTTTGTATTATTTCAAACTTGTTAATATAATTTATATCATTGTAATATATATACATTCATCGATTTTACTGTTAATTGTTCGACTCGTGAAAAGTAATCAATTAAAAATTAATTTGTGTTATAAACTTAAAAGCTAAGACAAATTTGTGTTATAATATCAAATAAATTAATTAGCTAATGATTTATTTACGTGTAGACAAGTTTATCATAGTAAACAATATAATAATAAATCATAAAATTAAAAGATATTTTAACAGGAAAAAAAAACACTATAATTTTTTAATTATTGAATGTTTTGAATTAAATTACATGTTCACGAACAACTCGTGTTTGTCACCTCAAACGTCCGGTTCATGTTCGTCAAATTTCTGTTCGTATTTAAATGAATATGAACTGAAAATGAACAAGTGTTGTATTTCATAAACATGAACATAGCCATACATGTTCGGTTCGTTTCGCTTCCATAATGTGTAGTGTTAACTTAACAAATTGAAACATTTTTATGGGCCTTAGGCAGTACTAGACATGATTAATTTCTTGGAAGTTCACTTAGTAATAAGAAAACTCGCAGAAGCAAGTTTCACGTACGGTTTTCGCAAACAAGAGCTTTCATAAAGGAAAACATTTC
This sequence comes from Primula vulgaris, assembly GCA_963920805.1. Classification (NCBI taxonomy): domain Eukaryota; kingdom Viridiplantae; phylum Streptophyta; class Magnoliopsida; order Ericales; family Primulaceae; genus Primula; species Primula vulgaris. Next base: position 22,266,759 of record OY987217.1, on the reverse strand, counting down.
CCATGTAACTATGAATTAAACTAATGGGAAACGAGCTTTTATATACCAGTTTTTATTATCTAAGACTCGTTTTTTGCAGGCGAAAAATCCAAAAAAGCACAAGGTTTTAAGATGGTCTACAAATAATTCTATCTTCTAAGCAAGAAAGCAAAGCTTAAAAGCTGCAACCAAACAAGGACTTATCCAATAATATCACAATTCCTAATAAATCAAACTCAAACAAAATTACTAAGCTAAACTAAACACAATTAATTATTATTCAGCAGGCACTTGAGTGACACTTGTCTGTCATCTAACTGGCAGATACTCAAGAAGTCCGGTGACATGTCAAGCAAGTCGGGTTTATTGACCTCTTTATCAGGCATGCATATCTCCTTCGTGGTTGGAAAAGGGTGCTCACAAGAGAGTTGGGTCAGGTTTTATATCTCCCGAATTGTCTAACTGGACAATCTTGACCCGTTTAACTGTCCTAGAAGGGATGAGATCACTAGTCGGACATTTTGTCTCTGCGTATAGTCCAGTTCATGGCGTATATTGTACTTATTCCTATTAATAGTATTAATTAAGTCCAAAAGTAATTACTAAAGTGCTTTTTTTGGGCCAAAAATTTATAGCAACATCAGGTTTTAAGATCAATAATGCTATTAGTACAGATACATTAACAGATTGGTACACAGATAACCACCAAAGTTATGTTAAGCACCCACTTTTCCGAAAATCCACCCAAACTCAAATTTAAATTTGTTCCCTACAACTCCAAAAACATTCAGAAAAAAAACATATCACTTTTTTTAACGTGAAGTCCAAAACCGTACAATTCAAACTCAAAAATCAACACCTAAAAAATAAGAAAATAAGCTAAGATAAAAGCTTTTTCATTCATCAAAAATTCCATTACATACAAAGAAAATAAGCAAATAGTATCTTTTAAATTTATCAAGAATTAATCCATTTAAAGTAGATAGAAAGAAATAGATAAACTAGGCTAGAACCCAATTAAACACATTTTTTTTTTACTGACAAATCTTAATTTAAGTTATTAGTCCAGATACTTTATCTAAGAGTTTGAGATTTTTTCTAAAGGGTTTAAATTGGGGAAAACCATCGTGCGATGATGATCTATTCAGAATTGGAGAAAATCATAGGGGATTTTTCCTAGTCCAGATACATGCGCGTGTGCATGTGCATGTCCAAAATTGAAAAGAGAGGGCGACGGTGGGTTCAGACTCCAGAGTGAGAAAGAGAGAGAGAGAGATTAGCAAAAAAAAGAAAGAATGTGGTGAATTTAAAAAACATGGTTTTTATTTTTACAATTCTGTGGTTTTTGTTTATAAATTTCAGTGGTTATTTATCTGTGTTTGCATCTGTGGGAAGGTCTGTGCTTATCATAATGAACAAATTTGACTCGTTATCACTTCAAGATTATTATTAGGTTTTAGTAGCATTTATATTTTTTATTAGCATAAAGTATTTTTTTCAAACATTTTAATTTGGTCACCGGAGCTCCGGCTACATGCCACCTCCGTCGCAGTCTCCGCTGCCGTAACGGAGTTTTGCCGGAGTTTTGCCACTGCAACGGTCTTTCTCTCTCTCCCTCATCTGGATCTCTCTGCAGTCTCTCTCGTGTGTGTATATATATATATATATATATATATATCATATGGTCTGGATCTTGTGTATATATATAGATCTATATATATTATTATATATTCTTTGCAAGCTTGTTAATCTGTTGGTAAATTATTCTTTTCCCTTACTTTTTTGCAAGAAATGGAGGTTTCACTTCAATTTTTCCCTCGATTGTCAAGGGGAATATTTTTGAATCTGCAAGCAAGGTCTGTGACATTTGTCAAAAATGTTGTTTAGATTGTAAAAAAAAACGTATTAGATTTTCAAATTTTTTGTATTAAATTGCTAAAAAAATTGAATTATATTATTCATTTTTTTGTATTAAATTGTCATAAAAATTTCATTAGATTGTCACAAAAATATATTAGATTGTCAAAAATTTGTATTATATTGTCAAAAAAAATATATTAAATTGCCAAAAAAAAGTTATTAGATTGTCAAAAAATTGTATTAGATTGTCAAAAAATTTGTATTAAATTGTCACAAAATTGTATTATATTTCCTATTTATTGTCAAAAATTTGTATTAGATTGTCAAAAAATGTGTATTATATTCTCAAAAAAATTGCATTAGATTGTCAACAAAAATTTGTATTAGATTGTCAAAATTTTTAATTTTTGTAAAAAGAAAGTTTTTGGATTTTTTAAGAATTTTTTGGATTTTTTCCAAAATTTTAATTTTTTTCGAAATTTTTAATTTTTTTTAGTATTTTTTATTTTTTCGGAATTTTTATAAATTTTGTAAGAGATTGTTAAAAAATTGTTGTTTTTTTTTGGATTTTTGTAAATTTTTTATTTTTATTTTTTTCTAATTTTTTAATTGTTTTCCAGTTTTTCTATTTCTTCTGGAATTTTTTGGAATTATTTCTCAATTTTTCATTTTTTTTACATATTTTATAATTTTTCTGGATTTTTTTTTATTTTTTTTTATTTTTTCTGGATTTTTTTTACATTTTTATTCAATTTTTTTTATTGGGCCAATTGTGTTGGGTGTATGTATATATTGACAAGTAGGAGTGGCTACGGTACGGTACCGACTTTTTTGACCATATACTAATACCGAACCGAACTTGTTTGGTTTGAAAAAAATTATACCATAACCGAACCGAAAAAGTCGGTTACCGAAAGTTCGGTAACCGACTTTTTCGGTCCGGTACGGTTCGGTTTTCCGTTTTATACCGAAACAGTATTATTATTAAAAAATAATTTGATAGAACATAAAAATTGGACCCGAATATTATATTCGGGTATTAATCAGCCCATATATCCTAACAGGGTATCCAATGCTTAATGGGTTATCACACCTTTATTAAAAAGCCCAAGCCCACTTAGCTGGGGACCCATGTCTGAAACATTCCCACAGACGACGCCATTTGATAAAACCATAACTTTGGTCGGTGTGTTAGGTTTTTCAACAATGATATAATATTGACTATATAATAAACGATGAACACTTCTTGATCTTTATTACTATTCGGCAATTGCCCTTGTTCGGATTACAATTTCCTTCTAACAATCATGCTCGACTTAACTATTTGATCTATCATCTTAGTCTTTCTCCTTCTTCTTCGGTACTCGGTTCTTTCTCTGCTCGGTTTGTTTCTTGATGTGATAGGCTTTGACTACTTTCTCTCTTTTCTCTACTTCTCTCTATATTTTTTGGATAGATTTTCCGGTCCTTTTTTAGGGGGGGATAGTTGGCTATTTATAGGCAACTATGTTTTTTAGGATGTTGACAAATGTCTTCATCTCTGGGGATATTTCAGACATGGGTCCCCAGCTAAGTGGACTTGGGCTTTTTAATAAAGGTGTGATAACCCATTAAGCATTGAATATCCCGTTAGGATATATGAGTTGATTAATACCCGAATATAATATTCGGGAGCATGGCAGCGGTGCGGCTTGCCGGATCCTTTGCCGGACCAGGCCCCCACCAGTTCCAAAGCGCCAAGAGCGCTTCCACATTGGGAGCACCGAGGTTGGGAATATCGGGAGCCGCGGTGATAGGTCCGGGAATCTGATGTCCGACACAACCCCACTCTCCGGACGCAATCACAATACCAAGGTTATCCCCCTTGTTGGTGTCCGGCAGACCCGTGACCAGCCGGGAGAATGCGCGCAATGTCTTCAAATACGAGCTACGGCGCTCGAAACTCAAACTGTAGACCCCGAATACATCTTTCAGTTCGATAGGTATCCCGGACAACTCCGACAACCTTCGAATACCGTTCAAAGTACGGTAACCATTCAGAGCCAGTTGGGCCGGAGCAATCTGGACGGCCTCAAAGAACGAAGCCACCCAGTCAGTAAAAGGAAGTCGAAGACCCCCAGTAAAAAATGACGAAGAACGTACAGTAACTTCGCCGGCAGGAATGTGAAGAACGTACAAATCCCATCACCTCCTCGTCAGAGACAGGCAGCCGAATGTGAATATCGGCGGGTATTCCGGCGAGCCGCTTAAAGTCCTTTTCCACAAATGGGCCAACTTGGGCCAGGCATTGGGCCAGAATTTCCTATCCAAACATCATCAAAACTCCATCAATATACTAACCAAAACATCATCAAAACACATGACACGACAAATCCCCCCCCCCCTAGTTGATTGAAACCCTAAAAATTTTCCACCAAACAACAAATATCCTATACAGGAAGAAAAACCACTACTCAACAACCTAGATAAACATATAGACAACCAAGACCATATATGACCACAACCACAAATCAAATACGTATCCTAATCACAGAGGTATCCAGACAAACAACCCACAAAATACGAAGATACTTACAGTCATGTTCACGAGCAAGCGAGCGAGAACAGCAGCAAATCTATCTGCAATCAGGCGAAACCCTAGATGGAGAGGCAAGAAATTTTTTGGCGGGAAAAATGAACCCTTGAGAGAGAAAACAAGAGATATTTTTTCAGCAAATTATGGGATAAAAACAAAAGGGATTACTTAGCACATTTAAAAGGAGTGGAGCCACAGAAAGAATAAAATAATAACCGTCCTTTCGTGTGACAGAGGTTTACCTTTTTCCAACCATAGAAAAGTCCACAACCGCTGCTATTTTCGACAAATAAACGCTCCAGATCTTGCCACGTCAGATAGTATATCCCACTAACCAAGGCAGTTCACATCATTACACCTAAATAAACGGCCAGTGGACCCTACCATGAAAAGCTTCCAACATACGCTACCACTATTACCACACCGAGGATGTCCCCCGATTAAGTATCTCGACGCCCAACCATTTCTTATCCGAACAAATGGCACACCCAACAAGGTGGGCGGAGACCGTTCCTAGCTCGACGGCATTTACGCGTCCAGTCTAACAACGCTCTCCGGGGGGATAACCACGGTGCACTTTGCTCGGACATCGAATGGTATCAACATAAAGGCAAAGCAAATAAAAAAAAATATATAGAGGCAAATCAGAAGTTTTATTCATCCACAAAGGGGGATACAAACAAACAACACAACAGGAAAAAAATAAAAGTTTACAAGAAATGCACTCATCCTACTTATTCGAACTACCCCCCTTATCGGCATCACTCTTCGCCAAGAGCTCCTCCAGACGCTCTTTTTCCCTAATCAAATGAGAAATGTCAATCTCCACTTGTTTAAGAGCATGAGATTGAGACTTGCATTTCTGCTCGCCTTCAAAACGAGCAACGCTCTCCTCCTGCCAATACTGTTTGAATCGCCTCATTTCGGTCTGAGCACACTTGAGATCATGCTTCAGCCACAACATCTCAATTTCTTTTAACTGAAGAGGAGTTAAATCCTCTTCCCGGAAACCAGGGGGACGGGGTAACAAGAAGGTAGGCTCCTCTTCCAGAAGGGCTTTCTTTTTGGAGGCAGATCTAGTGATGGGAGCCATCTCAAACAAAAGCAAGTTAGAAGAAACAAAAATTATAAAACAAGAGAGAGAAAGGAAGAATTGGTAATGAAATACAGACAATAGGGAGCATTTATAAAGAGTCAAAGGGCACAAAGTACGAGGCGTTGCAACGGTTCATAAGACAAAGGCACGAGATACGAAAAGATACATCTGATTCAAATACAAAAGAAAATACAAGTTCCAAAACGGGAAATACATCAGAAAACCAGCCCAATCTAACTAAGGATCAATGGGTGGAAAAACTGAACTACCAGACCGAGAGAAAGCAAAACGAGCAGAGCAGTTCAACCAAGCTTGGTAGGAATCATTCATGTTGAACTTAGAGTTCAATAATGATTTTGATTATAACTTGGATTATGTTTTAATGATTTTATGATTTCAAGGATATAACACTTGTCTTGTCCACGAGAAGAAAAATGTATATTTCAGGTTTTCAGAGAGAAAGAGCATTCGTTTACGAAGCCAACGGTTCAAGCGGAACCAAAATCGGAGCTAAAACGAAGACGCTACAAGCTTTCGAAGAAGTCTGAAAAACTGCCAGAAGAACAGTCGACCGATCGACTGTACAAAAACGACCGATTGTTTTTGGTCCAAATTCTTCCAGTGAGCAGGTCGAAAAAACGACTGATCGTTTCTCAGAAACGACCGATCGTTTTCTGAATAACGACCGATCGACTGTAGAAAACGACCGATCGTTTTCTGCAGTTTTCGAAAACAGCTTTTCAACTTATTCTGGAAAGTTGCTTAAAACCTCTGAAAAATACCCTCAACCACTTCCAACGGTCATAACCCAGAAAAACAGACTTTATGACCTTATAAACCTCCCAAATCTTTCTTCAAATACACCAATCCATTATCCTAAAACCCCTCTCAATCAAAACCCAAATTATCACCATTTTGGTGAAAATATTCGAAAAAGAGGAAATTAAGAAGAAAGCGATTCAAGCTCGAACAACAACAAAGACTCACCAATTAGCTTATTTAGAAGCAAATAGAATAGTGAGTGTAGTTACATTTTTGTAACAAAATTGTAACGAGTATTTTATAAACTCATTTTTGTGAGCGAGTGATCGGGTAGAGGCTTTGTAAGCAAGTGAAGCTTAAAAGCTCTAGGTCTTTCATTTCGGGACACTCATAAAGTGTGAGGGAGCTTAATCGGTTGATTAGCTCATTAGGATTGTAATATCCGGGAAAAGAATTTTTAGTGAAATACTCGGTAGTACCGAGGAGAGGACGTAGGCGCGTTTTGCCGAACCTCTATAAATCACGGTGTCATCTTCTTCTCTTAAACTTTTATTTTCCGCAAATATTTATTCTTGCTTGCTTGCGTTTGAATTTATTAACGATTATTAACGCTTAAGCTTAGAATTGCGTAAGTTGGGGTGTTAGTTGCTTAGAATTTTTAATTAGGCAAAAATCGCCATAAACCTTATTCACCTCCCCCCCCCCTCTAAGGTTTAGCCGCACACGGGCCAACAATTGGTATCAGAGCCGAGGCTCTTGCATATAGGAATCTAACGATTTAAGAGTTAAGATCCCGATGGCTAATTTGTATAATTTCGCATCCGGCATAGCTTCATCACCCAATACACCTCCATATTTTGATGGACTAAATTTTTCATATTGGAAGGATAGGATGAGCATGTTTCTCCAAAGCTATAATGTTAGACTTTGGATGACTATAAAAGTAGGATATTCCGCACCTACATCCGAAAATAGCGAGAACCCAATCCCCGTAGAGGACCTAGATAACGCTCAACTAGAAGCCTACTCTACAAACGCCAAAGCGATGTATGCTATTGTTTGTGCCATTTCTCCTAACGAGTACAACAAGATTTCCGCTTGTAAAACCGCTAAGGGTATGTGGGATAAGCTAGTAGTAATGCATGAAGGGACTAACCAAGTTAAGGATTGCAAACTCCAACTATTAGTTCATGACTACGAGCTTTTTAAAATGAGCGAGGGTGAAACCATTTCCGATATGCTTGCTAGGTTTACAACTATTACTAATGGATTAACATCTCTTGGTAAGTGTTTGTCTTGTAAGGAAATGGTCTCAAAGGTGATTCGGACCTTGCCAAAGGAATGGGAACCGAAGGTCACCGCAATTCAAGAGGCGCGCGATATGAACACCTACACTCTTGATGCATTGACGGGCTCTCTCCTCACTCACGAAATCACCCTCAATAGTCACAAGCCAATCTCAAAAAGGAAGGAGATAGCTTTCAAAGGAACGACTTGTGACGAAAGCAATGAGCTATCCAATGACGACAAAAATTCAATGCAAATTTTTCGGATCGTCAAGGAAATATTAGAGCTTAAAAGCCAACTCAAACACAAAGGTAAATCGTCAAATAATTCAATTTATTCTAACGATTTTGTTCGCTATACTTGTGGCAAGGAAGGACACATGGCGAGAGATTGCGTCATGAATCGCAAGAGCAAAGGAAAGAAGAAGATATCCGCCTCAAGCTCTAGCAATAGCTCCGACCAAGATGAAGTCGCTCACCTTGGTTGTTATATGGCCATGGAAGAAAGCCATGAACAAAACCTCTCATCTTCAAGCGAAAGTGAAAGCGAAGCCGATGAGGTAAATGATCTTTCTTATGATGAATTACTTCATATGTGCGATGTTTATTCTAAAAAATTTCCTAAGCTTGTCGAAAAGGTCGACTCTCTTAAAAGGATAAATTCTTCTCTCAATGAAGAAATAAGATCCTTGAAAAGAGATAAAAGTGAAAATGAGTCTATTCCTACATCGTCATTCTCTTTACATGATATAGATGACGAAAAGGAAGACTTGAAAGACAAAAACAATGATCTCGTTATTCATAATAAGTCTTTACAAACCGAGATCAATTTTCTTAAAAATGAAGTCTCTAGACTTACTAAAACTCTTTCAAAACCTTCTTCTTTAGATTGTGATTTATTAGAAAATTTTGAAGAGTTAAAAGATGCTTTCGATAAAGTTAAAAGCAAAAACAAGGTTTTGAGTTCTCATGCTTTTAACTTAAATGACAAGGTCAAGGTTTTAGAAACCGAGAATGAATCGTTGAAAACTAAAAACAACGATCTTGTCATTTCCATTGAAAAACTTAATTTAACAATTTCAAAGTTTTCTAAGGGTAAAACCGTTTTAGATAACATTTTGAGTTGTCAAAAAGATTTCAATGACAAGAGTGGTTTAGGTTTTGATTGTATTAGTTCCACTTCTAACAAAACCCGTTTTGTCAAGGCCTCTAACATTTCTAAAACTCCTACTCCGCCTAAACAAGAGGTTGTTTTTACTAAAGGGAGTACTTCCAAGATTTTTCAAAAATCTTTTAATGATAGGAAGGGTATAGGTTTTAAAACCAAAATGGATACTCCGAAAAACCTTCCCAATACTTCGTATAACTCTCGTTATACTAAAAAATCTAGGCATTGCATACATTGTAGTAGAAATTAGCATATTTCTTCTAAATTTCCAAATCGCTTTCATGTTAGTAGAAGCGATTTGAAATGGGTAGTAAAGACCCGAGCCACTAACAATGTCGGACCCAAAAGAAATTGGGAACCACAGACAAAAACTTGTGTTGTAGGTATCTCCATCCAAAAGGAGAAAATCAACAAGTGGTTGGCAACTCCGACAAAAGCCATGGAAGTCAAGAAGACCGACTTCACCAACAAGGATGAAGTGCCGTTGATCGACAAAGGTGCAAGGCATACCAACAAATGGTACCACCTCTTTGGAATCGGCAACGCTCAATGCAAATGCCATTAGCGAGCGGACTCAACATCACATATTCGGTATACTCTAATCTTTAATATTTACGTATATGTGATTAGTTGGGTAATATGCATAATTATAACATTTTTCATGCTTTGGTTTTTCTTTAAAAACCCTTCACATAACCCCATATTTCTTTTATTGCATTTTGATAATGCCAAAGGGGGAGAAAAATGATATTTGTTATAAATGCGTTTTATTTAAATGGAGGAGATATTTTTCTTGTAAAATCATCATTAGTTTGTCATAATCAAAATGGGGGAGATTGTTGAACTTAGAGTTCAATAATGATTTTGATTATAACTTGGATTATGTTTTAATGATTTTACGATTTCAAGGATATAACGCTTGTCTTGTCCAAGAAAAGAAAAATGTATATTTTAGGTTTTCAAAGAGAAAGAGCATTCATTTACGAAGCCAACGGTTCAAGCGGAACCAAAATCGGAGCTAAAACGAAGACGCTACAAGCTTTCGAAGAAGTCTGAAAAACTGTCAGAAGAACAGTTGACCGATCGACTGTACAAAAACGACCGATCGTTTTTGGTCCAAATTCTTCCAGTGAGCAGGTCGAAAAAACGACCGATCGTTTCTCAGAAACGACCGATCGTTTTCTGAATAACGACCGATCAACTGTAGAAAACGACCGATCGCTTTCTGCAGTTTTCGAAAACAGCTTTTCAACTTATTCTGGAAAGTTGCTTAAAACCTCTGAAAAATACCCTCAACCACTTCCAACGGTCATAACCCAGAAAAACAGACTTTATGACCTTATAAACCTCCCAAATCTTTCTTCAAATACACCAATCCATTATCCTAAAACCCCTCTCAATCAAAACCCAAATTATCACCATTTTGGTGAAAATATTCGAAAAAGAGGAAATTAAGAAGAAAGCGATTCAAGCTCGAACAACAACAAAGACTCACCAATTAGCTTATTTAGAAGAAAATAGAATAGTGAGTGTAGTTACATTTTTGTAACAAAATTGTAACACGAGTATTTTATAAACTCATTTTTGTGAGCGAGTGATCGGGTAGAGGCTTTGTAAGCAAGTGAAGCTTAAAAGCTCTAGGTCTTTCATTTCGGGACACTCATAAAGTGTGGGGAGCTTAATCGGTTGATTAGCTCATTAGAATTGTAAAATCCGGGAAAAGAATTTTTAGTGAAATACTCGGTAGTCCCGACGAGAGGACGTAGGCGCGTTTTGCCGAACCTCTATAAATCACGGTGTCATCTTCTTCCCTTAAACTTTTATTTTCCGCAAATATTTATTCTTGCTTGCTTGCGTTTGAATTTATTAACGATTATTAACGCTTAAGCTTAGAATTGCGTAAGTTGGGGTGTTAGTTGCTTAGAATTTTTAATTAGGCAAAAATCGCCATAAACCTTATTCATCCCCCCCCCTCTAAGGTTTAGCCGCACACGGGCCAACAATTCATGGCAACCAAATTTTCATTCTCCGTGGAGAGTTCGGATTTCTCCCTAGTGAGAACCATGACGCGCTCCTCGAGCCGAGCGTTCTTAACCATCATGCTAGCTAGGCCTTGAGGGGAGTTATCAAACTCATCTTGAGCATTGTCCCAAATCTCCTCGGCATCATACCAGGAGTTGGCCACATGATTTCTCTGCAACAACAAATGGTCGAGCTGACGACTCAAGGCCGAAATATCAGTCCACTTCATTGTCTCTTCGGGATAAGATCCGAACAAACTCAAAGCCAAAACGCCATACTCCTTCTCAAGCCTTGCCATTCGACGACGGATCCGAGATACCTCAGTATCCAAGCCCTTCATCTGAGCATGATATCTCACCACAGGTTCAGACATTTTGAGGAAATTGTTATAATACAGGAGAAAATAGGGGATGAGGGAAAAGCAAACAATAAGAGTAGATGAAAGATGATAACTACTAAAGAAAATAAGAGGAGTACTTATAGAGCAAAGATAGTATGATATTATCTGACAAGTGCTTGGGAACATGCATATTATCTGACAAGTGCTTGGGAGCAGGCACCTATGTTCGACAGTGCTGGAGACATGTCTACAGTCATCTAATATCACAATACGGCAGGAAATAAAGACAAGATATTCAAAGATCTAGATTCCAGAAGAAACGACAAACAGCAAGTGCAACATAAAAACAAGTGCAATATAAAGGGGGAAAGATAATTTTCATTAATAAAGATGGGATATATCACTGTTCATTACATCAGGGGACTACATCGAAATAAAATCTATTACATTGAGGTCTATTACATCCGGGGATAACATCAAAAGACAATCTATTATATGGAGATCTATTACATCAGGAGATAACGTAGCCAAAGAAGATCGACTATATTAGCAAATCAAAAGAAGAGGAGGAACATAAAGAAGAAGTGAAAAGCAAGAAGAGGAAAATGAAAAATGACAAAAACCCTAAGGATCACAGGGTTGATTGTCACATCGTAGTGGTGAGAAAGAGGAGGAAGAAAGAGAAAGAGGAAAAAAGTAGACAGAACAAAATATAAAAGAAAAAGAAAAATGACAAAAACCCTAGAGTGAGCAAGAAGAAAAGAAAAAAGAAACATAAGAAGAATATAACAAAAAACCCGAGGGACTCGGGGTTGATTGTTACATCGTAGTGGTGGGAAAAGAAGATGAAGAAAAAGAAAGGGGAAGCGCAGAAGAAAAAGAAAAAGAGATGAGAAAAGATGAAGAAATGAAGAAAATTGAAGAAAATAAATGTTGGCCCGTGTGCTAACCTTAGAGGGGGGGGGGGGTGAATAAGGTTTGTGGCGATTTTCGCCTAATTAAAAATTCTAAACAACTAACACCCAACTTATGCAAATTCTAAACTTAAGCGTTTAATATACTTAATGAAATGCTAGAAATCATAAACGCAAGCAAGAATATAAGCAATAATAAAGTTGCGGAAAGTAAAAGTTTAGGAAAAGAAGATGACACCAAGATTTATAGAGGTTCGGCAAACGGCCTACGTCCTCTCCTCGGTACTACCGAGTAATTCACTATAATACTTCTTTCGGATTTTACAAACCCTATCGAGCTCAATCGACCGATTGGCTCACCCTCTATCCGGGGTTCCTACTCTTGATACAAGTGCAAGAGTACACGTCTACGAGTCTACGACTCCCCCTCAATTTATGAGTACCCGAATGAAAAACCTAGAGCTTTTAAGCTTCACTTGCTTACAAAGCCTCTACCCGATCACTCGCTCACAAAAATTGAGTTTATAAAATACTCGATACAATTTTTGTTACAAAACGTAACTACACTCACTATTATAATTGCTTCTTAAAAAGCTAATTGGTGAGTTGTTGATGATGATCGAACTTGAATCTCTTTCTCTTTGATTTTCCTCTTTCTCGAATATATATGCACCAAAATGGTGATATTTAGGATTTTTAATTGAGAGAGGTTTTAGGATGATTGATAGTGTGATTGGTTAGTATAGAAAGAGAGATTTGGATGGTTATATATGCCAAACAGTCTGTTTTTCTGGGTTATGACCGTTGGCAGTGGTTGAGGGTTTTAACAGCTATTTTCCAGAATAAGCTGAAAAGCTGTTTTCGAAAACTGCAGAAAACGATCGGTCGTTTTCTACAGTCGATCGGTCGTTTTCCAGAAAACGATCGGTCGTTTCTGAAAAAAACGATCGGTCGTTTTTTCGACCTGCTCACTGGAAGAAATCTGTACAAAAACGATCGGTCGTTTTTGTTCAGTCGATCGGTCGACTGTTCTTCTGGCAGTTTTTCCGGTCTTCTTCGAAAGCCCATAACTTTTTCATTTTAGCTCCGATTCTGGTTCCGCTTGAACCTGTGGCTTCGTTTTTCCGAGCTCTATCTTTCTGGCATCCTGCAATTTACAAATTCTCTTTTTGGAAAAAAACAAGCATTATATCATCGAAATAGAGAAATCGTAAAATCATTAAAAACATAATCAAAGTTATAATCAAAATCAATTATTGAACCCCATGGTTCAACAATAAAAATAAAAAGGAAAATGGAGAGGTTAGGGGAGGTCGATCGGTATCGATGAGAGGGCCCGGCAGAGACATTCCTGTCTCGAAGCGTCGGGTTCCCCCTCAACACCTCATTCTCTTCGACTAGAGCCTAACGAGCACGTCGGCAATAATCCAGCTCGGACCTTAGCCAAGTTAATTCCCGAACCATCTCGGTATGGTGATAACGCATCACCTTTAACTCCTCTTCGGCATCATTCAACAGCTTTAAAGTAGTACCATATGAGGCTTCAAAAGCCTCCACTTTCAAAACCAATGAAGATTTGGTTGAAGAACCTTCCATTTTTAGGAGGTTAAAAGATAAAATTCTGTATATGATGGAGAGAGATAAGGGTGAGATTGTGAAGAAATCCATATCTTAAGAAGGTATTTATAGAAAAATTAAGGAAGGATTAGTGTGGGGAAGTGCAACCGTTCGCCAAGAGATTTGGGAAAACGAGGGTAATTAAAAGATGCATCTGTTGAGAAGAATTTAAGTGGGAAAGAGCAACCGTTCGTTATTAAAAGTCGCGTCTATTAAGAAGAAACGCTTGGGTTCACGCCAGTATTTAAAGAGGGTAAATCCCAAAAAGCTCTTACACGTTTCTCTCTAGGAAAGTGCAACAGTGCTAAGAGATAAAGGATAAGATTTGTGCACAGGGCTCGAGAAATCCCCTCAGTCCTTAGATACAAAGATTCAGAAGGTTCAATGGATAAGGTCAAACGCAAGGCCCAAGAAAAAGCATTAATGAAGCCACAAGCGTGCGCAGTCAAATTAATTGCATTGGGAAAATAATTCAGATAAAAGCAAGAAAAAGAAAAATTTCCATTAATCAAGGGGAACTTTATTACAAGATGCTTCTCGGCTAAAGGACACCACTACATCACAAAAAAGAAAAGAAAAAAGAGAACTATTTTTCAGAAGGGCCTGCTTCGTCATTCGGCTTCCTCTTAGACCGAGCATACACTTCCTTACGGACCAGTTTGTAAGCCCTCTTGGAAGCAATATGCCTCTCTCTAGAAGCCTCAAGCTCTTTGATCCGAGCACGAGCCCAAATATTGTCGATCAGAGACCTCTGATATTCACTCTCCATGGCCTCCAAGCGTTCGTCCATCTCAGCAGCTCGGCGAGCCTCCATGGTTAAAGAGGCAACCCTCCTTTCGAGGATACGAGCCTTCCTAACCTCCTCCTCGAGATGGGCAACATATTCGGGAAGGTTGTCACCGCTATTTTCACGAGGAGAAGCCATTTGTTCGTTAATAAAGAATGAGTTGCACAAAAAATGTAGGGACAGTCCCCTTTTATAGGAAGAAACAAGGAGTAGATCAAAGGTCATCTCGAAGAAAGACAAACCCTCGAGCTTCGCAAAGACATTTAATGTCCAATTAGCCACGACTCAAGTCCAATTACGCCATTCAAAAAAGGTATTGGGAAGGTACACAAACAAGAATGAGAACAAGGGATTATTTTATTAATTTCAATAATTCAGTTACAACTTGGTAATGAAACCCAACAGAAAAGAAAGAAAAGAAAACTACAAAAGCAAAACTATCCAGTAGAAGAGCTAGCTTCGACATTGTCAGCCCTCTTCTTCTGCCGAGCATGCATCTCCTTGAAGGCAAGCTTATAGGCCCTCTTTGCCGCCTTTTCCTTAGTCAGGGAAACCTCGAGCCTCTTTATACGCTCAAAGGCCCAATCCAGGTCGGCCATCGTCAAGTGATGAGCCGCGTCCATATCAGACAGCCTTTTGGTCACGTCCGCCAGCTTCTTTTTCAAGACCCGAGTTTTCTTGACTTCATTCTCTAAATAAGTCACATAATCTGAAGAATTATCTCCAGTAGAATCAGGGGGAGAAGCCATTGAGTCACAAGCAAGGTGGTGATGGAATAAGTAATTGTGGGAAGGGTATTCCCATTTATAATAAGGTGATTTTTGGAAAGGTCAAGGGTATACTCGAAGAAAGATATCAAGGGTCATATCAAAGTTAAATGACAACTTTGCAAGTTTCCAAGACATTACGTGGGTCCCAAGGAGCAGTTATAAATAGGGGCATTTGTCGAATGAAATATAGAGAACAGCTAGACCGAAGTAATCTCTTCGACAGACCAATCATGACTCCCTCGACGTGGAAATCACACCGAGGAAGTCAGGGAGCACTTGATAGAACATAAAAATTGGACCCGAATATTATATTCGGGTATTAATCAGCTCATATATCCTAACGGGGTATCCAATGCTTAATGGGTTATCACACCTTTATTAAAAAGCCCAAGCCCACTTAGCTGGGGACCCATGTCTGAAACATCCCCAGAGATGAAGACATTTGTCAACATCCTAAAAGACATAGTTGCCTATAAATAGCCAACTATCTCCCCCTAAAGAAGGACCGGAAAATCTATCCAAAAAATATAGAGAGAAGTAGAGAAAAGAGAGAAAGTAGTCAAAGCTTATCATATCAAGAAACAAACCGAGCAGAGAAAGAACCGAGTACCGAAGAAGAAGGAGAAAGACTAAGATGATAGATCAAATAGTTAAGTCGAGCATGATTGTTAGAAGGAAATTGTAATCCGAACAAGGGCAATTGCCGAATAGTAATAAAGATCAAGAAGTGTTCATCGTTTATTATATAGTCAATATTATATCATTGTTGAAAAACCTAACACACCGACCAAAGTTATGGTTTTATCATAATTATTGATAACAATAAAATAGCAAAAAAGTTTGTAAAAATTAAAATGTGTACAACTATTCTTATATTTGCTACTTTAACGATTGTATTTGACTTCGTAAATAGGAAGGTAAGTCGTGAGAAAAATTAAAATAAACTATAATAAAATTTATTTGTAAGTTATAATTATGCGTAAATTTATATATATTTTATAATTTTAATGTTTGGTTCGGTTCGGTATTGTACCAAACATACGAAATGAATACCGAAACCGAACCGACTTTTAAAGTTTGGTTCGGTTGTACCGTACCGAAAAGTCGGTATACCGAACTTTCGGTACCAACTTGTTTGTTTCGGTTCGAAAATCGATCGGTTGGTACAAATCGGTACAAAAAGTCCACCCCTATTGACAAGGGGTATTAATTTGCAATAAATATTTTAAAAGTGCTACCAACTCTTAAATTAGTAGTTTCAAAATGTAGCAATCAAAAATTGTCTCGCTTATAATAACATTATTGTTTTAAGATGGTCTCCCAAATACATTCCAGCTTTTGAGCAAACTAGCAGAGCTTAAAAGCTGCAATCAAACAAGCCCTTAATCTAGTAATATAGTAGTATACTCTAATTAACATCAAAATACCTATAATTATTAAGTAGGCTCTAGTTTTTTATTATAATTTCATCCTACTAGTTTTTTCATGCCAAAAATCCAAAAAAACACACCATGTTTTAAGGTGATCCACTATATTTATCCCAGTTTTAAAGCAAAATAGCACAGCTTAAAAGCTAGAACCAAACAAGGCCTTGATCCGGTTAATATTACAATTCACAATAATACAGATTTACAATTTAAAATACGGAAGGATTTCTCTCTTAATCAGATTAAATCAAAGATGGTTACCAAGCAAAAGAGCATAGCTTAAAAGCTACAACCAAATAAGGTCTTATTCCAGTAATATCACGATACAAATTCAGTATCTATTTTATTCAGCAAGCAAGCGCCAAGTGTATAACCAGATGCTGAGAATGTCTGATGACGTGTTAAACAAGTTAGGTTTATTAGTCTCTTTTATCGAGCACGAATATTGCCTTGGTGGGAGTAAAAGGGTACTCAAAGGATATAGTCAGGTCGGGTCGTATATCACCAGAATCGTCTGGCGGCACGATCTTGAGCCAGTTAGGGTACTGTTCTATATGGGACGAGATCGATAGTTTTATCTCTCTGTATGGTCCAGTTCATAGCTTATATACTTTATAGTTCTAAGACCTTTTATTATTATTGATGACTCACTAAATCAAGTATTAAACGTGATTTTACTAATATCTGTAAGTTACTCTTACGATTTTACAGAAACTATGAACATAAACAGATAAGAAACAAATCAGTTTATCTATTTAGCTGACTCACACACAATCTATTTGAAATCCAAATACCTGTATTATTTAGAAAGCTCTAGTTTTAATACTCGACCCTGCTAGTTGTATCCAAAAAACCAGAGCAAAAAGGCAGCTTAAAACCTCTGTTTTAAAATTCGCGCTACGTAGCGCTACGTAACGCGAAATAGCGTTTTTTTGGTAAAAAACGTAACGAAAAATCACGATTTTGGGTGGAATTGCGCTAAAATCGCGCTATAGGGGACCAAAAGCGCAAAAAGCGCGAAATTCTGGACCAAAAGCGTAAATAGCGAGTTAAAAAAAAAAACAGCGGATTTAAATAATAAATATATATTGTGCAATTTTCATAAAAGTGTCCATAGTCCAAATGGTTAAGACTGTGCTGTTGTTTCCAGCAGACCTGGGTTCAAAACTCACCAACAACAATTTTTTTTTTGATTTTTTTTTATTACTATCTAATATAACTATATCTTTTTTTTTTTGTTATATATTCTAAAATTTAGTGCATATTTAGGCAAAAAAAAATACACCGCAAAGCGCTATATAGCAACGCTATTAGCGCTTTTAGCGTTTCTCTCGAAAAAACGCTACGATAGCGATAACGCTATTTAAAACACTGCTTAAAACTAGCTTTTAAAGATGGTCCAGAAAATAAACACCATAAGAAGCTATAACCATCCAAACAAGCCCTTGATCAAGTAAATATCACAATACAATGTTGTAATCACAAATTAATAAGCTTAACAATCCAGAAACAAATTAAAATCCAAAATACCAGAGCTTAAACTTAAAGCTACAAACAAACAAAGCCATAATCTAGTAATATTACAATACCTATTCATTACTGAGCAGACCGAAATATTTTCTACATATTCAAATTAAATCAAACATAATTAAAACAAATACTATTTATTATTATTGAGCAGGCATTTAAGCGCTACCTTTCCATCATGTAACAGACATATCCTCAAAAAATCCGATGACGTGGCAAGCAAGTCAGGTTTATTAGCCTCATCGGTCACAAATATTGCCTAAGTGGGTGGAAAACAGGAAAAGGGTGTTCAATGGAGAGTGCTGGTCGGGTCGGATATCACCCGAATCATATAGCTGTCAGTACTTCTTGTCTATGCGTGATGTCCAGTTCATAGCATATGTTGTACTAATACCTATTATTATTTATTAAGCCGTAAATGTATTACTAAACATGATTCTATTCTAATATCTGTATTTTCTCGTCCTGTTTTTTTGGATTCTACAAATATAAACCACTAGGATACAAATGTAATCACCAAGCTAAATCACACATAAACTATTTAATATCAAAATACCTACTACTGTATTATCTAGTACGCTCTAGTTTATAAATCAATACTAGCTAGTATTTTCAGGCCAAAAAATACAAAAAAAAGAAAATACGCTCTTAAGATGGTCCACCAAATGCATTTCATCTTTTAAGCAAAAAACGACAGCTGAAAAGCAGTAACCAAACAGACAAGGACTAAATCTACTAATATCACAATACTTAATATTTTTTTACTAGGCTCTAGTTTTTTCGGGCCGAAATCCAAAAAACACTAGGTTTTAAAACGGTCAACAAATGCATTTCCAGCTTTCAAGCAAAGAACCCAGAGTTTAAAAGCTGCAACCAAACACTGCCTTAATCCAGTAATAACACAATACCAATTAAACTTAAAATCCCAGACAATGCCTATTAATATTGAGCGGGCCTTTAAGCGAGCCACGTGTCCGTCATGTAGCTCTCAGATCCTCAAGAAATCCGATCACGTGGCAAGCAAGTCAGGTTGATTAGCCTCTTTATCGAGAACAGATAAGGGTGCTGAAAGGACAAATTTGGGTCGCGTCGTACGGTCCAGCTCATAGCCTATATAGTAGTACTAATTCCTATTATTATAATTAAGCCCTTAATGGAGTATTTAGAAACATATTTTTCACTTATATCTGTAAGTTTCTTATACTAAGAATTATTCGATACTTCTAATTTAAACTAATACGAAACGAATTATTCTAATTTCTAAGCTAAACCACACATTATCTACTTAACATGCCCTGGTTTTAATTATTTAATGCTACTGGTAATATATTCAGGCCAAAACCCCCAAAAAAACACCAGGTTTTAAGATGGTCCAACAAATGCATTCCATCTTTTGAAGCAAATAAGCCTAAGCCAAAGCTTAAAAAAACACCGGGTCATACCATAGTTGCACGAGGTTGGAGCGGGAGCGAGGAAGCTGATGGTGGTAGAAGCGAGGAAGCGGCGTCAGAAGCGTCTAGGTTTTTATTTTTATAATTTTATGTACTATAAAACAAGAATAATTCTCTCAATACTTAAAAAATAGAAAACAAGCACGCAATACTCTTTAGGGTAGCATAGGCGTATGAGGCGATGTTGTAGGGTTGTGTTAAATATGGATGTAGTTGGTATAGAAAAATACAAATCGGGTGTTAATAAAGCCAAATAATTTTACATTCCATATCTTTCTACTTCTTGCCATTACCATGTATCACTTTGCCCTTTATATTGTGATATGGAAGTTTCCAATCATCAGAAGCTCGCTTCCGAGAACGAAGCACGAATAGTTTATAAGAAATTAGGAATAAAACAACTAAAGCATACGGGATATAATCACTTTGATTTGAGTAAAAAAAAACTGAAACTGACTTGCTTGGTATGTTGTTAGACACAAACATCAAGCAGGCGATTAGGGGAAAAGAAAGAAATCAACTTATTTAGCAGACAAAAGTATTGCATCAAAGAAAATAATGAGAATTTGGGGACACAGTATGTTTCGTTTGAATAACTTTGCTAAACAGAAGCAAAAGCAATCTGGTGATATCAGGGCCTCAAATATTATTAAAAATTAGGTAAGAATCAAGATAAAGCTTTGCATTACATACCCTAATAAAGTATAAGCATAATAAGTATAACTGATAAGTATAATAATGTCCAAGTCCAACATTTAAACAAAAAGTGAAATATTCAGTTACATAATAATAACAGCAAACTGGATGGATCCAAGCAAAGCAATTGTTATGAAATCCCAAAATCAACGAATTAAGTAAGTTTTGATCAAAAGTTACTTAATTGTTTTGAGAACATGTCCAAATATTGAGCTAATAGCAAAACATGGTAATATCACTGTAATTCATAGATAAAACAAACCTAGAAGATAATTCCTAGATCATATGATTGAAACAACCGAATAATATCAAATAAAAAATAAAGATAAAAGTGATCAGTAACCTTAACTAATAGTCTCTCGGTTTCCATTTAATTGTCCATTACGAAACTACGTGCAATTTTGACCGGCTTATAACTTGTATCAAAATTGTCGAAATGAATTTTTTTAAAATTTAATAATAAAATTTAACATTTGAACTATATCATCATCTTTTGAAAATTTTCATTCCGACAATTTTGATAAAAGTTGTTGGCCGGTTAAAATTGCACGTAGTTTCATAATGGACAATTAAATAGGAACGGAGGGAGTACATTTTTGAGAGGGAGAGAGATAGAGAGCAGGGGACGAGTTCGGTTTATTTGGAACAGTCGTCAACCACGGATTAGAATATGAATGGTCGGATTATATGTTTTTTAATAACTGATTTATTTTTTCTATTTTCAACAAATTATAATTTTATAAATTAAAAACAAATTGTACAACACACTAAAAACCCAAATAAAAATATAGAACCCTACGTGGGCCTACCCTAAACTTAAATATTAATTAAAATTTAAATTTTTTTATCCATTTGACACATATTTATGCAAACGGGTTGTGAACTATTTTTTTTTTTTGGTAAATAAAAAATAGTTCGGGTTTTATATGCTTATAAATATTTATCTTTGGGTTTGATTCTGGTCTGAAAAACATAGTTTGGTCCCTTTGTTTTGATCCTTAAATCTTTTAATTGTATCAATTTAAATCTCTACCTTTTCAAATTATTAACAATCCCGACTCAAAAATAAGAATTAATTGGATGTCAATACCTTTAAAATAACTTTTATTTTTTTACTTTTTTATATAAGAGTATATAATATAAACTAATTACCCATAGCGAATTAATTTAGAGAACCAATGTATAAAACTATATTTTATGGTTTTTCGGTTCGGTTCATTTTTGTAATAAAAAAGGGTTCGGGTTTTATATTGCTTATATTTATGTTTGAGTTTGATTCGAATCTGAAAAATATAGTTTTGCCCCTTTGTTTTGTTCCTTAGTTAATTGTATCAATTTAAATCTCTACCTTTTCACTTATTAACAATTCCGACTCAAAAATAAGAATTAATTAGATGCCAATACCTTTAAAACAACTTTTATTTTTACTTTTTTAATATGCCTAAGTTGTTAAATTAAGATTAGGTACCCACCTGTTGCGGGTTTATTACCTTTTTGTACCTGGTTTGTTCATTTTTTCCTGTTTTGTACATTCGTTTCTTAAATTTCCTATTTTGTACATTCATTTGAATATTTTTTTTCATTTTAACCAATTTTGCCTGATTCTGACTTTGTTTTTCCAGAATATTAATAAAAAAATGCACCAACAAAGCCACGTTTCCACTTTTGGGTTGAGACTACGTAATACCCGAAAATTAAAATGAAGATTTCCAAAACACCATTGTGTATATACACCTTGGGAGCCGCTTCTTTTCCTGTTGATATAGGGTTTTATGGGATTTTTAACCCTGAATTGTTGACGTTTTTACGATTACTACCCTCAATTCTCACTTTTCTTGATTAGTATCCTCAATTCATGTTTTTTTTTATTTTCTTTCCAAATAAGCGCCAGGTGACACCGGAAAGTAGTCACGTGACATTTTTCGGAGACATGTGCCTCTTTTTTCGCTCTTTTACTATAGTACCCTTTTCTAAAAGAGTGATTACTATAATACCATTAAAACAATTTCTTGAGCCCATTTTTTGGCGGCAATACTAAAATATGAAAAAACACACACACACATATACACAATAAGTTGCATTCCCCATATGTATCACTTTTTAAAAGTATATAAACCCTTATTTTTCTAATTTTTGTATTAACATTTAAAACACTCGTTTGTTACAATCCCCCTCTCTCTATCTCCACGTCGCCACAATGGCGACATCCACCGAAATCACTTCAACGACGAGCTTTCTCTGATGATGACGAGCTTTCTCTGATGTGATACCATCCACCGCCTGTGTTCGCGGTGGTGATGGCGGTATAGATTTGGCAAATATGAAAACGACCAGATCTACAACGTTCTGATCAGATCTCCGACGATGGAGAATTATTTTTTTTTCTCTCTCTCTGTGTCCTCTTCGCCGTATTCTGGCGTTGCTCTATTTGATGATCTGTCATCTCTCTCTATGGACTCTCTATGTTTCGTTGACCATCCTTTGGCGGTGGAACACCCTAGATGTGGGATGCGATTTTTGTGAATTTATCATTTGGCAGAGGTAAGTGTTGGTGATTTTAGTATCATCAATGTATTTTAGTAGTAATGTGATTTATTATAGGCCGATGCAATAATGCGTTAAACTCGGAAACGAGTTAGGGAAGTGCGGAGTGCACGCTCGTCGAGCCAACGTATAATTGAATATGAATAATTGAAACGGGGTTCCAAGGGGCAGAGCCCCTGGCGGGGTCCTAGGGGCAGAGCCCCTGGCGGGGTCCAAGGGGCGAGAGCCCCTGGCTGGGGTCCCGCTGCCAGGACAGCGGGCGGGGTGCGGGGCAGCGCCCCGAGCGAAAAGTTGCTTCCTTTCCGAACAGTTGCTTGCTTCATTTCCGAACAGTTGCTTGCTTCATTTCCGAACAGTTGCTTGCTTCATTTCCGAACAGTTGCTTGCTTTCAGTTTCGGTTATTGATCTCCTATATAAGAAGTCATTTGGCCTCGATTTCAAAGACAGAAACATATAAGAAAATTCTCTCTACATTTCCTAATCTATTCTCCTTGCCAGAAACAGATTGTTCTTCAAGAATTATCCCCACAAAGATTTCGTGAACCCAGGCAATAAGAGGGTCGAAATACTTTGTTCGGAAAGTGTACGAACACGATTCTTCGAAGTTATCCAGGATTATCATACCCTAAGTTTCTAACAAACGAACAAAGTATTCTCTGATAATCATGGCTGGAGGAAGCACCGTCAAGGAGATGACTACAAATTTCGGAAAATTGGACAAGTTTCAAGGACAAGACTTCAGGCGTTGGCAGAAGAAGATGCATTTCATGTTGACAACGTTAAAGGTGGTGCACGTCCTGTCTACACCGATTCCAGAATTTGTAGAGGATGACACGGTTGAAAATCTAAGACGCAGATCAAAGTGGGAGAACGACGACTACATTTGCAGAGGGTACATTCTTAACGGTATGTCTGATCCCTTATTTGATATTTACCAAAACGTGGAATCTGCAAAGGAATTGTGGGATTGTCTCGAATCCAAGTACATGGCAGAAGACTCATCAAGTAAAAAGTTCCTGGTAACCGATTTCAACAATTACAAAATGGTTGAATCGAGGTCTGTCATGGAACAATTCAATGAACTCCTCCGAATCCTTGGACAATTCACACAACACGGATTGAAGATGGATGAAACAATATCTGTCTCAAGCATCATAGACAAGTTGCCTCCTTCGTGGAAGGATTTCAAACACAATCTGAAACATGGAAAAGACGAACTGTCTTTGATCCAACTTGGAAGTCACTTGCGCATAGAAGAATCTCTAAGAGCGCAGGAGGATGACAAAGGAAAGGGCAAACAAATTGCTGGACCCTCGGTTAATATGGTTGAAGAGGGTGGTAAGAACGATAACAACAAAAACAAAGGAAAGAAGCATGCTTTCAAGAACAATAAGGGCAGTTTCGGTGCTAACAAGAAACCGAAACTAGAATGCTGGAAGTGTGGCAAAACAGGCCACTTCAAGAGGGATTGTCGTTTCGGCAAAAAGCACGACAACGCGAATGCAAGTGGTTCAGGAAAAGGGTCTAAGGACCAATCCAAAAACCAAGGTCAGAAATCAATTCGTGATTTGAATAGTTTGATTAAACATTCGGTTTCACTAAATTCTGAAGCATTTTATGTGCAGGATGATGCTATCGCGTGGTGGATTGATTCTGGCGCCACAACACATGTTTGCAAGGATCGTTTCTGGTTCAAGAATTTTGTTCCAGTGGAAGATGGTTCTGTCCTCTACATGGGAGATGATCACTTCGCTCCCGTTGAAGGCAAAGGAAACGTGGTGCTAGAATTCAGTTCTGGAAAGACTATTACTTTGTTTAATGTTTTGTATGTTCCTAAATTACGTAAGAATTTAATTTCTGGTCCTGTATTAAATAAGCTTGGATACAAGCAAGTGTGTGAATCCGATAAATATGTTTTATCAAAGTCTGGTGTGTTTGTAGGATTTGGATATTATAATAATGGTATGTTTATGATGAATTTGAATGGAGTTCCTAATGATTCTGGTTCTGTATTTATGTCTTCTTCGAATGTTATCAATTTTTCGTTATGGCATGCTCGTCTAGGACATGTACATTATAAAAGAATGCATGAAATGTCTAAAGATGATTTAATTCCTGTTTTTAATGAAAATGTAGAAAAATGTAAAACTTGCATGTTTACAAAGATCACTAGGCAACCTTTTAAAAGTATAACAAGGAAATCTGTCATTCTTGAATTAATACATAGTGATTTATGTGATTTGCATGCTACTCCATCATTAGGGCATAAAAAATATTTTATCACTTTCATAGATGATGCATCTAGATTCTGCTATGTCTATTTGTTGCACGCTAAGGACGAAGCCTTAGATAAATTCAAAATTTATAAAACTGAAGTTGAAGTGCAACAGAATGTGTTGATTAAAACATTGCGTACAGATAGAGGTGGTGAATATTATGATCCTGTATTTTTCCAATCCGTAGGAATCATTCATGAGACTACGGCACCTTATACACCTCAACAAAATGGTGTGGCTGAAAGGAAAAATAGAGTTCTTAAAGAAATGGTGAATGCCATGTTATCTTACTCTGGTTTAAGTGAAGGGTTTTGGGGAGAAGCTATGTTAACGGCTTGCTATTTGTTAAATAGGGTTCCTAATAAAAGGAACAAGACTACCCCATATGAACTTTGGTATAAGAAACGACCAAACTTAACATTTTTACGTGTTTGGGGTTGTAGGGCCGTGGTTAGACTCCCGGACCCAAAAAGGAAAACTTTGGGTGAAAAGGGTATAGCTTGCATCTTTGTTGGATATGCTGAGCACTCCAAGGCCTATAGGTTTTATGTTATAGAACCTAATGACTCGATTTCTATTAACACGATTATAGAATCGAGAGATGCCATATTTAATGAGAATTGTTTCTCTTCTATACCTAGACCAAAGGACTCTATACCTAATTCAGATGAATCTCTATGGGATGATCATTCAATTGATGTGCCAAGTGAGACACTTGAACCCCGTAGGAGCAAAAGAGCTAGAAAATCTAGATCTTATGGATCTGATTTTCAACTATATTTAGTTGAGGGATCAAGAGATCAGATTGATACTCAATACTATTATTGTCATAGTATAGAGGAGGATCCAAGAACGTATGATGAAGCTGTGAAATCTCGAGATTCTGTTTTTTGGAAAGAAGCAATTGATGAAGAGATTGGTTCTATCATGGAAAATAATACTTGGGTATTATCTGATTTACCACCAGGTTGCAAACCATTGGGTTGCAAATGGATCTTCAAAAGGAAGATGAAAGTCGATGGTACAATTGACAAGTTTAAAGCTAGATTAGTTATCCAAGGCTTCAGACAAAAGGAAGGGATTGATTATTTCGATACCTATGCTCCAGTTGCCCGTATCACTACTATTAGATTGTTGATTGCCTTGGCGGCTATTCATAATCTAGTGATTCATCAAATGGATGTCAAAACATCATTTCTGAATGGTGATTTGGAAGAAGAAGTGTATATGAAGCAACCTGAAGGATTTGTAATGCCTGGTAATGGGCATAAAGTGTGTAAGCTAGTTAAGTCGCTGTATGGGCTGAAACAAGCTCCGAAGCAGTGGCATCAAAAGTTTGATGAAGTTGTTTTGTCTAATGGTTTCATTCTAAACCAAGCAGACAAATGTGTATATAGCAAATTTAATACATCCGGTAAAGGAGTTTTCATTTGTCTATATGTTGATGACATGTTGATCTTTGGCACCGACCAAAATCAAGTTGATAAAACGAAGAATTTCTTGTCATCAAAGTTCTCCATGAAAGATATGGGAGAAGCGGACGTTATTCTTGGTATTAAGATTAAACGGGAGAATAAGGGGATTGTAATTACGCAATCTCATTACATTGAGAAAATACTCAAGAAGTTCAATTATGAAAGTTGTTCTCCAGTAAGTACTCCCATGGATCCGGGAGAAAAGCTTATGCCAAATACAGGTAAACCTGTGGATCAACTTGAATACTCAAGAGCTATAGGCTCTTTGATGTATGCTATGATTAGCACTAGACCGGATATTGCTTATGCGGTTGGAAAGTTGAGCAGATTTACTAGTAATCCTAGTAGACATCATTGGCATGCGATAACTAGGGTATTCAAGTACTTGAAGGGTACTATGAATTATGGATTGGCATATATGGGATTTCCTTTGGTGTTAGAGGGTTATTCGGATGCTAGTTGGATAAATAATGCTGAAGACTCATCCTCTACAAGTGGATGGGTGTTCTTGCTTGGGGGAGGTGCCATCTCATGGGCTTCCAAGAAGCAAACATGTATAACTGGTTCCACAATGGAATCTGAGTTTGTAGCATTAGCAGCTGCTGGTAAAGAAGCGGAATGGCTCAGGAACTTGGTATATGAGATTCCGATATGGCCTAAACCGATATCACCAATTTCTATCCGTTGTGATAGTACTGCCACACTGGCTAAAGCTTATAGTCAAATATACAATGGAAAGTCTAGACATTTGGGTGTTAGACATAGTATGATTAGGGAATTAATCATGAATGGGGTGATATCTATTGATTTTGTTCGGTCGCAACAAAACTTAGCTGACCACTTGACGAAGGGGTTAGCTAGAGACTTAGTGAATAAGTCGGTAATTGGGATGGGATTTAAAGTCCATTTAAATCTATCAGCTGTGGTATACCCAATTCTCTTCGAATACAACGTTAGAAGCAGAATTCAATGTGGAAAGATCATAGTTAGAGATTGGAGCAATTGTGTTTATCTTCCCAAGGTATGTGCTCAGACCTGCAAGTGATGGCTAGGTTGAAGTAAATCTTCTTAATGGTTCTTTTGAAAAATTGCAAATGCAGGTGCAAGATTAAAAGGATCACCTATGTGAGCATGAAGTTTTGCCGCTTCAAGAAGCTTGGACTTGGCTTCCTATATGCTTATGAATGGATAAGGACACATGGCTTGTAAAGTGTCAAGTATGAATAGTAGAGTATTGTAAGAAACATATGTGTACTATATCTTCAGATATTCAAATGGATTGACGGGTTCAATCGTTATGACACCCAGATTTTCGAGTATTTGGAATGTGTATTTGTACTAAGATGAAAATTCAATCGTAAGACATTTTCATCTATGCATTTGTTTGATTGTTATACCTGTGTGTTATACCTTTGTATATATTATTGTATATACTGAGTAAATCAAGGATTACACTAAAATGGGGGGGATTTGTTGGTGATTTTAGTATCATCAATGTATTTTAGTAGTAATGTGATTTATTATAGGCCGATGCAATAATGCGTTAAACTCGGAAACGAGTTAGGGAAGTGCGGAGTGCACGCTCGTCGAGCCAACGTATAATTGAATATGAATAATTGAAACGGGGTTCCAAGGGGCAGAGCCCCTGGCGGGGTCCTAGGGGCAGAGCCCCTGGCGGGGTCCAAGGGGCGAGAGCCCCTGGCTGGGGTCCCGCTGCCAGGACAGCGGGCGGGGTGCGGGGCAGCGCCCCGAGCGAAAAGTTGCTTCCTTTCCGAACAGTTGCTTCCTTCCTTTCCGAACAGTTGCTTGCTTCATTTCCGAACAGTTGCTTGCTTCATTTCCGAACAGTTGCTTCCTTTCCGAACAGTTGCTTGCTTTCAGTTTCGGTTATTGATCTCCTATATAAGAAGTCATTTGGCCTCGATTTCAAAGACAGAAACATATAAGAAAATTCTCTCTACATTTCCTAATCTATTCTCCTTGCCAGAAACAGATTGTTCTTCAAGAATTATCCCCACAAAGATTTCGTGAACCCAGGCAATAAGAGGGTCGAAATACTTTGTTCGGAAAGTGTACGAACACGATTCTTCGAAGTTATCCAGGATTATCATACCCTAAGTTTCTAACAGTAAGTGGTTAAGTACATGAGCAAACAGTCAAATGACCTTTTTGTGAATTTGATAGAAAAAAGGAGTACCTTTGTAGTTTTCGAGTTTGCTAAAACTGTATATAGGTCTATGTATTTATAAAAACATTATTTTTTAGAACAATGTATTTAAAATGAAAACCAATGTTGTCAATAGACTACTTTATACTAACCATATGCATTTTGTTTGAATTGTACGGACTTTTGACTCAACCATATGCAATTTTGACCGAATTGTAAACACTTTAGATTGAATCAGATGCACTTTTGATTGAACCAAATGCAATTTTGACTGAACCAGATGCACTTTTGACTGAACCAGATGCATTTTAAGTTGAATCAGATGTACTTTAAGCCGAACCATATGCACTTTAAGCTGAACCATATGCACTTTAAGCTGAAAGATATGCACTTTCGACTAAACTATATGCACTTCCAGATGCACTTTTATTAAACTATATGCAATTTCGACTGAATTATATGTACTTTCGACTGAACTAGATGCACTTTCAGCTGAGCTACTTTCAGCTGAACTAGATGCACTTTTGACTGAAATATATGCACTTTTATTGAATTATATGCATATTTGACTGAAAAAATAACCTCTTGAGGAAAAAAATCGAAAAACCATTTTTTGGTGGAGAAACTGTTTTTTGATGTAGAAATAGCTTTTCGATGTAAAGAGTAGTTTATTGACAAAAAACCATTTTTTTTTATAAATTTTTGTTATTTTTTTATATTAAAATACGTTTTTTTTTGTGATTTTTTATCTTTTTTTATGTTTTTTTTTTCACTTTTTGTGATTTTTTTTCTATTTTTTCACTTTTTGTGATTTTTTTTCTATTTTTTCACTTTTTGTGATTTTTTGTGATTTTTTCGATTTTATAGCATTTTCTTGTAATTTTAAACTACTCCATCCGTTCCCAATTAATCGTCTTTTACGAAATTACGTGTAATTTTGACCGGCTTATAACAATGTATCAAAATTGTTGAAATGAAAAATTTCAAAACTGAATCATATAATTTAATGTTTGAACTATACGATTAACTTTTGAAAATTTTCATTCCGACAATTTTGATACAAGTTATTGGCCGGTCAAAATTGCACGTAGTTTCGTAGTGTACAATTAATTGGGAACAGAGAGAGTATTTTTTTGGGGGTTTTAGAGAGAGAAAGTATGTATATTACGTTTTGTTTTGCATAATAGCGTTTTAGTAAATAAAATGAACAGTTAAAAATTGATATCTATAAGTAATGTAAACTTATAGATGTATATATATGAGTAGTATAAATTGCTATTAGCTAACTATATAGAATTTCCCTTTAATAATTATACTCAACAAGCGTTTAACAGTCTGAGGGAATGGGACGGTATATGTTTGACGGGCCAACACATATTCTATGAGTCCGGTCCTGATTTTGATCGGTAAACCTAACTTGCACAGTTAAAAACAGTTGAATTAACCCTAACCGGGACGAAGTAAGTAATGTTATATGGGGGTGTCAAAATTAACATCAATACCAATTGAAGTGAAATAAAAAAAATAAGTGGTGCCAAATCATCGTTTTAAACATATTCTAATGAAAATATATACATGGTCAAAAATTCAAAAAATCGCAATTATCAGAATTATAGAAGGTGTCGTCGCTCACGATGGTCTGCACTTATCTCCCATACCCATGATCATATACGCTAAAAACACCGACCAAACTACCGGATCAGTTTTTGTTCACATGCTTACAATTTTGTTGTATATATACTTCTAGTTGTCAAGAATTGATCTTTCATAACACAAATTTGGTAACTGAAGTAATATATATGTATCATTGTAATTAGTTTAAGGATGAAAAATACAACCTTGAAGATGACCAATCTATGTCACGAAAACATTTAACCACACCATTTTTCGAAGTTGCAACGTATATTTTTGAAAGAGATATTTCATATTCCCGAAAAATATATCATGAAATGTGTTTATCATTGTATAACGCATGCATCATTCATTACAATAGACTTATTTGTTCTTCACATCTGAGGTTTCACGTCAGCTTATTCTACCTTATACTAATTAAATCTCTATACCACATACAATACATTTCACTTATTCAATCTATGCTTAGTTAACCTAGAGCATTAATTTGTATCACGCCTGTCTCATAACATAAATATAACAAGAAGACTAAAGCATAATTTTTAAAAATGCACTCCAGCCATTCTGTTATTAAATATGTGATGAAACATGGCTGATAAATATTAGTATAATTTTTTTGGTTCATATATATACTACATATTCTCATCCCTCGACCTAACCTACAAAACCACATACACTGATTTTCTACCTTAATACTAGTATTCTACGCTGAAGCACATATTCTTAGTTTTAACAACTAATCATCCATGGCCCTGTTCGAGTCATCACCGTGGAGGCCAACGGCTTTTCGCTTAGCGTCTAGATCTTTCATAGTCTTTCTCCAACCAAAGAAAGTCCCGAACAATGCTTGAAGTTCTTCCAGGGTTCTGTTTCGTGTTTCGGGGAGCAAGGTGTAACAGAAGAACCACGCTACAATGGCGAATCCCATGAAAAGAAAAAACGCCCCTCCTATGGTTATTGCTTTCGATAAAGACAAAAACGTCATCGATATGGTACCGCTCATCACACGATTGACCGCGACACCAATACCCGTCCCTTGGGACCTCAACCTTAGAGGGAAAATCTCCGAGCTATACACCCACACGATTGGCCCCATACCTATGGAGAAAGTCGCGACGTAGGCCATTACAGCCACGACCGCACACGCCACAGCTGCCGGTATTTTCTTTTGCGAGTGGTCAATAATAGTTAAAGAGGTGGCTAACGTAAATAGGGAGATGATCATGCCTCCGACACTGGTTAGTAGAAGCGGCCTGCGTCCAAACCGGTCAAGCATAAAAGTGGCGACGAGAATAAAGACCGTCTTGACAATTCCAACAGCCACGGTGGCAAGTAGTTTGTGGGTTTTGCTCGTTATTCCTGCTTTCTCGAATATCTTAGGGCTGTACAGAACGACTGCATCTATTCCAGATATTTGTTGGAAAAAATGGATCCCTACACCCGCGATGACTATGTGGAGGACAACAGGGGTTGGGGATACGAGAAGCTCTTTCCAGACCCCCTCTCCGTGACTCTGCTTAGGAACTTGGACAACGTCTTGGGTGCAGTCCAAAGGGATGCCCGCGGCTTGCTTGATATCCGCGAGCCTTTCGAGAGCCTCTTCGTTAGATTCTGAGGTCTTGAAGAGGACTTTCTTTGCATCTCCTAAACGACCTTGTAAAACTAACCAACGAGGCGACTCTGGCATGGCTAGCACTCCAAGGGCTAACACAACTGATGGGATTGCACCTATTCCAAGCATGATTCGCCATCCCAGGTGCACCGCTAGGTGTGAAAATACAACGTTTGATACATATCCAAGCAAGATGCCTGAAGTCACACCAAGGAAGTAAAATGTATCAGGAAAAGGTAACGAAAACAAGATATAGACAGTTTTGTAGATACATACGGTAGAACCTCCCTAAATTAATACTAGCTAAATTAATAATGTCTCAAAAAAAATTCCGGTCCCGAATTGGACCAATGTAAAAAGCCGTTAATTTCGATAAATTAATAAGATAATAAAATTTTGAAAAATCCTTATATAAATATTTGGTCCCTATAAAATCATAAATTAATAATTATTCAAAATGATAAACATTAATAGAGCAATTTAGTGAAATACGACTTTATAATCGTTTTGTTCTTCTTAAAATCTAAATCTCGTTAGAGCTTCTCTCTAGTTTAATATATCTAGTAATTATTCTTATTTTTTTAGACGATTTAAGTTATAACAAAATTTATATATTAGTAAATGAAGCAGTATATTTAAATTTACTAACAAGTTTTCTTAGTAATATATAATGAGTTTTATGTTATTGACGAATATATGTATTCAATCGATTTTAATCCACTCTAAAATAATAAATTATTAATTTATCCATTAATTAATAACTCTTTAAATTAATAAATATCTCCGGTCTCAACATTATTAATTTATACATGTTTTAATGTATATCGATAATAAATTCAACTTAATTAATACAGCAATAATTTTTTCTTTCAGAAAGCCATATATAGTTAAACATTATATTAATAAAAAAGATTATCATGTTATAGTGATTAAATTTCAACTCAAGGTCTGTACTGAAACAAGAAAACAATAATTCTTGATACATGAACAAGATATTATGTGGAGCTAGGTTAGTTGATTACTGTATAATTAAATTTACATAAAATCTCTTTAATTTGGTGTATTGCTCTCTAAATTCAAGAAAAAAACACATTTCCACACAATGGTTTGATCTTTAAGGCTCTTACATATCTAGCACGCCTGGAACTAGGACACAAATTAGTTTAAGGTTTTAACACTAGCTACAAGTAAGAAATATACTGTCATTGTGGATTTTATTCGATCTAAATAAATCCTTTTAAAAGTTCATTTACATGTAAAAATGAACTAGAATTTATTGAATATTCTTCCACAAAGCGGACATTCAAGAAAAAGTTCATAAATTTTGCATTTTCGGGATAATTAGGCGACGATAAGGTTTCTAAAACTATAATTAGGAGGTTGTCACCTCTTCCTAGCTCATCAACTATTTTTTTTTATCCCTGATTACTTTACGTTGCAACCAAGAAGGCAAGAATGTAGGGAAAGGAAAGCTACCATCTCAAAATTTAAAAAAAAAAGTGAAAATAAATAAAAAATTACCAATATTGATGAAAACCTCCGGGAACGAAGTGAGGAAACCTCGAGACGAGGCCGGAGACACCTCGGCAGTATAAACAGGCGCGATCATGAGGGCGTAACCAACACCTATCCCAGCAACAAAACGCCCACCCATGAGCCACCAATAGGTTGGTGCCAATCCCATAAGGAGAGAGCCGAAGAAGAAGAAAACTGCGGCAAGGACAATTGTGTAGCGGCGACCAATCCAATCAGACGTCCGCCCAGCGGCTGCAGAGCCAAGGAGAGAGTAGACGTTTAAGATACCCATAAGAATTTCAACCTTGACATCGGAGATTTTCAAGTCTTCTTTGATGAATATCCCTGCGCCACTCATTACTCCGATATCTGCATATAACAAATTTAGGTTTTGACTTGCTTCGAAAAGACATGTAGGTTATGACTCATGAGTAAAACAGTACTTACCACATGCCATTTAAGATTCAGTTATGGGGTTTGTTTGCCTCCAGATTTTAACCCGGGGTTACTGAATAGTTTTAGTTTTTTAAGAGCTTAGAAAAGGCTCGCTCCTTTACATGAAGCTTTACAACTTAGAAGCAAAAACACAAGGTTTAGATAGTTAAAGCTACAACTAAAGAGCTTGTAGTTTTTGCTTATAAAAACAAAGAGCTTGTAGTTTCTACTTTCTAGACCGGTTATTTATTTTTTTAGCCAACAAACTATAAGGCATGTTGGGTAAAGTTTAGGTAAGATAATACTTATTTTGATACTTCTTAATGATAAAGATATTTCTGACCCGAAAAAAGAAAAGAAAAACACTATGTACTAACTAGGTACTCTTTATTCCAAAGCTATCTTAGCAAATCATTGTTAAACATATAGAAGTATACAACCATTTCCAAACAAATTAGTGAACGATGGAGAACATGAGAATTGAACATTGGCGCGGCGAACTTACCATAACCTAATAAGATAGAGTTCATAG
The DNA here is from genome assembly GCA_963920805.1 of Primula vulgaris. Taxonomy (NCBI): domain Eukaryota; kingdom Viridiplantae; phylum Streptophyta; class Magnoliopsida; order Ericales; family Primulaceae; genus Primula; species Primula vulgaris. The sequence goes on along the minus strand of OY987217.1, from coordinate 22,232,293 downwards.
ACGCTAAGATAGCGCAAGCAAAGGCAAACTTGTTGGTTTTGCCTTTCTTGGGAGGATCAAATCCGATCCCAGAAATTCCATCTCCGCTAGTCATTTCCTAGATAGAGGAGTGAGAGATTAGAGGAAGAATAAAGAGAGATAAAGAGATGGAAATTTAAATGGTTAAACACAATATAAATAGAAATATATGTAGAGGATAGATATGCTAAATATAGAAGTTGAATAGAAGGCTTTAAACAAGTCAATGGATAAAGCTCCTAGTTAGAAAATTGTTTTTTTATTTTTTTCTGAACCGAGTTTGTGGATGGTTAAGTGTTTCTGTTTTAGATTTAGTTTCGGATATAATAGCGCAACACTTCCCAAATGAAGAGCGAAATAATGGGAGTAACGTCAATTACTAAAGGACAGTGGAATTTTAAATCTCCTTTTGTGTCTTCTATAACACAAAATTAATTTTTTTAAAAAAACTAATTCGAGATGGATTATATTTTTATTTTTTTGGGAGGCATATGTGATGAACAAATAGTTTTATAAGGGATACGCATCGTTTGATACATACTGAATGGATAAATTTACAAGGACAAATTTCATTCACTAACAATCGAACTTTATTAAATGTTATAATTCTGGACACAAGAATGGCCAATGTGCTTCAATTTTTTTAGTTTGCTTGCGAAGGGTATTACCCTTGGTGTTGGCAACTTATCACGTTAAACTTGCTTATATTACCGACCGACTACAAACAATGCAGTATACTAAATATATACTTAGTTACATCAAGAGCTAGCTAACATTATAAGCTGGAACAGTAAAGTTTGGGGTAACTAAGTATGTTTTCTAATCTGAACGACTAAAACTTAATGAAGCAAATGAAATAAGGAACGGTAACATAATTCGTTTTCTTATATAACGTTCTTTGATAGCTAGTAACATGTTATCGTGAGAGTAGTCAGTTTTTGTACCAAACTACGAATTATCGATTGTCCCATGTTCTGCTGTTCATATTAAAATATTAATAATATATTTACAGTACATCGCTTTATGATCCGATTATATGCCAAGATGTCAAGATATCATTTATCATAGAGTAGTATTATAGACATAGATATAGAATTTGCCATACATTTCAATCAGCATTTGAAAGAGACCATACCAATTTATTTGTACTACCCACAATTGCCAATTAGCATTGTCTTAAGTTTAAGAAAAATTATCCGTGCAATGCTGAAATATATATCTTGTTACAATGCTGAAATCTCCTAATTAAGAGTTCATTTGTCATGTGATTAATTAAATACCAAAAATATGTTTTACTGTGACCTTCTAATTAACTGACTTTTGCACATCCTCAAAGCATGCCTTATAGTAAATAAACGTCCTAGTATCAAAAAAATCTTGATATTCACAGATGGTACTATCCAAATTACTAATGCAGATTAGATTAATTAACCGTGACCATCAATCAGAGAGAGAAATAGGAGAATTATTTAGTCCGCTACGAGAACTCTACATGTTTCTCTAGAAAGAGAGAGGTTCGTAGCCAAACAAATATTTCTCTTTCTTTCTTCCCCAAACAAATAACCGTTTTTTTCTATTGATGAACGGTCATTAAAAACTAAACAAATCTACATAAAAAAACTAAATACTTAAATACCAATTAAGCAATTTCCTTAACATCCCTCTCTCAGTCATTTTTTTAAAAAAATGTTAATTATTATTACAGAAAATTATAAGTATATATACTTTTTCTGGCAGCCTGTGTTTTAGAACACTTGTATGCCTTAGCGGCAAAGAATATAATTACTAATGGTAGCTGTTAGGTTAATTCTCAAGCCACAAGTTATTTTTACACCTTATTTCTCTTGGTACGTATTTTTTGATTTTTGTTAGCTTCGCAATCCTCTCTCTTCCTCTCTTTCTCCCTATCTCTGGACTGTTTCTAGTTTTTCTTTCCTTCTTTTTTTATAGAGAAACTAAGCCCTTCAAAGAAAAAAAAGAGAAACGATAACCGCCCATTGATTTTTTTTTTTTTTTTGGGATCAAATCTTACTAGGGGGATCAAATAATATCACTCATACACTCTTAACAAGATTCGAACTCTGAACTTATCGGAAAAAAATTTCGAATGTACATTATCAATTCTCTAAGATGTTTTCCTAAATACAAGATTCGTCCATGCAGTCGGGATTGTACATTTAACTCGGAATCATTATACATACTGTTTTTGCTAAATACAAGATTCGAATGTACATTATCAATTCTTCTGCAATAAAATGGAAGTACTGTTTTTGCTTTATAAATTTATCCACCTTCTGTTATTGCAGAAGTTTATGATTGGAAAAGGAAAGATGGGCAAAGAAAGTAGATCCTAAGTGTGAAGACCATAGAATTTTTAAACTTAGCCAACGGAACTCGTTTTCAATTTCAATAAATCTTCCAGTTCTGTGTAACCCTACACTATCATTATATTATAATAAGCCAAATTAAGAGAAATAAGTCAAACCAAGAGAAATGAGCCAGCCCAATTTTACCTAGATTTTCCAAAAATACCCTCAACATGTTTTATTAATTACCAATATATCTAATATAATTAATTAACAAATTGTCCTCACTATATTTTACTAATTACTAAATTAATTAACAAATCTTTTTAACCTGCATAACTACAATAAATGATACTAAATCTGAATATTATGTTCAAAATAAAATATATTACGATATTTATGCCATTATACGTCTCACACGCAACGCGTGGTTAACTTCTGCTAGTATATAATATATTCAAAGAAATAGTCAGGTTCCTTACAACTCGTAGAAGTTAGAACTTTCAACTTTGCCCTTAAAACATGGTTTTAAAATGTGAATTTTACTAGCTTCTTTTCTCCCAAGTGTTTAGACAGGTTCACTGTAATCAGAATTTTGTAACTTAATTATGGCCGGCATCGGGGCATTTTCCCATGTATACACATCTTTATGCATTTAATTAAAAAATATTTTCTTAAAAAAAGACCCTATAGTATCTAACAAGTAAGATAACAGTCGATGAGGCCCATCTTTTCTTCTATGAGGCTCTTGCTTCTTTTGATTTCGTTGTAGCCTTCGGGCATTGATCGAGACTTTGGCTTTTGATATGTATCAAACGTTGCCTTCTCTGGGCTACCTGAGCATTTGGGATGGCGAATCATGCTCGGAATAGGAGCAATTCTGTCAGTCTTACTAGATATCGGAGTCCTTGCTATGCCAGAGTCACCACGTTGGTTAGTCCTACAAGGCCGTCTAGGCGATGCCAAGAAAGTTCTCTTCAAGACCTCAGAATCTAAAGAGGAAGCCCTTGAAAGTCTTGCAGATATCAAAGGTGCTGCAGGCATCCCGCTAGATTGCGATGACGAGGAGGTTTGCAAAGTTCCCAAGCACAGCAAAGGTGAGGGCGTATGGAAAGAGCTTCTCATTTCCCCAACCCCTGTTGTTCTCCACATTGTCATCGCCGGAATCGGTATCCACTTCTTCCAGCAGATTTCTGGAATATATGCTGTTGTCCTATACAGCCCCAAGATATTCGAGAAAGCAGGAATAACAAGCAAAACACACAAGCTCCTCACGACCTTGGCTGTTGGAATCATCAAGACCCACTTCATGATTCTTATTGCCACCTTTTTCTTGGACCGTTTTGGATGCAGACCAGTTCTGCTAACTAGCCTTGGCTGTATGATTATCTCTCTATTTACCCTCTCCACATGTTTGACAGTCTTCGAGCATTCGTATACAAAAGTGGCTTGGGCAGTGGTCTTGGCGGTCGTTTCAGTTTTGGCCTATGTCGCTACATTCTCCATTGGTATGGGACCAATTGTGTGGGTCTACCGCTCAGAGATTTTCCCTCTAAGATTGCGTTCCCAGGGTATGGGCATCGGTGTTGCCGTCAATCGTGTGATGAGCGGTACCGTATCCATGACATTTTTGTATCTATCTGATGCAATAACCATAGGCGGGGCCTTCTATCTTTACATGAGATTTGCCATCATCGCATGGCTATTCTGTCACACATTGCTCCCAGAAACACGATGATAAAAGTATGTAAGGTTTTTCTTTTATATTTATATTGGCAGAACATACAAGTATATATAGGACTACAATGGACCTTCTACACAAGCTATTCTAGGAAATACAATCTTTTAACCAAGATTAGGTTCAACCCTTAAAGAGAGTGATATTATATGATAGAAAGAATAGAAACTAAATCTCTGAGTTGCTCCAATATAGTCTTAATTGACAGCTCATGCCAACACTCCCCCTCAAGTTGGTACGTAGATATTAGTCATGCCCAACTTGTCAAGTGAGTTATAGAAGATTTTGCTAGAGACAACTTTCGTTAATATATCTGCCAGCTGATCCTCTGATTTAAGAAACGGGAAACGAACTGTTTTACCATCAAGTTTCTCTTTGATAAAGTGTCGATCTACCTCAACGTGTTTGGTGCGATCATGTTGTACCGGATTATGAGAAATATCAATGGCTGCCTTATTGTCACAGAATAGGTTCATTTCCGAGTTAGGAGCAAAACCTATCTCTGTTAGTAGTCTCTTGAGCCAAAGAAGTTCGCAAAGTCCTTTGGCCATTCCTCTAAACTCGGCTTCAGCGCTAGATAATGCCACTACCTTTTGTTTCTTGCTCCTCCACGTGACAAGGTTTCCTCCTACAAAGGTAAAGTAGCCTGAGGTAGACTTTCTATCAGAGATACTCCCCGCCCAATCCGCATCTGTATACCCATCAATATTTAGATGATTATTCTTAGAGAATATAATCCCTTTACCTGGTGCGGACTTCAACTAACGAAGAATTCTAATTACCCCATTCATATGATCTTCGCTCGGTGAGTGCATAAATTGGCTAACTATACTAACTGCGTAAGCGATGTCTGGACGGGTATGAGATAAGTAAATCAATTTACCCACCAATCTTTGATATCTTTCCTTATTAGTAGGCACTTGATCTGGGTACTCTCCTAACCCATGATTTTGAACCATCGGAGTCTCAACTGGCTTACTGTCTAGCAAGCCCACTTCAGATAACAAATCTAGGACATACTTCCTTTGAGAAAGAAATATACCTTTTTTTGATCTGGTTACTTCGATCCCTAAAAAATACTTGAGTCCACCAAGATTTTTTATTTCAAATTCAGTTAACAATCTTTTTCGAAGACTGGCAATTTCTTCCACATCATCCCCTGTTATAATCATGTCATCAACATAGATTATTAACGCAGTTACTTTTTCTCCTTTCCGTTTCAAGAATAAAGTATGATCTGCATTGCTCTGGTAGAAACCGTACCTTTTCATAGCCAAGCTAAATCGTCCAAACCAAGCCCGTGGTGATTGTTTCAAACCATATAAGGAACGTTGCAGTTTACATACAAATCCTTGCCTTGATGTAGTGGTGTATCCTGGTGGGATATCCATATAAATTTCCTCTTCGAGGTCACCGTGAAGGAAAGCGTTTTTCACATCAAACTGGTGCAACGGCCAATCTAAATTTGCAGCAAGAGACAATAAAACTCTAACAGTATTTAGTTTTTCCACTGGGGAGAAAGTTTCTTGATAATCAATACCGAATTTTTGCGTATAACCCTTTGCTACAAGTCTCGCCTTATGTCTTTCTATGGACCCATCCGCTTTATGTTTAATAGAGAAGACCCATTTGCATCCAACTGTCTTTTTTCCTTCCGGTAACGGAACAAGCTTCCATGTCTTATTTTTCTGTAGCGCATCCATTTCTTCATTAATTGCCTGAGCCCATTTCTCTTTTGTCAAGGCTTCATGTACTCCATTGGGAACATGAACGGAAGATAAGGTGTTTACAAAAGCTTTAAGAGGTTGAGGTAATCTGTGAGTTGATACATTGTTTGCAATTGGATATTTTGATCTTTTTTTCTCAAATTCTGGTGAATATCGATTTGGAGGCTTTCCGCGATTATGCCTGAAAGGTAAGTTATAACTAGCAGGAGTATTCAAATCATTTAGAGCATGTGGTATAATTGAAGAATTTACCTCATGAATATTCTCAGGAGTCGGGTCGTTGGGCAGCGAAGAGTGGGGGGTTACTACATTTTCAAAATCTGATCCAAGTTCAAATTCCTTTGTAATGTCATTTTCTTTATTAACTACCACTTCATCACTAAGTTGGCTCCCAAATTGTACAGCTTCGTTGTTTGAAGATATTTCACTAACTTGGTTATCAAGTTGTCTGGTTCCGCTAAATTGAGAGTCGTCGTAGACAATGCAATCCCACCAATTCTGCTCTTCATTTTGTATCTCCCCCTGAAGAGAAGAATGAGATGATGGAGACGAGAAAAAATATTCAGACTCCACAAAGGTAACATCCATGGTTACATACGTCCGCTTGTTAATGGGATCATAACATCGATATCCTTTCTTCAGTGTGACATACCCCAAAAATATACAATGAACCGCGCAAGGGTCAAGCTTCGTACGCTGATTTTTGTGAAGGTAAACAAAAGCAACGCACCCAAATACTCGAGGACGAATTAACAAAACTGATGGTAAGGAAACGTGGCTCGAAAGGACCTGCAATGGAGTCTTGAAATTCAGCACTTTTGAAGGCATACGATTCAATAGATATATTGCCGTGACCACAGCATTATCCCAATACCTACTAGGCACATGTGCTCCGATCAATAGTGCTCGTGCAGTCTCCAAGATATGTCGGTTTTGCCGTTCGGCTACTCCATTTTGTTGTGGCGTTTGAGTACACGATGTTTCATGAAGAATGCCATGTTTTTGAAAATAAGCTTGAAAATGTTGATTGATATATTCTCGACCATTATCAGATCAAAGAATTCGAAATTTAGCTGAAAACTGAGTCTGAATCATAGCATGGAAATTACGAAACACGTCAAACACCTCACTTTTATGTTTCATTAAATATAGCCAAGTCATTCTTGTACAATCATCAACAAAAGTCACAAACCAGCGAATTCCAGAAATAGTAGTTATAGGAGACGGTCCCCAAACATCGGAATGAATTAATGCAAAAGGAACATCACTTTTATTCAAACTTATAGAAAAAGGTACACGATGACATTTAGCTAAAATGCATGTTTCACATTTAAAATCTGAATAATGTGAACTCGAAAATAAAATTGGAAATAAGTACTTCATATAACGAAATGATGGATGGCCCAAACGCCGATGCCAAAGAATTATTTCACTCTCTTTGACACTAGGTGAGGACTGCATGTTACTTGCTTGAACCGGACTAAAATCATCCATGTAGTATAACCCCCCTCTCTTAGTACCACGCCCAATGATCTCCTTTGTGAGAATATTCTGAAAATGGCAAAAAGTGGGATACATTAACACTACACAATTTAGTTCTTCAGTGACTTGTCCTACAGACATCAATTTATTTGAAAGCGATGGAACTAGTAAGGTATTAGACAAAGAGAAAGAGGGCGAGAGAGCAACAGTTCCAGCCCCTTTAACAGGGTATATGACCCCATTCGCATTAGCAACATTACTTCTTCTTGGGTGGGACAACCGGATGAATTCGTCCGAGTTGAAAGTCATGTGGTCAGTTGCCCCCGAATCAATAATCCATCCATTATAATTATCCTGCGAGAACTAAGTAAGGCCAAACCATACTTACCTTGATCCATGAGAGGCGATGAATCACTTGAAGTTTCTACTTGTGTAACAAAAGATAGGTGAGGTTCTGCAGTTACCAAAGAAGCTCGTCCAGCCTCGCTATTAGCTTCATGTTGTTTCTTTGCCTTGAGCTCTTTCCACCAATTAGGATACCCATTCAATTTAAAGCAAGTTTCACGAGTATGTTTTATACTCCCACAATGAGTGCAACTTTGATCAGATTGCATCTTCGTCTTCAAATATCTATTCGTTTTCCCACCTCCGAAAGGGCTAAATTCAGTTTTAGTAATCTGAAGCACTGGTGATTGTTGAGTTCCGACTTTAACTCCTTTTGAAACCATAGCAGCACCACGTACTTGTTCAGTTCCCTCCATCATAACCGCTTGTCTTACATCCTCCTTTCTAACATGAGCATAAGCATGTTCAACTGTAGGAAATGGTCGAATTTGTAACACATCAGCCCGAACTTTATCTAGGCGATCATCCAACCCATCGAGAAAAATATAAACTCTGTCTTCTTGTACAGCCGAATTGTACTTTTGAATATCCGAGGGACACTCCATCGGGTTAGGACGATGAAAATCAATTTCTCTCCATAAGCCTTGCAGGTCATTATAGTACTTTTCGATAGGCCCTCCGTCTTGTCTCATTCTAGTCACACGCCTTTTTAAATCATACACTTGTAAGGTGTCAGTTCCGTCAAAGTAATTTACAGCAATCGAATCCCATACCATTTTTGCAGTTGGAAAGCGAATAAAATTGCTTATAAGAGCCAGGTCCATTGAATTAATCAACCATCCCTTGACAACTGCATTTTCTGTACGCCACTTTCTGAAAGTTGGATCTGTTGTTTGAGGTTGTTGCAAGTCACCATTGATATATCCCAACTTGTCTTTTGCTGAGATGTGCATCTCAACAATTTGGGACCATAAAGCATAGTTGGTTCCATCCAACTTAATGCCAATCTGCACAGCGGAAGAATCATAGTTTGGTACGTGAGTTTGAGTCTGGTTCTGGGCAAAGGCTTGAGTCATTCGGGAGGTTAGGTCTTCGAGGATTGCAGTTGTAGAGTCTCCGAGTACGGGAGGGGTTCCAGTCATTTTTTATTTTTTTTTACGTTGTCTCTTCTTCTCTGTCTTTTTTTTTTTTTGGCTAAAGTAATTGGAAGGGTTGTGTATAACAAAAATCGTAGGATCTCTGCTCTGGTACCATGATAAAAGTATATAAGGTTTTTCTTTTATATTTATATTGGCAGAACATACAAGTATATATAGGAGTACAATGAACCTTCTACACAAGCTATTCTAGGAAATACAATCTTTTAACCAAGATTAGGTTCAACCCTTAAAGAGAGGGATATTATATGATAGAAAGAATAGAAACTAAATCTCTGAGTTGCTCCAATATAGTCTTAATTGACAGCTCACGCCAACACACGAAACAGAACTCTTGAAGATCTCGGACAATTGTTTGGAACGTTCTTTAACTGGAGAACGACTGCAAAAGAAATTAAAGATAAGGCAAGGATCGCAGCTAACGCTCACAACAATGGTGAATCTCCCCATTAATCTTGTGAACAGGGGCAGATTTGGGGGGGGGGGGGGGGGGATTTCATCCCGGAAATTTTAAAAACGATTTTTGTATAGGACTTTTTTTAGAAAATTAGGTAATATATATTAATAGCGCCCCATAAGATATATAATCATGCTTAGCTCATATGCTAATGCTAACTTAAATTGAATAAGAGATCATTGTTTCGATTATTTACCATCACAATTTTTTTTTATTTTTTTCATGTTCATTTAGTTAAATGAGTAACACTTAATTGTTTATTATTTTCAATAACATCCCTATATTTATACAAATACTCTTCGAATATTTCATTTTGATGTTAACAAAAAATAAAATAAAATAAAATAAAATAAAATTTACCGTGTTTTTTACAATTAACAACTCGTTTTTTTTTAATATTTAGAATAGACTTTTAAACTCAGTTTTCGATTATTTTAAACGTTGTTTTTCTTAAAATTATAGTAGCATTTTTTTTTCTATAACACCACCAACGATATCGTGCTAGTTCCGCCACTGCTTGTGAAGGATGGCAACCTGTATTACAAAACAAGTAAAACATTTTGATAACGTTGTAGTAGGGTACTACGTACCCCTCATTTTTTTTAAAGAATTATAAATGCACGCTTCATTTTCTTTTCGTAATTTTGATTGGTCAACAAGACCGGTGTGCATTATATATTTGCTTTTGGGATTTATATAAAAATATTAGCATAATATTCTGGTGCTGTAAGATTCACATGATTTGTTGTTATTCTTAGATCCATAGACAATGAATTTTTTTTCTTCTGCAGTAATTAGGGTTTTGATGAATTCGCGTTGCGCGCATTCAAATAGTCCCGATCGCAATTTCATACTGTTTATATTATTATATATAGAGAAAACAAAATGTTAGAGATCCTCAAAAGATTTATTTAAGGTCTTGCTTTAGTGAGGGAGTAATTAGTAATTTAATATTTAGTCCTTCATGAGAGCATCATATTTAGTTACATCAATGAAATCCACTAGAGATTATGTAGTTCTCTAAGATCGGAGTTGGTTCTTGGGAAAACATGAAAATCTACTATTGGTATTTAATTAGATAAAAATCATATTCTAATTTTTTTTTTAAGATTAATACGTATGATACATAATGCTACTAAATATGGTATATAATTTTTTTTAAATATAATAAAAATATAATAATCTTTAAAAGTGTTTTGACATATGCTACATGTTTTTTTTAAATATAATAAAAATATACTAATGTTTAAAAATGTTTTGACATATGTAGCTTTTGATAATTAAGTACCACTTATATGTACATTTTCATAATTTTCTCAAATAAAACATAAAGTCATGTATCATATCTACTAATCTTTAAAAATATTTTAGCATCATGTATAATATGTATCATGCTACTTATTTTTAATATTTATTTTTAACTTTAACGTTACATTATATATGTACCTAATATATTAAACAAGACTTGACAATTTAAGTTTTTGGAAATTAAGTATATTTTTAAGTACTAATAAATGATTCTCCCTTACTATTTCTTGAAAAATTCATTTCTATTGTTTACAAAATAGTCCGTTTCATCATAAACATTGAATACACTTAATTTAATATAATATCTCATATATTAATTTAATTTGTAATGACATTATACGATGAGCATTATTTGTATAAGCAATGGAATGAATGTCAACCAATTTCTGTATTTATCTTATGTTAGTAATATAATCATGTATGACATCCGTTTTATAAAATAGGTGAAAACATAGCTATTAAGATCAATCACATCAATTACTCTAATATTTCTTCTTAAACTAACACAATTTTACACTTTTAGGGTAAAAGTTTAACTTTATACCATTACCAATTTCCATATTTTTATATCCCTATCATAACTAACAATATATTTTATTCTATTCTATCAATATTTTCTCCCTCCATTTTTGTTTTTGATGAAAATGAATTTATATCCATTGTTTATTAAAATGAAATTTTCTCCTGATTTAGTTACAACATGTTATCATTTTCGGAAAAAATCTTACCATTTTCGGCAATAACTTTTAAAATTTAAAATGAAACAAACCATTTTTTTTAACAATGAACCATGTATGTATCGTATCTGGAGAGAAAAGAAAAAGAATGGTCATCATATATATCAACTTCACAGTAAAACTAAAAAAAAGTAACAAGAAGCAGCAATATACAAGTACTAATTTATGTGCAACAATTGGAATATTGGTAAAGGGGATCAATGATTTAATAGAGAAGAAGGTGGGTTTTGTTTTACAAAGAGCTCCTGGAAAGAGAGGAAGGAAAGAGGGGAGACAAGGAGGAAATATTATTTTATTGTTACAGAGAGCTTGTGGTCTCTTTATATATGCAGAGAGTTCTTTAGCGTGGACTGGGTTCTGTTATGATGGATTGTGACTGATTAGGGTTATGCTACACAGTTTGAGTCCTGAACCTTCATGAGCCCGATGATTGGTCATATAACTTGTTTGATGGTTCCTGGTTTAGAGAGCTAGGGCTGAAGTGTAGGCTCTGTTTATTACGCACTTGGATACAACATTGGGTTTCAGGATTGAGTTATACTGATTTGAGTTATGCTACAGAAGCTGAGGTCTGCGACTTTTCATGTCGCATGTGAGTTGGTTTACTCTACTGAGTCTGTTGGTTGTTCTAATTTTAGAGAGTTAGAGTTGATTAAAGGCTTTGTTTACCGTGGACGGGATTATGTTACGATGGATTGTGACTGATTGAGGTTATGTTACAGAGTTTGAGACCTGGATATTCATGAGACTGATGGTTGGACACATATCTTGTTTTGACGGTTCCTAATTTAGAAGGCTTGAGCAGATTTTCCTCTCATTCACGAGACTGGTTAATTTAGACATGATACATATTAGGTCCCCCGTGTTTATTGGGCTATGTCGTGAGTCTACTATGATTAGTGTGTTTATTGTATCTAATTTAAATTTTATAGGCTGATATTAGTAGTTTGATACATCAGTGTTTCTTTATAGGGTTGTACTATCTGTATCTATCGTTTTCTTAGCCTTCTGGAGCTTGTTCTAAATGCAATGATACTTGTATGTTTGTTATTTTCATTAATGATAAACCGGTTAATTTGCTGATTAAAAAAAATATATGCACTGAGTTTTGTGAAAAAAGTTAGTATATGGAGAGCTAAGAGTAATGGGTACAGACTTTTTTTTCTATAAAAGTTACATAAAATAGGGAAACAATGTCTTTTACAGACATTGGCGCAGTTGGTCTAAGAAGAGTAACTCTGTTTTTATTACCTTCATTAACCGTACCAGAAACATTTAAGCCTTCTCGATGCTCCCTCTTAAAGATCTCCTCACCTATAGCTGGATCGTCATTTCCTACAGCTTAATCACCATCGCCACCATTTTATGAAACAGGAACATGAGCAACTTCATATTCAAACGGCCTTAAACGCTCCTTCAAAATAGCATTCTCAGCAACAACCAATGTTGCAATTGCAATGATTTTTCCCCACATTTGGAACACTCGATTTCTTTAATGTAACAATTTTTTAAAAAATCAACAACGAAATTATAACCTTTAACAACCAAAAAATTAAAGGATTGACAACAAATTGTTTGCATTCGGCAACAATATTATTTTGAAATTGCAACGAAATTATTTGTTGCAAATAAATTTTTTATAGCAACGAATCTTCAACATGTTGCCATAAACTTTCAGGGCGTCCGCAACGGTACGGCAATGAAAACAATTTGTTACGGATCCATTTTAACAACGAAATTTTTCATTGCCAAATACGTATTTTCTTTTACTGAATTGCAAGCCAATTAATAAAGATGACTGAGTCTGCAAATTCTCAAAAGAGATCTTCAAAGCATCTAACTCCTGAAAGACTGAATAGCACCCCACTAAGCTCATTTAAACGATGCTCGAGCCAAAAGTTGGAGCTTTGAAGCCACCTTAAATAATCAGACATATGTTGTCTAAGTTATCCAATTGCCTCCGCTACTGCCCTATGAAACTTTAGTCACTTTTGGAAGCAAAGAATATGAACAGATTGCTTATCCAATCCTGTATCCAAGCCTATTCACAATGTAATCATTAGATTAAGTTAATCAGGTGCCCTTGCAGCGACAGATTTTATGGTGACCTTGATTGACTATAATCTTTTGATAAATCCCCTTTTTGCTAAGACAGTTGTATTTACAGTTGTAATTATTAAGTTCTTTTCTATAGTCACTGCTACTTTGGGTTAGTATCTTGTACTACTAACCAAAGTTTTTTCTATTCTATTTTAATACAAAGCTTGCTTGCCTGCATGAAAAAAAAACTGTCTCAGTTGGTGCTAAACTTATTTTAATCAAGCATATGCTCCCTCCTTTATTCCAATGCACATATGATCTCAACCTTAGTCAAATTGTTTTAGATCGGATTGAACAAGCTTTTGCTATAAGAAAATTTCGGTTAAATTATGAAGGTAAACATAAGTATTACTGGTCAATTGGTCTAAAACAGTTAAGCGTGCCTCTGAAGGGGATTGGGGTGAGAAACTTGAGCGAGATAATGTTAACCTTTCACAGACTTGAACTAAAGAATGATGGTTTTGAATTTGTGAATCATGGTCTAATACTCTAATTACTGTTGGTTTTCGTGTACGAAATAACAATTTAACAATAAGAAAAGGACTAAAAAGAAATAAACAAAACCAGTGTAATCTTTATTAATTTCAAATTGTTACAGAAATTAATGATTACAACATGTAGGTACTGAAACGTAATTAAAGCAAACGTTATCAGATTATTATCAATTAATAATCTGATGTACTGAATTGCAATAAATAGAAACTCCGGACTGTAAAGTATAAACTTAACAGCCGGACTGTTCTGTTTGAAATTGAAATTACAGGACTGAATTGAAACTATTCTAATTACAGAATTAAATTACAGAATAGTAATTACAGCAAAAAACAGAACTTTAAACTAATTACAGAAATATACAAACAGAATAGAAAAGCTACAGCTAAGTACTGAAAATTAAAATAGTGAATTAAAAATACTGAATTGAAAGGACAGAATGTAAAAACAGAATTTAAGTGCGAAAATAAAATTGGACAGAATATAAATAAATTTAGACGAGGCTACTGTTAACAGTATGCCCTTAACCGATATTCGCCCAATCACCTTGATGTTTCTGGTTGCGTTGGCGCTTCGATCCCAAGGTACAACGTCTCTCGGAAGACTCTCCGGAAACTGGCGACGAGTCAAAGTCGAGCTTTTAGTGGGTGGTTCTCTCTGGTTTCTAATATGCTATGAAGAAAAAAAAATGTATGCTGTTTTAGAGAGAAGAGAGACTGATTTCGTGTGTATCAATATGTGAGGGAAGGCTGCCTCTTTATTGAGGAATTCTGAAACCACAGAATTTAATGTGGTCATTTAATTCTGGGAGTTACATCCCCAGAATCCGCCTCCATTACTGCTGGAGTTTCAAACTTTCTGGAACTCTAGGGACTGCTCTTGCAAATATGCAAAAGTCCCTTTTCAGTTTAGTACAAGACCCGAGACCCGAGACATTCCCCAAATCCCAAATCCCGCGGCCCGCGGCCCGAGTCCCGAGACCCGACCGAGCGCGCGCGTGTGTGGTACACACTAACCCACTCATGGGTATGTGGACTTTATTAGTTTACCAACTACATGGGATGGACTTGTATATATAGTGTAAAAATCAACCTTGATTTCACAATGTGGGATAACCCTCATGGGTTAATTCCACTCTCTTTTCCTTTTTCCAGATTTCGGTTTTTCCCTCTTTCGAGTACCAACCTTCGAGTCCAATTATCATTTACACCCTTCCTCTAAATAGGTCATGCGATATACCGTTGCGAAGCTCGTCGCACGAGATACTCAAACACTTTGAGTATGGTCTCAGAAAAACTGAGGAGTCGCATTGAAAATTGACTCAAAGATGGTCCCTGACCACTTGGAACAACCATGTTTAAACTACATGTTTTTCCAATTTTTCCAACAATCCCCCACATGAATGCAATTGGCTTGAAATCCCATGTCCTAAATGCAAATCTAGAGAACCGCAAAAGTTCACTGCCTAAGGTCAGGTAGCGCACGCCTTGAACCTGCCGTAGCGGAGTACCACCCAGAATACTGCTATTAGGTAGCTGTAAAGCTTTGAACCATCAAGCTTTGTGTATCCCAAAATGGCACCCGCACAGTGCCCTCTCTACCCACGTACTAGGCCCTTTAGTTGTTGTCCATATTTGGCCTGGACTGCCTTGGCAACTTCAACTGAGTGCTCTAGTGAATTAGCCCAAGCTCATCATATGGTACCAGCCTTACACACTCGTTATAGGTGTTCCAAGTCGAAAGTGTCCTGACTCACTTTACTCGACCGTAGAGCTACTTGGATCATTAAGAGCCTCAAGCTCATCCTTACAATGGTACAGGTCTATCACTCTGTCATCGCGGAAATGGGCTGGGAACTCCGGGTTCCCGAGTTCTTTGTTCGGTTGCCCTCACAGTTTAGTTTCCCTTTGAACCTATCAGGAAATATTCCGTTTAGGTTGGGTTGCTTATGAGGGGGCCACCAATTTAATGGGCTTTAATCCCATTCCGTTCGATGACGTCTCGACTCCCACGTGAGTCAAACCTTTTGTTAATGGATCCGCTATGTTTTCCTTTGATCTCACAAAATCTAAGGATACCACACCGTTGGATAACAATTCCCTTACGGATTTATGTCTCCGACGTATATGTCGAGACTTTCCATTATACATATGATCCTGAGCCCGCGCAATAGCTGATTGACTATCACAATGCATGCTTATTGCGGGAACAGGTTTTGGTCATATTGGAATTCCTTCCAATAGACTTCTCAGCCAGTCTGCCTCTTCGGTTGCTAAGTCTAACGCTATGAATTCAGATTCCATAGTTGACCTTGCAATACACGTCTGTTTGGAGGATCTCCAAGACACAGCAGCTCCTCCCATTATAAACACATATCCACTCGTGGACCTTGTGCTATTGGAGTCTGATATCCAGTTGGAATATGAATATCCTTCCAGTACCGCTGGATATCTGGTATAATGCATCCCGTAATCGGCTGAAAACCTCATATATCTGAGAAGTTTCATTATGGCTTTCCAGTGTTTCTCATTCGGATTGCTGGTTTACCTGCTCAGTCTACTCACTGAGTTTGCTATGTCTAGTCTAGTGCAATTCATTATATACATGAGACTGCCTATGACTCGAGAGAACTCCAATTGATTCACACTCTTACCGAAATTCTTTTTCAAGTTACAGTTGAACTCAATTGGGGTTCTAGACATCGCCTTACTGCCCTTGTCAAACTTATCTAATACTTGTTTAACATAGTGACCTTGGGACAAGGCATATCCTTTTGATGTTTTGGTAATCTTCATACCAAGTATTACATCAGCTATACCTAGATCCTTCATATCGAAGTGTTGTGACAACATTTTCTTTGTGAAGCTGATTCTATCATTACTCCCAATTATAATCATGTCATCCACATAGAGACAGACTACTACACAGTCTCTTCCACTTCCTTTAGAGTAGACACATTTATCGCACTCATTAATGCGAAAACCGTTTGATAGCATAATTCTATCAAACTTCTCGTGCCATTGCTTTGGCGCTTGTTTGAGTCCATATAGAGACTTTACAAGTTTGCACACTTGGTTCTCTTTACCAGGAACTACAAACCCTTTCGGTTGTTCCATGTAAATCTCTTCTTCCAGTTCTCCATTTAGAAATGCCGTCTTTACATCCATTTGATGTATTTCCATATCAAACAAAGCTGCGAGAGCAATAACGATTCGGATTGACGTTTTCCTGGAGACAGGAGCACACGTGTCGAAATAATCGACACCTTCAGTTTGCCTGAAGCCTTTTACTACAAGTCTCGCCTTGTATTTCTCAGTCGTGCCGTCAACCCTTAACTTCCTCTTGAAGATCCACTTGTGACCTAGGGGCTTACATCCTGTCGGAAGATCCACTAGTTCCCAAATGTGGTTTTGCATGATTGATTCAATCTCATTTTGAATAGCTTCTTCCCAATATTGGGAATCCGGTGTTGACATAACTTGTTTATATGTCACCGGTTCTCCTTCAATCATGAAGGTTAGAAAATCAGGTCCAAAGGAAGTTTCCTTCCTTGCCCTTTTGCTGCGTCGATGCTCTTCCTCTTCCTCTGTCGGTTTACTTGCCCCCACATTTTCTTCACTGTTCAACTCTTGAGTTAGTACAGATGTAGGTAATTTACGGGAAAAGATATCCTCAAAGAAAGAGGCCTTTCGGCTTTCCATATACGTATCTACGTGCACATCGGGATTATCCGACTTGTGTACGAGAAACCGATATGCACTACTATTATGTGCATATCCGATGAACACACAATCCACCGTTTTAGGACCAATTCTCATCCTCTTAGGAGTGGGAACTAGGACCTTCGCGAGACAACCCCAAACCCGCAGGTTCTTATAACTGGGTTGATGACTTTTTCATAACTCATATGGAGTCTTATCTCGCTTCTTATGTGGTAACTTGTTTAAAACATAGTTTGCGGAAAGTATCGCCTCCTCCCACATGTTCTGGGGTAACCCAGAACTGATTAGCATAGCATTCATCATTTCCTTTAGCGTTCTATTTTTACGCTCAGCAACCCCATTTTGCTCGGGAGTGTATGGGGCGGTGGTTTGATGTATAATGCCGCTTTCAGCGCATATCTGCTCAAACGGTGATTCATATTCACCGCCTCTATCACTTCTCAATGTTTTAATTTTCTTATTGAGTTGATTTTCAACTTCGGTCTTATAAAGAGCGAATTTCTCTACTGCTTCGTCTTTACTTGTCATTAAGTAAACATAACAGTATCTAGTACAATCATCTATAAAGGTGATAAAGTACTTTTTCCCTTCTCGCGTTTGTATAAACTTTAAGTCGCATGCATCCGTGTGTATTAGACCGAGAGGTTCACTTTCTCGTTCAACATGTTGAAACGATGATTTCGTTAATTTTGCTTCTACACAAATCTCACATTTGTGTTGCTTATTAAAAACGAAATTTGGTATTAGTTTTAGTGATATTAATTTCTTTAAAGAATTATAATTCACGTGACCTAATCTACCATGCCACAAATGAAATGACTCAAATAAATAATCAAAATTAGAAATTTTATTGGCTTCTTGGGCAACAGTCATTACATCAATAGTGCTAGCCTCAGCTTTAGCACCTTTATTGGGAGCAGGTGTCCCTACGTTCAACTTAAACATGTCGTTGGTCATATAGCCATGGCCTACATAGACACCATTCTTGGTGATTACAATTTTATCGGATTCTAACACTAGCTTGGACCCGTTCTTCACCATCACTGATCTGGATACCAGATTCTTACGGATATCCGGAATTGGAGCACATTAGTCAACCTCAGCTCTTTTCCCGAGGTCATCTTCATCACCACCATTCATTTTCCTTCCACCTTAGAAGTAGCAGAATTTCCCATGAAGCATCTTTCTCCCTCTACCACCTCATAGGTCTTAAACATCCACCTTGTTGAGCAGATGTGGCTCGTGGCACCGGTATCCAGCCACCACTCTTTGGGATTGCTCCCCACGAGATTCACCTCAGAGACCACAGAAGTAAAGTGGTCATCATCTCATCCTCCCTCGGCCAGATGTGCCTGAGCTGGAGCTTTCCTCTTTCCCTTGAAGTTCCTCGGGGGGGGGGGGGGGGGGCTTGGGTTTAACAGCGCCTTTATTGTCATAACAGTCCGCGGCACGATGGCCGGTCCTGTTACACACAAAGCAGGTTCCCGCAAATTTTTTTGCGACAACAGCACTGCCTCCGTTGTCAAAACGCTTCCGTTTGACGTTGGAGCTTTCGACCACATTGGCCTTTGCCATCGGGATGTTAGCACCACCGACTCTCCTCACGGAGCGACGGTTGCTCACCTCGATATTGAGCTTCTCAATGAGCTCCTCAAGCTTCATTTCCTTTCGCTTGTGCTTCAGGTAGTTTTGAAAGTCTTTCCATGATGGTGGCAATTTCTCAATCATGAGTGCCACCTGGAAAGGATCATTAATCACTGGCCCCACAGCCTCAAGGCGATGTAAATGAGTTAGAGCTCCTCAACTTGCTCCATGACACCCCTGCTGTCAGCCATACGGTACTCATGAAAGTCCGTGACAACAAATCTCTTTGTGCCAGCGTTATTCACTTTGTACATGTTTTTGAGAGTTTCCCATAGCTCCTTTACAGTAGCTTTGGGCTCAAAAACACTGAACAACGTGTCATCTAGAGCACACATGATATAGTTCTTGCATAGGTAGTCGGCATGTCTCCATGCCTCAACCGCAGAGAACGACTGCTCGTCCAGATCGTCCTCGCTTAGGACGGGAGCAGTCTCCTTAAGAAACCTGGTCAGATTCAGGGTCGTGAGATAAACCAGCATCTTTTGCTACCAACGTTTAAAGTTGTCTCCCCTGAATTTTTTCGGTTTCTCCAGATGAGAAGTCGGCAAAGTAGGCACAGCCGAATACATCGGTGTCTTGCCCTTGGCCGCAGCCTTGGCTCTTGCCGCAACCTTAGCTACGGCCTTGGCCGTGGCCGCTGCTTCGGCCGCAGCCTCAGCTTTGGCCGTAGCATCCGCCATGGCCTCAGCCGTGACGGCCTCAGCCGCTGCAGCTACGTCATCGGCGGTAGCCCCCACAATCGCATCGCCCCTAGTGTTATGGACATCTCCACCAACCACTAGGTCATGCTCACTTCCAATAGGCAACTGAATAGGCGACGTGTTTGTCATATGAAACGACAACACAAAACATATGAGATACGTGTACAATAAATTCTATAAACAAACACCAAAACTGATATTTGGGTTTGTAAAAGAATTATTAAACAAACAATAAAATTAAACTTTTTATCCTTTTGAATATCAATACGGTTGGTATTAAAAGGATTAAACGATTCTTATTGAATACCAATACGGTCGGTATCAACAAGATTCAAAAAATAAAATTAAAACTGTTTGGAATTTTTCTTTGTAATTCAATTTCTAATATAATTTAGAATTGAAAACAAAAAAACATTATTCCTTTTATAAAAATTAAATAATTGTATTAATTAATACACGAAAGAAACAACAGAAATATCGGTTAAGATTGTTGGTTTCCGTGTACGAAATAACAATTTAACAATAATAAAAGGACTAAAAAGAAATAAACAAAACCAGTGTAATCTTTATTAATTTTGAATTGTTACAGAAATTAATGATTACAACATGTAGGTACTGAAACGTAATTAAAGCAAACGTTATCAGATTATTATCAATTAATAATCTGATGTACTGAATTGCAATAAATAGAAACTGCCGGACTGTAAAGTATAAACTTAACAGCCGGACTGTTCTGTTTGAAATTGAAATTACAGGACTGAATTGAAACTATTCTAATTACAGAATTAAATTACAGAATAGTAATTACAGCAAAAAACAGAACTTTAAACTAATTACAGAAATATACAAACAGAATAGAAAAGCTACAGCTAAGTACTGAAAATTAAAATAGTGAATTAAAAATACTGAATTGAAAGGACAGAATGTAAAAACAGAATTTAAGTGCGAAAATAAAATTGGACAGAATATAAATAAATTTAGACGAGGCTACTGTTAACAGTATGCCCTTAACCGATATTCGCCCAATCACCTTGATGTTTCTGGTTGCGTTGGCGCTTCGATCCCAAGGTACAACGTCTCTCGGAAGACTCGCCGGAAACTGGCGACGAGTCAAAGTCGAGCTTTTAGTGGGTGGTTCTCTCTGGTTTCTAATATGCTATGAAGAAAAAAAAATGTATGCTGTTTTTGAGAGAAGAGAGACTGATTTCGTGTGTATCAATATGTGAGGGAAGGCTGCCTCTTTATTAAGGAATTCTGAAATCGCAGAATTTAATGTGGTCATTTAATTCTGGGAGTTACATCCCCAGAATCCGCCTCCATTACTGCTGGAGTTTCAAACTTTCTGGAACTCTAGAGACTGCTCTTGCAAATATGAAAAAGTCCCTTTTCAGTTTAGTACGAGACCCGAGACCCTCGAGTCCCGAGATCCGAGCGAGCGCGCGCGTGTGTGGTACACACTAACCCACTCATGGGTATGTGGGCTTTATTAGTTTACCAACTACATGGGATGGACTTGTATATATAGTGTAAAAATCAACATTGATTTCACAATGTGGGATAACCCTCATGGGTTAATTCCACTCTCTTTTCCTTTTTTCCAGATTTCGGTTTTTCCCTCTTTCGAGTACCAACCTTCGAGTCCAATTATCATTCACACCCTTCCTCCGAATAGGTCATGCGATATACCGTTGCGAAGCTCGTCGCACGAGCTACTCAAACGCTTTGAGTATGGTCTCAGAAAAACTGAGGAGTCGCATTGAAAATTGACTCAAAGATGGTCCCTGACCACTTGGAACAACCATGTTTAAACTACATGTTTTTCCAATTTTTCCAACAATTAGGTGTTGGGGGAAGGCTTCTTGGTCTTTGCTTTTTCTTGCCACCTTGGGACAAATACCAATAAATATACAACACTCATGGAAAATAAAAATGTATTACTGATTTGTTACAGTTTAGGTTGTCTAACATTGATATAGAATAAGACTCTTGAACTTACTAAAAATTGGTATGAGGAAAAGTTCCTTTCCAAATGTTAAAATTTAAATTTCATGATATATTTGCCATGATGTAAGCTTAACTCGTGTATATAATTAAGAACAAAACCGCCTTGCAGATGCTATGGCTAAACAAGCCGCTAATGGTTCAAATTGCACAATTTTCAGAGCAAATGGATTTACCGAAACTTAACCATACTTACTATTTACTGTTGGACAAGAAATTAGAGACTCCATGAGCATAGGAGTTGTATGAACCTGATCTACATTTTTTAAGGATGTGATAACCAATAAAATAATTTAGTTTAAATTTTAAATTAATGTGTTGAGTTTTTAATGGTTATCACACCCATATTTTTAGTAGACATGTTCTACAATAGTGTTACTCATGCGCATAGATTAAGATTTACATTTCCAATGGTATTTGACTATATAATCATATCATTTATAGCGAATGTTATTGGTATTTAGATTCATTAATTATTGACTCATTAAAAATACGGTGATCATTAATTGACCATTTAGTTACACAGATTAAATGCTATTAGTTGTATGTAATCATGTTTACATTTATTGCTATTTTTTACTACTCTGTATATTGCTTATACTTTCCTATATATTTTTTATGTTTAGCATTTATTTTTTAAGTTTAGCATTTATTTTTAAGTTTAGCATTTATTTGAGTTTTTAATAATATATAGATGTAATAATTTATTCATCTTAATAAATATTTAAGTTTAAAATAGTATCAACTAGGGTTATATATTTTTATTTGAGTTTTTATTAGGTTGGATCGTTAGTTTTAGTTTGCCAAATTATAGTTTGTATTTTTATTTCAGAAATGAAAAAAAAATATAAAGTATATTATCTATGTGATATTTATTAAATTATTTTAACAAGTCACATTTAACGACATGGTATCAATTTGATGGTGTTGTTATCATAGCATATTAAAGGTTTAAAATCATGGAATTAATTAATTGGAGTATATCTTATTTACTCATTAATTATTCAATTACACATTAAATGCTTAATCTATGCCCCAAAGACACAAGTTAGCGAAACCCTTTATTTATTATCTAGGGTTAAACTCTAACTCTCCACAAATCTCTGCTTTTTAAAGAGAGAAACTGTTTAATAAAAATAGAAAAGCTAAACTCAATTTTACACAGCTCATTTCTATTTGAGGCTGGATTTTATCTTATTTCACGTCCAAACCGTATTTTTTTTACGAACCGTAATTTTTTTTCGAACCGTAAGTCAAATTTACGGTTTGACTTTCGGTCAAACCGAAGTCAAACCGTAAGTCTGACTTACGGTTCGTAAAAAAAAATCACGTTTTGACTGTTAAATGACGAAATTGCTCTTGCGTATTAAACAAAAATATTTTTCAGTAAGGTTCGCCAATGGATCGGCTCTGACCCCGATCGATCGACTGAATACTTTTTTAATTTACGAAAATTAAATGAAAATAAGGCATAAAATAATATAAATAAAAATATGACATAAAATGCTGAGAGTGAGAATTGAATCCAAAACCTTTTCAATTTGAAACACTGAGCAAATGAGAATAACCATTACACCACAACAACATTCTTAAAAATTAACTAACTTAACAAATATACATACAATTGTTAAGAACATAATGATGTCATATATTTAAAAATTGATAGAGAGCTTTTTTAAAATATATAATAACCTATATTTCTATATAGTGAAAACCAAATTCGGATATGTGTAAAGTTAATTAAGATTGATTTTTATTATGTGGTTTCTAGGGTTTTAATTTAAAATTCCAAATTAAAATGTTAAAATGTGTTTTTTTGAAAATTTGTTGGGCCACTACAGAAACTTGGCATGTATACATCTCAAAAAAATAATGGGAGTAAAAAAAAACTTAACTCAATCGGACATCCGAGTCAAAAGTTATGAACTTTCAAAATTTTACATAAACATATAAAAATTGTATACACCGATCGATCGGGATTCAGAGCCGATCGGTCAGCCAATCACACTGGAAAATATGTTAGTTTTCAACGCATGAACAATTTGGTAATTTTTCAGTAAAACCGTAATTCTGACTTACGAACCGTAAGTTTGACTTACGAACCGTAAGTTTGACTTACGAACCGTAAGTTTGACTTACGAACCGTAAGTTTGACTTACTGTTTGACTTAAGCCATTAAACGTAAGTCAGAATTACGGTCTGTAATTTTTTGTAACGGTTTGAACGTGAAAAAATATAAAATGGAGTAAAAAAATACAGGCTCTTTTTATTTATACATTCTAACACGAGAGAGAGACAGAGAGGGGAAATCAGTTATAAACGTTAGTTTCATTAGAAACCCTAACTTCTCTGTCCACGATAGCCATGGGAGTGTTACAGAGTTTTGAGGGGTGAAATAGGAGTAATATATGTTTGGTATTCTTATCTTTCATATCTCAAAATCATATATTGTAGGCTATGAGTTATGGAAGATTTTTCAAAGTCATTGCAGTGAGGATAGCAAGTTAAGGCAAACAGTATGGCTGTTTGCTGAAAATTACTTTACCATAGAACTAATGTTTGGTATATAATTGTGCTTTTATTGTTCCTAGGTTTTACGGAGTAGTTTTTCTTATAAATAAGCTTTGACCTTAATAAAATAAAATAAAACTTCAATGACCACTAAAACAATTAGCTTATTATAATGCAAGAAAATAGAAAAAGTCAATTTTCCGAAAAATGGCACTTTTCCTAAAAATAAACAGCTTTTTTACAAATCATTTTTTCACTAATACAAGTCTTTTTTTCTTTCTAAAAACAATTTAATTCTATTGAAGTAAGCTACATTGGCTGAGTATAAGTCACATTTTAAAAAATAAGTTACTGTTAGTCATTTTTATTAAACTAGTCAACTTTTTTAAAAAGGTAAAATTTTAAAATAAGTCACTTTTATTGAAAATAAGTAAGTTTTTTAACAACTACATATGTTTATTGAATATAAGTCATTTTTTTGTTGATAACTAATCCCATGAAAATAAATCATTTCTTAAGGGAGTCCTTTTTTCTATAAAATAATTTTTCTATTCAATTGAGCCCTAAAAAATTGGGATTATATTTTTCTTTTGTGTCAAATTTTCATTAAACACTTTTTGAAAACCATCTAAACTTGACTTTTCAAAATAAAATTTTAAAAGGTTCAAACTTTTCAAAAAGTTGTGCGAAGAAATTTCACTAAACACACAGAAATTTTTGTAAAAACACTTTAAAGCTCAAAAGTATTTTGACAGTGTCATAAAATACCCCCTTCATCTTGATTTTAGTTAGGTTTCCACGTCGGTTATGGAGGTTTTTGTTGTTAGCCAAGTGATCTTTTGTAATGCATCTCTGATATGAACTCCTGGCCATCATAGATAATTTTGCTTTTAATCACAATTATATCAGTAACAGGGGAGATATAACCGTATAGAAGAAAAAGTAAGGGATTTTGAGCTCATTTGTTTTCTTAAATGAGGCAAAGAAAATATCCACTATAACTCTTTTTTCCCTCTTTTCTTAGCTATAGGCTCTATGAAATAG
Source organism: Primula vulgaris (assembly GCA_963920805.1). Lineage (NCBI taxonomy): Eukaryota > Viridiplantae > Streptophyta > Magnoliopsida > Ericales > Primulaceae > Primula > Primula vulgaris. The sequence continues at coordinate 22,206,803 of OY987217.1, read as the reverse complement.
AGTTCGAGAAACTTGAGTTTTATGTGTAATTCACACTTTGCATGTCTCATGGTAAGTTTGTTCACTTTTTTTGCATGTCTCAACGAGTATATTTCAGATAACTACAATTAATTAGACCATACTGGAAAAGAAGTAAAACTCAAGAAACGGACTGCAAATGTAAAAGAAAGTTAACCATGGACTAATAAGTTAATTTGGAAAATTAACAACACTTGTATGAAATTGTCTAGTTTCTGTATAGACAATATTCCAACCGATTGGATGATAATCTAACCGGTTAGATACAATGTTATGAAAAGTCCAGATACGTTTTTTGAAGTCTTGAAAATGAATTCAAATGATTTCCAAACTTGAAGAAGAACGTGGGAGATATTCTATGTGATCAAAAGTGTATTCATGAAAGAGATCATACTCATTTAGGAGAACAGATACACAAGATATTTGGATTTTAAAATGACTGTCTGTTGGACCAAATCTACACAATACAACCGATTAGAATACAGTCAAGACTATTGGATTACAATGAATTTTAAAATTCAAATGGAAGATCTTATACAATGGCTACTAATCACTTCAATCCTATAAATATAACTCAAGACTTTAGAGAAGACACACTACACTACCACAAACTCATATACAAAGATCTTGGTACCTCATTGCAATCGACGGCGAAGCCCTGCCAATTTATATACTCAACGACAACGTCGACCATTCAACCAAGTCTCAAAACTCTCATAGATCAGTACCTAAATCATCTATTATTGTGAGAAGAGAGTTCTTAGTTTGTGGGATTCATTTATAAACAATTTTCTTGTTTACAGTGTGTGTGATTCAGGCTGTTTAAACCATCGATCACATCGATAGATCAATTTTAAACACGGTTGTTTTTAATCTTGTTGATTGTACAAATTATGTACAACTACAAGTGGGAATACTTGTTTGGATATTAGATCCAAAGTATCACTTTGAGACGAAATTTTTTGGTCGCTTTGTCCGTCAAGTAAAAGTGATAGTTTTGGGTAGGTTTTACCTTTAAGGAGAAGCGAGATCGTGGGTCGCTCTACCACTAAGGAAGAGTATTGTAAAGGATAGCTATGTCCTAAAGGAAGAATGTTGTAAATGGTACACTGCCTAAAAGAAGTACGTGCGCTAATATAAAAAGCACAAGGTCATGTTTGAACTTCTGGATTGGACATAGTCTCACATCGAGATGAAACAAGATAAATCGATGAGTCAAGTACTTTCTATCCCCTTACTTTATTTATCAAGTTCTTTACATTGCATATTGACTTAGTGCTGACTAATATCAGAAGCAAACAAACTAGATCGTACTCTCGGTGACAAGATCTGTTTGTCGATAGCTGGATAATACGAAGCAAACAAGTTGAATTAAACCACTGAGTTTATACATTCACTTGTCGATAGTTGGATAAGTTAGTAAGTATCCAACGCAACAATAGTTGATAACATTGTTGGATGATAGTTGAATTAGTAATAACTGTGATAATCTTGTTTGGTTTGCATAAGTTCATGCAAGGTTAATATGAACTTTTACTACCTTTCAGGCGATCGTATTCATTTTATAGCTTCAATAAACTTGGTTTGGTTGTTCCTATTAGAGGTCATGAGGTGAGTACTAAATCATCTAATTGTGTTTCTTGAATTTCTAAACATTTTGGCTATTTACAATGAGGAACTTTCTAATGCAAGGGTAAAAGCTCTTAAGAATACTAAGTACATGTCTCCCTGGATCGAATAAAATATTCCTCATACCATTTTAGTGATAGTGCAGAATGCCATCCGTAAAAAAAATTGTGTTGCCAAGTATTATGTTTCGTTGATGAAACATGTGATAAATCAAATAAAGAACAAATGTCCATAGTTCTGAGGTTTATGGATAAGCATGGATTTATCCAAGACCGTTTTCTTGGGCAAGTTCATGCATTCGATACTTCGTTTTTGGCACTTTAAAATGCTCTATATTCGATTTTTGGCTCATTACAAGTTAGATGTGTAAAAATATTAGAAGACAAAGTTATGATGGTGCTAGTATCATAAGAGGTGATTTTAATGGTTTACAAGCTTTGGCTTTGAAAGATTGTAAATCTTCTTATTATGTTCATTGTTTTGGTCATCATTTACAATTCGCTTTAGTCGGAGCAGAAAAAAATGTAAGATCCATTCATCTATTTTTTGACAAGTTAACATTCTCTTTGCTTCTTGCAAATGAAGTGACGAACTCAAAAAGCCTCGTGCCGATGACATTGCCCATTTAATTGGTATTAATGAACTTGAAATAAGGTGTGGACTAAATCAGGTCACCACTGTAAAACGACGTGTCGATACCCATTGGAGTTGACATTTAAGATGTTTGAATAGTTTCCTTTATATATTCAGTGCGACATGTTGTGTATTGCTCAATATTATGGATGATGGGCTTCCGGCCCAACGAGCAAGTGCAGCCACTACCTACGATGAAATGGTTTCTTTTGATTTCGTGCTTATATTATATCTTATATGAAAGAAGTAATGGACCTGATTCTAGAGAGAGAGAGGGAAAAGAGAGACCAAATCGTAGTCGTCATGGACACATTAGTAGCCTCCCTATCACCGGAAAGGGACAAAATTACGACAAACCCTCAATTTCACAATACCCTAGCACTACAAAAAAAAATTGAACTATAGAAAATCGGATCCTATAAAGGGAAACATTTGATACAACTTTCAGTAGAGGATATCAAGCAATTTTTGGAGTAGTTTAAGCATACCTTTGTTGGTAAGTTTTCACATGGAAAACCTAATATTGAGGTTATCAAAAATGTTTTTAGTAAAATGTAAGGATCTCAAATCTAGAAGTGTTGCATAATAAGCATATTCTAATTAGGCGACCTATATGGCTTAAAATTAATTGCTTGATTGATAATAGCTCAATGAGAACACTTAAGTGAATATATGATTTCAACCCTAAGAATCATCTATTGTACCGGTGTGGAACTCACTTTCTAAGTTACCAATTTACCTATATAACATCTCTAGCATGTTTTCAATTGCTAGTCCTTTTGGAAAACCCCTTAAAATGGACGAACCGACATATAATTTTTTGAGACCCGACCTAGCTCGAACATGTGCTGAAATTGATCTAGCACAAGATCTTGTTCATAGAGTTCGAATTGGTTATGATGAAAAAAGTGGGTTCTTGAAATATTTCTCTTACCAAAATTTGCCACAGTATTGTTTCTTTTGTAAAAAACCTATTGAGGAGCAAAAATAAAATTGGGTATGATGTTGCTCCTAAATAAGAGCTAAATTCAAATACCAAATCATACAGCAAGGGAAACTCTCAACAAGATCACCAAGATAAGGGAAAGAACAACATTAAAACAATAGAATGGGTTAGGAGTAAATTCAGCAGAAAAGAAGAAAACAAATGAGTAAAGAAAATAGTGGATTTGCACATAATTGATGAGGAATAAAGCCGTACGTGTTACAAATGATACAACTGCAAGTCCAAAGATAAATGAAAAGGATAATAATGTAGAGACCAATGAGGGTGAAAATTGAAAAATCTCCAAATAAATGATAGATAACAAAGAAGAAAAGGTAAATGAAAATGATGAAAATAGCAACATTGAGGAAAATCAATTGAATGAAGTTGCATTTGAAATTATACTAGAGAAGAGAGTAACTTACCGCTCTCGGTGATCTTCCTTAATAATGAGACACGAATATTAAAATATTTTCACTGAGACTCGCGTGACTTGAACTTTTATGATGAGGCGAATTATTTCAATGACCCTCCCACTATCTCAGATCTAGTTGATGCTCTTTATCTGCCATCAAGCCAAATTCGAGGTTGATTTTATGCTTATGAAGAGGGTTGAACATCTGTAAAAAAACAAAAAAAATGAAAATGGGCAAATATTCGTAAAAGTAGAGACAAAATGCTTCTAAGATATTTGTCAAGATGAACTCGAAGGTATTATAATCAAAGGGTTGGAGGGTTTAGCCGGTTTATAATTCTTAAAAGTGAAATCTTTGTTAGTTTTTTGGGTTTCCCTCATGTGTGTGTGTGTATATATATATATATACATACATACATATATAATTAATGGAAATTATAGACATGCTTTGTCAAGATCTACAAGCTGGTAAATCTCATGACATTGTAAACACGATGGAGCATGTTTATTTTACCAAACATTGCCTTCAACGATTATTAAGGGATGATAAGTGGGACACTTTGATAAATAAAGTGATGTCCTTTTGTGAGGGTCGTAAACATTGAAGTTCCTAACCTTGGCACTCAACATACAGTTTGACAAGGCCAAACCCGTCATCTTCTTAGAAACTTCGTGGTCGAGGATCATTATCGTGTAGATTTTTGTATGCCACCATGGATGCATAGTTGCAAGAACTAAATGTGCGCTATAATAGAGATGGGATAGAATTACTTATTCTTAGTATCTGTTTGAATCCTCAAAATGCATTGAAGTCGTTGCGAGTCGTGGATATATGTAATTTAGTTGAAAAGTTTCTGAATGACTTTACAAGTTGTGAAAGAGATGAATATAGGAGAAAACTTAAGCATTACGACTGTAATGTAGTGAAAGGTTCCAACTACAAAGTCTTTCCACCATTTAAAAGGTATATCGTTTGTTAGTGAAGACTGATCAATTTTCTAGACACAATCTTATTTTTAGGGTGATTGTGCTTATTCTTACTCTTTCAGTATCTACTGCGACTTCGGAAAGATCATTCTCTGCCATGAAAATCATCAAAATTAGTCTCCGAATAAAAAGGAGGATGGTTATATCTCGAATGCATTGACGTATTCAATGAGAAGATAATTGCTAAAAATATAAGCACCAAAGTGATTATTAAAGATTTCTAAAAGAAGAAGAAGCGACAAGTTATTATTAGTTAAATAATGGTTATTTTGACTACGAAGTTGTATGTTCCGGTTAACAAATATTTTAGCGACTTTGGTCAAAAATCACTTACTTTCAGCAAGATATTTTCTTATTTTGTTAGGAATTTGCAGTTGTGATATTTTGTAATGCTTAGAAAATATTGAATCAATGTTCGTTTAGCTACTAGCATAACATGTATAATTCTTTATTTTTATTTTTAATAATAAGTAGGAAGACCACTGTATTCATTAAGATTAATAATGCTAGAGTTGGCACGAATGCCTTATTACAACAGAAATTAAAGCTAGGGATAAACAACATAAGAAAACTCAATAAAATAAGGATTGAAAAGAATAAGTATTCAAACACCAAATTTGAGTGATTGATTACTGATTAGACAACAAAATGGTATAGTATTTAGGCTAAAAACGAAATTGTAAACGAGTTTAAGAGTTATTTTAATGCGTATTTATGTGTTTTTACATAAAGTCTATTTTTTTCTAGTTTATTAGCGTTTACTTGTGTTTTTCAAGTAAATGCGACGATTCCAAGGCAAAACAAGGAAAAACGTAACCCAGGCTTAATTGTTGAAGTCAACATGGGTCAAAGTAAAAGAATGAAGCTTGAGGTAGCCCAAGAGACATTCGCACGAAGTCTGGACAAGCCCAAAGGGAGCATAACCATTCCCGAAGGCCTGATTCGCGAAACAGGCGTTCTAGAAGCAGGGTGATCGATCAGCCTGATCGGAGAACTTGATTGGTCATAGACAGTATTAATTTGAAAAATTAGGTAGATAGAGTTTGTTATCGAATGGTAATTCATACAGAATAGAGCTTTTACTTTTTTATGAAGTAGAGAGAAAACAATACCTTCGTTTGTGCACATAACGCTATTTTTGTGACTTGTTTATGTAAGTTTCTCGTTAATCTTGCACTATATTCGTGTTTTCTCAACTATTTTCTTTTCTAGCTCAACTGAATCCGTTTAGAAGTAGCTAAAGCGTTAAATCAATGTTCTCCTTTTATTGTTGATTGAAAAATATTAACTTAACCAGTAACTCGACATAATCGTAAAGTCCATGTTTAAAACAAATATTGAGTGATAAACGTAATAACCAAGTTATAAACTCTTGCATAATCAAGTTAGTATAGTTTTATTTTCCGGGAAATAAGAAATATATTAAAAACAGAACGAGTCAAGGAAGGCACAAAACACCTACTCAAGCAAAATGAAGGTACATCCCAGGGAAATGAAAGAAATAAAAAATAGTTTATTACAAAAGCAAAACAGCTTTGCGTGTATATATCAAAGAAAAACTCCATGTAATCTTCAGAATCTGGATTGTAGCCAAGCATGAGGTGATCACTTTTACATTCTACGCTAAGATCATTGGTTATGACTGTCTTTTGTAAAGCTTGAAGATCAATGAATGAACTCCTTCTTTTGGAAATGAAACAGTGGACCGAATCACTTAAGATATTAATGGTTAACTTAAAAAGTAACCCGAAAATGCTGAACACGCACATTAGAAATCAGAGGGGGGATTTGAGGCTCCACCAAGTGCCTATAATCAGATTATTTCTGTTGTTGCTTGGATACTTCTTAATTTTTTTCATTTAAGCACAAACCATAAATGTCACGTCCCAAATTCCCTAAACACGGATATCGAGGCATGACCTTTTTAAATAAAAGGAAAATGAAACCTGTTGGTACAAAATTTAAAATTTTTAAAAGAAAAATACTTGCGAGCTAAAAGAACAATTAAACAATAAATAAAATGCTTGCCAAACGCGGCTACACGACCAAAAGGTTTTAACAAAATTATATAAGAGGAACTAAATAAATGCAATTTGCCCGTAGGCTACAACCTCAAAACTGTTCTCAAATAAAAAGAAAGCAAAGCCCCGAACGCATGTGATGCATTCCAATGGCTCCTATCCATACGCCTCAACCTATAATGTACCTGAAATACAAAACTGTAACGGTGAGTCCCACGCACATAACTAGACGGGACGGCACCAAAATACCGTCACTCCATCCCATAATGCAAGAGCTCACCAATTCTACAACTACGATAATCGATGTATAAAAAGAAATATAATGACATTCTACAACGGGATAAATTAAATAAATTAAATAACATCAACACACATCTATAGTATACATGGACCTCTCACGCCACCTACCCCAGTCTGTAAGGTAGGTCATTCCTTATCCCTTCGGCTGTCTTCTGTCCCCGAAATTAGGAAGAGACAAAGACCATTGCAACATAAAAGTAGATTTATAGTGTGCACTTGGACCTCTCACGCCACTCGTCCCAGTCCGTAAGACGAGTCATTCCCTATCCCTTCGGCCGTTTTATGTCCCCGAAATTAGGGAGAGACATAGACCATTGCTAACATAAAAGTAAATATAATGCACACTGGGACCTCTCACGCCACTCGCCCCAGTCCGTAAGACGAGTCATTGCCTATCCCCTCGGCCGTCTTCTGTCCCCGGAATTAGGGAGAGACAGAGACCATTGCCACTACAGCTAAATCACAAGGCCTCGCCCAATAATATAAAATCATCCAATTAACACAATCTCATACGTATAAATATTAAGGCCTCGGCCAATAATATTATACTATTCAAATAACACCATCTCATACGTCACTTAACGTAATACAACATAACACATAACCACATGTACTAAATTCACAACTAGTCAAACGCTATAACAACATAAAATCACTTTCAGGCATTTTAACAAACACCTTGTATGCATAAACTACAATTCACCATTATTCAACATAAATTTATCCAATTTCATCAATAATTACATAATCACATAATCAACGCATAACAACACGCAAACCCGTCCATAATCTCATCAATCCGAAATTAATATATCTAAGGTCTCAACCTCTACTATTCAAATAAATAGAATTAAAAGTATAGCAACTAACCCCAATTAACAATTTAAGAACATAATGAATTTAAAAGACAAAAACCCCCAATTTATAATAAACACAAAACCTAATCCTAACATACACCCTCGTCTAGTCGCAATGGATAACCCCCGTTACCTTAGCGTGTAGAGGAGATGATTCCAGTAATAATCCGCTAACGTGGTTTCTCTTCTTCTTCTTCTTCTTCTTCTCTTTTCTCTCTTTTCTCTCTTGTTTTTAGGTTTACTGTTTTTGAAGAAAAGTGGGCTGATTTGGAAGATGTAAAAACTGTTTTGAGAATGTTTGTGGAAGCGAACTATTTGGTCCCCAAAGTTCTAAAAGCTAACTCTTAATCCAAAAATATTGTTTTACTACTCAAAAATAACAAATCTTTAGAAACAAATCTATTGGGTCCTTTTTATTAGTAAAATTAGTAACAGGTTTTTAAAATAAAGTTTTTCGGAAGAGTTTCGGTTTTTGGCTAAAAATTAGTCGAGTGACCGGTTTTTGGTAAAATTTGAATAAAACGTTTTTGGATAAATTAAATCATAAATAAAATTACTTATAAAAATACGGGATGTTACAATAAACGTTATATCCATAATAATGATGTTAATATCATAATGAGTGGTGTCATGCCTGATACTATTTCTAAGTTTCCAATGGAGTAAATAGAAGTAGTAAAAATTAGCTTATCCAGAGTGGAGGAGAGGCTATCACCTTTGAAAATGTCACTTGCCCATTCAATCCATTCAGCCCAAGTGGTAGAGTTGCTGATGAAACCGCCTTTGCGCAGAGAAATCGTAATAATCTTCCTTGAAATGGGGCACTTAAAAAACAAGTGATTAGTAGTCTCAACCTCATCATTTCATAAAACGCATGTATTATTAGCATGAGGGTACCAAATAGACAATTTGTCCAAAGTGGGGAGTTTATCCAAAATAGCTCGCCAACAAATCATACTACACTTAGGAATGCACTTTTTAAACAAAATAATCTTATGCCAAGCCACAGTGTTACCCTTGATTCTCATATGGCTCCAAATAGTTTTAACATTGACGGAGTCATTATTCAAGGACCAGGTAATCTTGTCATTATAACCAGAGTAGATGATGGGATGAGGGAGGATGGCAATATTTTAAACAAATGCACTAGTATTCCTGTTAGGCCAAGACCAATTACCATTAGAAATGATAGTATAGTTAGTATAGTTGTTAGACTGACAACTCACTTGTTCGCTTTCTTGATCGTTCTAAACACCATGAAAACACATAAAGACATTCTAGCATAACTAGCGTGTTCCCCGTAATCAATCTTGGGTAACCTTCATGTTTATTTACTGCAACTACCGCCGTACTCCTGCGACGTCCTCCATCATTAAAAAAACACAAAGGCCAGTCAATTACTCCCTCACTTGATCCACACCTTATAAAATTGTTATTGTATATACTCTTCGCCGCCTGGGTTTTTAAAACACTTTATGGGTAATGAGTAGTATTACTGTAATTAAAATCAAAGAGAGCGGGTCAACTAATCCGAGTAAATCTTTTTCAAAGTCATCTTCTTCAAAGTAACCAAAGTATATATAAAGCTATAGTGAACAGTTTTTTTTAACCAAATTATCTTCAAAAACCAAAGTATATAGTATCATACAACAAATTGGTAGAAAAGTTTTTTGGGAAAAAAATGATTTTTAGTAAAATTGACTGTTTAGGGGATTTTTTTCATCTTTTTAATTTTTTAGGTAAGTATTTATGATGAATATTAGAATATTTATTATTTTAATATATTTTATGTTTAGAAAGAGAGAAAGTAGTTATTGAGTTTTTTTGAATATTTAAGTGGTGGTTTTTAAAAAATAAATTAAAAGTAAGGAATGCCCACAAGTTTTATTTATAGTGAGTTTAAAATGGTGTTCCGACCTTATTACAACAACTAAAATCAATCTAAGAATGGATACCGGAACTTATGTAACTTGTGGGTAACACCAATACCAAAGCGATTCTATCAATAAATGGATGATGACCAACACCAATCCTTATATCTTCCAAACCCAGGTAACTGCTGAATTTCCAACATCTCATTTAATTACCTCGTTGTAACTTTACTTTTTTACAAAGGCTTATAACCTAATCAGCTTATTCTCCCTTATAATCGCATAGTAACTAATAACTACCATATTCGCCATAGTCATATGGGTCATAATAATTATTTATAGATCTAGCCTTGCTTCTAGTGTTATATCTATGCGTTTTTATTTTTCTTTCTTCCCTCGGTAATTTAATTCCCTTCCATTTTGTATTTTTTCTCTTCTTTTCTTCTTTTTCATCGACCTCAGTTTCTCAATTAGATGAGTAGAGGTCCACAGTTAGTTCACCTTCATTTAGATTAATATGCTCATTTTCTGAATGTTGGCTTGTCGCATCTGAGTTCAAATACTTAATTTGATCTTCGTCTCCACTTGAGGTTACAGGATGGACCGGTGCACCTTTTAGCCGTAGTTGAGATTCATTCGCAATAGAAGATAAATCTGTAATTCTGTTTAGGTTGCGTGATTCAGAAACAAATTTAGTAAAGTGTAGAATTTCCAAGGTTTTTGGATCTCTTATACAGATTTGTAAAGGAAAAGCCTCGACACTTTGGTTGTTATGAGTGTCTAAATTCACGTTGTCAATAATAGCAAGAGTATTACTAGTGTTTCCTGGGATGTTTTCACTTGAGTTTTCCAAATTTATTTGCAACTCATCATTCACTTTTCTTGTTGTATCATGATTCAGATAAGTGATTAGACCATAAAATGATCATTTTTTGGGTGTTAATATGATATGAATTAGCCTAGTTTTGTTGACATTTAGGCTTGTTTAAGCCATGTTTTGTGTTTTTTTGCGTTTTCCCGGTTTACTTGCAGTTGTTTACATCTTTACAGGAAAAAGTATGGAATTAGCGCAAAAAGAAGACAAGCACGCAAAAAGACCAAATAAAGGACCAAATGAGAAGATTTCATAAGACAAATGACCTCAAATTCAACACCAATAAGTTACAAAATGAAATCAAGTCAAGATAGAGTAAAGAAGCTTCTAGAAGCCTGACGTGACCGGTCAGGTTGACCGGTCAGGTGCCGTTATATTTTAACTCCTCTAAGGACAAAAACTGTCTAGGCATCGTTAAAGACGTTGTATGTAGAGTGGGAGACTTCTTATACATTCTAGATTTTGTGGTCATGGATTAGCCAATTATTGGAAGAAAGAATAATCAATCGACAGTCATACTGGGTCGACCATTCTTGCGAACAACTAAAGCTACCATTGATTATGAGAAGGATACACTCACTATAAGCGGTGGAGAAAAGACTCTGACCTTGAAAATGAGTATGAGATCTAAAAAACCAAAGAAAATTCGCACCAACCATACAAAAGTAGTTCTCATGGAGGTAGACGAGTCTGAAGTGGCACTCATAAAGGAGGCAAATGATAAGCTTACAAAGAAGAAAAAGCCTTAGTAGAGGAGGAATAAGAAAAATGTAGAAAATGTGCCGGAAACACCTAAGGAAAAAGGGGAGAAGCTCAAAGAAGTACCCCAAAAGAAACCCGCAAAAGCTTGGAACGATAAGGATAGAAGAGTTGTCAAGAATGACAATCATGTGAGAAGAGCTCTTTTCACGGACAACGAGACCCTCATTACAGGCATGATGATGTATCGCAATTTGTAAACCCTTATAGATTACCACTCCACCTACCAGATTATATGGGAAGATTCCTCAAGCTGTCACGCAATCGATCCACATGAGGAGTTGGTTACCTAACGGTAACCATGGTCATAGGCTTCTGCCCCATGGACATAGTCTTGATAGATACGGGGCATTTGCAAATATAATGCCCACTAAGATCTTCTATGGACTTGGCCTCACTAAGGTACATCCCTACGACAAAAGGATAATGATGGCCAACGGTCGAAAGTCAGGGAAGGCTAAGCGAGCCAATGAGTTAAGTTGTAGAATTGGCGATTTCATATATATCTTAGACTTCATTGTCTATGATATACTCCTTGAACAATCTAATAACCGACTTAACAAAGTCATATTTGGGGCGCCATTCTTGAAGGCATCACAAGCCATCATCAACTACAAGGAACAGGATGTGACTATACATTGTGGAAATAAGTACATGATTTTCGGGATTCCATCTTTTATGGGAGGAATTCAGTTTTTTCACGACACATCATTCCGGAAGCACTGAAGGAGTACCGTCGCACTATGCAAATCAAATTTCTTCAACATATCAAGCAAGGCGAGTAACTTTCTTTTCCTAGACCCGACTCTTTCAAGTAAGAAACTCAACATGGACGATATTAATGACGAGGATCCCGAGTAAAATGCTGAGGAGAATCCTGAGGAAGAGCTTGAGCAGGATCAGACATTAGTCACGAAGAGTGACGAGGTAGGAGAGGATGAAGGTCCTCTTGCTTCTATCTAATTCCACCACCATTCCACCATCACTTCCATCTGTAAATAATCGTATTTTATTTTTGTATATATTGTCTTGCATTTAGTCCACATAGGGTTTCTTTGAGTTGACCAACTTCGATATTTTTCATTTCTCTCAACAGTGAGTACACTGTCGGTTTTAGTTGGGAGAGTGGATACATATTCATTGGTTACTCATGGAAATGGGGAGAATTTTTCAAAAATTGTGGATATATGTTTTTTTTCTTAGTTATTTTAAAACCTCCATTTGTTTTCTTTTTACTATTGAAAAATCCAAAAAAAAATATTTTGAATCTTTCTTTTTATCTCCTACTTTGGAGAATTTTTAAGAGTTTTAGATTTTATAGAGATTTTTTCCACCCTTGCGTTTTATATGTTTTCTCGACTGTTTTGTTAGAGAGCCGTAAGGATTTTTAGAAAATTTATCAAAATTGGGGTTTCTCGGACATGACCGGTAAGGTTGACCGGTCAACCTACTACAGATTTGGATCGGAGATGATTTTCTCGAAATTCAGCCATTCACTCTGTCTCATTACCGCACAAACGGTGTATCTACTCTATAACTCTGTTTTTTGTTAATTTTGTGAATATTTTACGTGTTTCGTGTTACATTGTGAATATTTGTGTTAGGATTGTATGAGAAAAATATTGAAAAAAACTAAAAAAATACAGTTGGGGGGAGTCGAGTCATGTTCATATCTCAAAAGTTTATACGACTTGACACACTCTCAATAGTTGTTACTTTTCGAAAGTTTTTGTACGAGCATTAACCTCTTGGCAAGTTTTTGTACAAAGCTTGCTTGCCTGCATGAAAAAAAAACTGTCTCAGCTGGTGCTAAACTTATTTTAATCAAGCATGTTCAGCATACTTACTATTTACTGTTGGACAAGAAATTAGAGACTCCAGCATTTTCAGCTTTTAATTTGTTAGGTGTTAATTATTGCTTTTGATGTTATGCTGAAGCTAGGCCCTGTATGAATTACTACTTGAAAAAAGAGTTTTTAACCACTATGATTATGCTAATTTTCTTACTTAAATATATGAAACCTATAGCTTTTCTCACCTTTTCACTCCTAGGATGACTTATGAGTCTGTAACACTAAGATTGTATAGAAAAGAGCTTTTATTTATGGCAAATGTTAATGTGTGCGCATAGGAGAAACACTTGTATGAACCTGCTCTACACTTTTTAAAGGTGTGACAACCAATAAAATAATTTAGTTTGAATTTGAAATTAATGTGTTGACTTTTTAGTGGTTTTCACACACATATTTTTAGTAAACCTGGTCTACAATAGTATTACTCGTGCGCATGAGATAGATTAAGATTTACATTTCCAATAATATTTGACTATATAATCATATCATTTATTGCGAATGTTATTGACATTTAGATTCATTAATTATCGACTCATTAAAAATATGGTGATCATTAATTGACCATTTCGTTACACAGATTAAATGCTATTAGTTGTATGTAATCATGTTTACATTTATTGCTAGTTTTTTTACTACTCTGTATATTACTTATACTTTCCTATATATTTTTTTATCTTTAGCAATGATTTTTTAAGTTTAGCATTTATTTTTAAGTTTAGAATAGTACCAAGTATATATGGTTATTTATTTTTATTTGAGTTTTTAATAATATATAGATGTAATAACTTATTCATCTTAATAAATATTTAAGTTTAAGATAGTATCAACTAGGGTTATATATTTTTATTTGAGTTTTTATTAGGTTGGATCGTTAGTTTTAGTTTGCCAAATTATAGTTTGTATTTTTATTTCAGAAATGAAAAAAAAATACAAAGTATATTATCTATGTGATATTTATTAAATTATTTTAACAAGTCACATTTAACGACATAATATCAATTTGATGGCGTTGTTATCATAGCATATTAAAGGTTTAAAATCATGGAATTAATTAATTGGTGTATATCTTATTTACTCATTAATTATTCAATTACACATTAAATGATTAATCTATGCCCAGGCGACACAAGTTAGCGAAATCCTTTATTTATTATCTAGGTTTACTCATTAATTATTCAATTACACACAATGATTAATCTAGGTTTATTTATTTATTTATTATTAGCGGATATGTGTAAAGTTAATTAAGATTGGTTTTTGTTGTGCGCTTTCTAGGGTTTTAATTTAAAATTCCAAATTAAAATGTTAAAAGATGTTTTTTTGAAAATTCGTTGGGCCACTACGGAAACTTGGCATGCATAGATCTCAAAAAAATAACGGGAGTAAAAATTTTTTTTAACTCAATCGGACATCCGAGTCAAAAGCTATGAACTTTCAAAATTTTACACAAACATATAAAAAATGTATACAACAGATCGATCGGGGTTCAGAGCCGATCGATCGGCCAATCACACTGGAAAATATGTTAATTTTCAACGCATGGACAATTTGGTAATTTTCCAGTAAAACCGTAATTCTTACTTACGAACCGTAAGTTTGACATACGGTTTGACTTAAGTCATTAAACGTAAGGCAAAATTACGGTTCGTAAGTCAGAATTACGGTATGTAATTTTTTTTTACGGTTTGAACGTGAAAAAATGTAAAATGCAGTAAAAAAAATACAGGCTCTTTTTATTTATACATTCTAACACGAGAGAGAGAAAGAGAGGGGAAATCAGTTATAAATGTTAGTTTCATTAGAAACCCTAACTTCTCTGTCCACGATAGCCATGGGAGTGTTACAGAGTTTTGAGGGGTGAAATAGGAGTAATATATGTTTGGTATTCTTATCTTTCATATCTCAAAATTATATATTGTAGGCTATGAGTTATGGAAATTTTTTCAAAGTCATTGCAGTGAGGATAGCAAGTTAAGGCAAACAGTATGGCTGTTTGCCGAAAATTATTTTCAACAAGTCTCAAATTAAAGTAGCCTTTACCTGATTTGTGCACGAAAAAAAAAACTTGAAATATCTCATTACCTTATTGAGTCAGTTTGATCACAATGATTTTGGCAGCAGAATAAGATGTTTTTTGGAAATTGCATTTTGTATTAGTGTTGTTAAAAGTATTTTTTCGAAAATTACTTTACCATAGAACTAATGTTTGGCATATAATTGTGCTTTTATTGTTCCTAGGTTTTACGGAGTAGTTTTTCTTATAAATAAGCTTTGACCTTAATAAAATAAAATAAAACTTCAATGACCACTAAAACAATTAGCTTATTATAATGCAAGAAAATAGAAAAAGTCAATTTTCCGAAAAATGGCACTTTTCCTAAAAATAAACAGCTTTTTTACAAATCATTTTTTCACTAATACAAGTCTTTTTTTCTTTCTAAAAACAATTTAATTCTATTGAAGTAAGCTACATTGGCTGAGTATAAGTCACATTTTAAAAAATAAGTTACTGTTAGTCATTTTTATTAAACTAGTCAACTTTTTTAAAAAGGTAAAATTTTAAAATAAGTCACTTTTATTGAAAATAAGTAAGTTTTTTAACAACTACATATGTTTATTGAATATAAGTCATTTTTTTGTTGATAACTAATCCCATGAAAATAAATCATTTCTTAAGGGAGTCCTTTTTTCTATAAAATAATTTTTCTATTCAATTGAGCCCTAAAAAATTGGGATTATATTTTTCTTTTGTGTCAAATTTTCATTAAACACTTTTTGAAAACCATCTAAACTTGACTTTTCAAAATAAAATTTTAAAAGGTTCAAACTTTTCAAAAAGTTGTCCGAAGAAATCTCACTAAACACAAAGAAATTTTTATAAAAACACTTTAAAGCTCAAAAGTATTTTGACAGTGTCATAAAATACCCCCTTCATCTTGATTTTAGTTAGGTTTCCAAGTCGGTTATGGAGGTTTTTGTTGTTAGCCAAGTGATCTTTTGTAATGCATCTCTGATATGAACTCCTGGCCATCATAGATAATTTTGCTTTTAATCACAATTATATCAGTAACAGGGGAGATATAACCGTATAGAAGAAAAAGTAAGGGCTTTTGAGCTCATTTGTTTTCTTAAATGAGGCAAAGAAAATATCCACTACAACTCTTTTTTCCCACTTTTCTTAGCTATAGGCTCTATGAAATAGAGTTCGAGCAACTTGAGTTTTATGTGTAATTCACACTTTGCATGTCCCATGGTAAGTTTGTTCACTTTTTCTGCAGTAAAAAGAGAAATTGAGACAAAAAAAATGAAAAAACTCATTAACTCACTGTCTCTCACAATGCTGTATTGCATATTTGAGTGGTATATATATATATATATATATATATATATATATAAAGTAATGTACAATATATATTTAGGGCCTAATTTTTTTATCGGCTTTGTTTCTTCAAAATGCTGGAGACGGCACTCCTAATATCTAAAATCGTGCCTCAAGTTATGAAAATATAAAACTATCATAACCTCATTCTTTATATTCTAAACCTATAATTCCCATCTCTTACGGATCTCCTCTTAGAAAAGTCTATCCTTCAAATTTATCATTTTCATTTGGATGTTGGTCAAACATATTCTTTAAATAACTGAAATCTTTCTTCTTTTGAAATGACATAACGCTACAATCTTTATCAAGCTTCATTGCTTTTCTTCCCCGTCTTGTTTTAGTCTTTTATGGGTAAGATGCAAATTTCGGTTGAGAGGTCAAGGTGCCCTTGTTTTCGGTCAATTCCCTTTACTCAAACAAATCCTGCAAACTTGTTGTCCCCTTACTCAAACAAATTCTGCAAACTTGTTGTCATGAAAATTTATTTATATTGTTAATGCTCGAAAAGAAAGGATGAAATCACAATAACTTATTTCATGCAAAATATGTACTGATTTGATTCTAAGTGGATCTTAGTCATGAAGACAAACTTCTTTTGAAGCACTCGACATTTGACTCCAAGTGGGAGATTGTTGAGTTGTGGAGCCAAATGAGCTTTGACCATGTTTTCTAATTATCCCACATCACTTGGAATTGTAATATGACCCACTAAGGGTTCTATTTATATGCCCCAATATCTTGTATTTTAATTGCACCTCTACACATCACATTACATTCTTTAAGAGAGAATATTGTAAAGAGAGAGTTCTAGTTATGAGAGAACCATAGCTATGTGATCAAGCTAGATTACGTTTGTAATCCTCCATATAATATATATATAAGTGCCACGTGTAGCGGCCCGGAGACGTAGCCAATTCGGGTGAACTCCGTTAACAAATTGTGTGTGTGTGCTCGGTTTGAGTTTCTGTCTTTCTTTAAGCTTGACTTGATTTCCTAACAAGTGGTATCAGAGCCCGAGGTTCGCAGAACTAAGGTCGAAGGTCGAGAGGAAGATCAATGGCAAAAGAAGACAGAGTCGCACACGGGATCGAGAAGTTCGACGGGAAGGACTTCGCATTCTGGAGAATGCAAATAGAGGACTACCTCTATGGGAGGAAGATGCATCAGCCACTTCTCCTTGAGGAAAGGCCGAGGAGGCATGGAAACTCTTAGACCGACAAGTGTTGGGAGTGATCCGCCTAACACTATCTAGGAGGGTAGCACATAACATCGCAAGAGAGACGACGACGATGGGGATGATGAAGATCCTCACCGACATGTATGAGAAACCATCTGCGAATAACAAGGTACATCTCATGCGTAAGTTGTTCAACCTACACATGGTTGAGGGGACACCTGTCGCGAGTCACGTGAACAAGTTCATCGACACCGTAAATCAGTTGGATGTGGTGGATATAACTTTTGAAGACGAATTGAGAGCCCTTATACTGCTAGCATCTTTACCGAACAGTTGGAAATTCATGCGAGCTGCTGTTAGCAACTCAATTGGAAAGGAGAAACTGACTTACAACGGCATCCGAGATGAAATACTCGCTGAGGAACTCATGAGATTAGACATGGGTGAATGCTCAAATGATGGAGCAGCGTTGAACGTGGGTTCAAGAGACCGGGGTAAGGCCAGGG
Source organism: Primula vulgaris (assembly GCA_963920805.1). NCBI lineage: Eukaryota > Viridiplantae > Streptophyta > Magnoliopsida > Ericales > Primulaceae > Primula > Primula vulgaris. The sequence continues at coordinate 22,188,536 of OY987217.1, read as the reverse complement.
TATGAGACGTTAGAGGACATTCACAATCCCGAGGTAGAAGAGGACAAAGCCGAGGCTGCAAAGATAGCAATCGAAGCAAGAAGAATCTTCGATCCTATAACTGCCAGGGTATGGGGCACTTCAGTCATGAGTGCAAGAAACCGAAGAAGGGTACCGGCCGTGATCACGTGGCTAATGTTGTGAGAGACGACGATTCGGATGACTGTTTAATGCTTGCCGTACAGAGAGATATAGATTGGTGGATTCTAGACTTTGGGGCATCATTTCACACAACCCCTCAGAAGGATTTATTCGAAAATTACACTGCGGGTAATTTCGGTAAAGTGTATCTAGCCGACGGAGAAGCGTTGGAGGTTGTTGGAATGGGCGATGTGAAAATTCGCATTCCAAATGGGTCGGTATGGAAGCTGACGAAAGTGAGGCATGTTCCGAGGTTGACCAAGAATCTGATCTCAGTAGGTCAACTCGACGCAGAAAGACACGCCATTTCGTTCAGCAGTGGAGCTTGAAAAGTTTCATGAGGAGCTATGGTGATAGTCCGAGGGAGCAAGGTCGGTACACTGTACATGACGACCGATGAGGAGTGTACCGTTGCGGCAGCTGTGTCGTAAAACTGCTCGGAACTTTGGCATCGACGGTTGGGTCACATAAGTGAGAAGGGGATGAAGGTGTTAGCGAAGGACAGTAAACTTACAGGCTTGAAGTCTGTCAACCTCGACATGTGCGAAGGTTGCATCTTCGGGAAGCAGAAGAAAGGTGGAAAAGCTCCCAAGGAGGAGAAGCTAGCACTGGTCTACTCAGATGTATGGAGACCATCTCCAGTAACCTCACTGGGAGGATCTCAGTACTATGTGACCTTCATCGATGATTCGACAAGGAAAACATGGGTCTATTTCTTGAAACACAAGTCTGAGGTGTTTAAGAAATTTCAAGAATAGAAGGCCATGGTCGAACTAGAGACCGGGAATAAACTCAAATGTTTGAGGTCCGATAACGGCAGAGAGTACATTGATGCGAAGTTCGTAGGGTTCTGTGCACAGAGAGGCATTCGAATGGAGAAGACCATCCGAAGAACGCCACAGCAGAATGGCGTGGCCGAAAGAATGAACCGAACAATCAATGAGCATGCTAGGAGTATGAGACTGCAAAGTGGGTTGTCCAAAGCCTTGTGGGCACATGCAGTAAGCACGGCGGTTTATCTCATTAACCGCGGACCCTCAATGCCATTGGAAAGGAGAATTCCCGAAGAAGAGTGGATAGGAAAACCTATCTCTTAAGAACACTTGCGAGTGTTCGGTTGTCTGTCATATATCCATGTCGACATAAATGATCGTACCAAACTTGACTCGAAATCCAAAGTGTGTTACTTTGTGGTGTACGGTGCAGCTGAGTTTGGATATTGCTTTTGGGATGATCAAACAAAGAGGATCATTCGCAATAAGGATGCCATCTTCAATGAAAGCATTTTGTTCAAAGATCGACAAAATGTGGTAGTGGAAGAACACGCGCTCCCGTCTGAGGAAAGTGGTATAGTCGACATGAATGTATGTGTTTCCAAGGGAGTTGGAAAATGACACTGAAGATGAGCCAGTAGTGCTCGACAACCTTCCAGCACATGCTGAAGAGGACGAGGAGTTGCCCCTAACTCCTCGACCTGAATTGGGTCGAGGTCATCACGAGAGGAGACCTCCTGCCCGATACTCTCCTTCCCTGCATTACATATTGCTAAATGATGCAGCCGAGCCCGAAAGTAGAGAAGAAGCTCTGGATCTGAAAGACTCGAGCAAGTGGGAGCTCGCGATGAAGGATGAGATGAAGTCACTTGAGAATAATGTGACTTGGCAGTTAGCCGAACTGCCCAAGGGGAAAAGGGCACTGAGCAACAAATGGGTGTTCCGAGTACAGGAGGAACAAGATGGCTCGAAACGGTATAAGGCACGATTAGTAGTCAAAGGATTCCAGCAAAAGACAGGAATTGACTACACCGAAATCTTTTCACCAGTCGTAAAAATGATGACTATTCGGCTATTGTTGAACATTGTTGTAAATGCGAATCTTCATCTTGAGCAGTTAGATGTGAAAACTGCGTTTCTCCATAGAGATCTTGAAGAAGAAATTTACATGCTCCAACCTGAAGGGTTTGCCGAAAAGGGAAAATAGAAACTGGTCTGCAAACTGAGGAAGAGCTTGTACGGGCTAAAACAAGCACCACGGCAGTGGTATAAGAAGTTCGAAATAAGTGATAGCGATCACTGCTGTTTCGTGAAGAGATTTGCGAACTCTTCGTACGTCATACTACTTTTGTATGTAGATGACATGTTGATCGCCGGGTCGAGCCTTGTGGAGATTAACAAGGTGAAGCAACAGCTGGCGAAACAGTTCGAGATGAAAGATTTGGGTGCCGCAAATCAAATCCTCGGTATGAGGATTTCCCGAGGAAGGGATGGGTTTTTGTTTCTGTCACAAGCATGTGAAGAAAGTGTTGGCACGGTTTAGCATGAGTGATGCCAAGGCTGTAGGCTCACCGCTAGCCGCACACTTTAGCTTGTCGAAGAAACAATCACCCTCAGACGAGGAAGGAAAGGATCATATGTCGAACATACCCTACGCTTCAGCAATTGGTAGCCTAATGTACGCTATCGTGTGTACAAGACCGGACATTGCCCATGCAGTGGGAGTTGTCAGTAGTTACATGAGTAACCCGGGCAAGAACCATTGGGAAGCTGTGAAGTGGCTATTGAGATATCTCTCGGGTACTGTAAGTTCAACATTATGTTTTCGAAAGACCTCGGAAGGCCTGCACGGCTATGTGGATGCTGACATGGCCGGTGATCTGGACAGCCGAAAGAGCACAATGGGATGTGTTTGTACCAACGGTGGTACTGCTGTGAGTTGGACATCTAAGCTGCAAAAGATCATTGCACTGTCGACCACAGAGGCTGAGTACATCGCGGTGACGGAAGCAAGCAAAGAGATGATTTGGTTGCAAGGTTTCTTAGAGGAGCTCGGTCAGAAAACCGACAAGGGAGTTCTGCACTGTGATAGTCAAAGTGCAGTTCAGCTAGCTAAGAATCTTGTATTCCATTCACGCACAAAGCACATACAGATTCGTTACCATTTTATCCGGGCTGTTCTAGAAGATGGAATCTTCGCGCTAGAAAAGATTGAGGGTGCTAAGAACCCCGCCGATATGCTAACGAAGACTGTTACAATCGACAAACTGAGGCTGCGTGCAACCTCAGTAGGACTCCGAGCTTGAGACTCAGGGTCGTCGCTACACTGGAAGAATGGGTAACTCTCCGATGACGGAAGAGTATCAACTACTATACAAGGATACCGATGGGAGCATTCTGCTGGGTGGAGCACAGTGAGTTCGGTGGTCGGGGATAATCAGAATTCTTTTGAAGCACTCGACATTTGACTCCAAGTGGGAGATTGTTGAGTTGTGGAGCCAAATGAGTTTTGGCCATGTTTTCTAATTATCTCACATCGCTTGGAATTGTAATATGACTCACTAAGGGTTCTATTTATATGCCGCAATATCTTGTATTTTAATTGCACCTCTACACATCACATTACATTCTTTAAGAGAGAATATTGTAAAGAGAGAGTTCTAGTTGCGAGAGAACCATAGATTTGTGATCAAGATAGATTACGTTTGTAATCCTCCTTATAATATATATATATATATAAGTGTCTTTCTTTCTTTAAGCTCGACTTGATTTCCTAACAAGTTTTTCCATCTATCAATCTTGGTAATTAAGGGCCAAATTATTTGATTGTATTACGACAATCAAGTGGTAAAAGGAAAAACACACTGAACATATCCAAAGAACTCCGTTTACCAAAAGTTAAAATGAAAATTTCCTCTTTTTGACTGCCTTTTAAACAACAGGTAAAAGGCCTTGAATCATACTTATTATTGATGTTAATTTCTCAAAAAACTATATACTCCTGACTATGGTTATCTTATGTTCTTGTACACCGAGTTGCTATTCATATGACCTATTCCCAAGTATGATAGACTCTAAAGTCCAAAGCGCTAAGTACATATCCTTTATCCATGTTTAATTTTTATTGTAATTATTAACTCAGTGGAGATCGCATAATCAACTTTTATACAAAAAAGTTTCTTCCAAAGAGTAATATTTCCGCATTAAATAATTAAAAGTTTAGAATGCGTTACCTCTCCAGAAGCTGTGTTCGATTTCCTTTATTGTCATTTCTGAGATAGTAGAATATTCATTGTAAGACAATATCTAATAGGGGTATTTTGAAACCTTACTAGTGAAAACTAATTAATTATCCTCTAAAGATTGATGTAGCAGCGATCCCAAAGAACACTGTACTACAAAAAAAAAAGGGTAATTCAGGAACGGCCAAAATCGTAGCTATTCTGTCACGAAATTGGGTTTGTAACGACTTATTGACGGTAAAAAGGCCGTACCTGAATTGAGCGTCGGTAAATTTTGTGACAGGAAACAGGTGCGTCACTAAAATGGTGATAGCATGGTGACGGGTAAGGCCGTAGCTAAAAGCATTTTCTCAAAACTAGAAATAGTGGGTTGTCGTTGTCATCCCGCCACAAGCATCGTTGTTAATTCCGTTACTATATTGATGTTGCATCGTCACGGTTTAATTTTAGTTTTTATTTTTAAAAAAATGAACAAATTCGGATTGCACTGAGGTGTTGCTGAATACATTAAAATGGAAAAAAAAAAAAAACTAAAAAAATACAACAATGCAACTGTACTAATTCAGATATACAAATAGAGTAATCCCGTTGGCAAACAAAAACTCTTCTTATATATATAAGTTTTTTCCATACTTCAACTGTTTTGATTGTTGCTTTCGTATTTTGTCTGTTTGGTTTTTTATTTAATTTCTTGGTGAGAATCATCAAATTACTCGTTTTACTCATGCTATATGTTGCTTTACGATGATTTATTTTGCTTTTTTGATGCTATACGATACTCTTTATTTTTCATTGATGCAATACGATTCTCTCTTTTTCCATTGATACTATACGATGCTCTGTTTTTTTCATTGATGTTATTAGTGATATCAATTTTTACGTTTATGATATTTGATGCTTCAATCCTCCATTGATGATATGTTGATATGTGATGCTATACGAGATGCTACATTTTTATTTTCTTTTTAGTTGTTTATTTTTATTCTTAGGTTACTAATCAAAGTTCTCCATTTTTAGTGTCTTTGTGTGCTATGTAGCTCGATGATGCTCTTTATTTTTTTATATTTTTTTTAGTGTTTTTGGTGTGTTATTTTTAATTTAATTTCTCAGTGAGAATTATCGAATTACTTGTTTTATGCTATCTGTTGCTCTAAAATGTTGTATTTTTTTCCATAGATATTATACGATGCTTATTTATTTTTTATTTTTGTTACCATTGTTTTTGGAATTTATTTTGTTTGTTTGATTCTCTATGATGATATATGTTTTTTCTATATTTGTATAATTTTCTCTATATTGTTCTTTATGTATCTTTGTCTTTTTTATAAATTGACTTTTGATAGATTTCTATATTATATTTTTTAATTTTAATTGTCTTTAGATTTGAAAATTACTGTAAATAATAGTAGTTAGTTCGAATTTGAAAACCCCAATATTTATGGAGGGGGTAGAATACGGATAGATTTAAGCGGAGTACTATTTTAGTACTTGATCAATTGGTATGTAACTAATATTAAACAAAAAACACAAAATTATGTTTTTGTTGTAGGATATTATTGGCCATCTTGGGCCTTACTCTATTGGGCCTATCTTGGGCTTTCCTAGCATATGTAACCCTACCCTCTATTATATAAAGAGGGTCATGTGTCTCTTGATGTATCTCTCTGTACAATCATATTAATGAATAAACACTTCGTCTGTTGTTTCTCATACCTCTCTCTATATCTATACATATCTCTATATATATCTATAACGAGTTAATATGTCACACAACACGTTATCGGCACTTTGCTCGCGGTGAATAGGATGTATGCTCGCGGATATTGGAGATTTTTGGTAAACGCACGGATATTGGGTATTTATAAACTTTGAGGTTTATTCGGGTTTTTAGGGTTTTGCTATATCGACCTTCACCAACATACCGTGCGTAAGGTACCGAATTCAAAATTTAATTTATTCCATATATGTGATCGCACGTATTATTTTATGGATAATTAAAACATGATAAATATCCCGTAGTATATAATGCATGTGTATTAGATTTTGTTACTTGTATGGATAACTATATATGATCGTAACAAAATAACCTAAATTGCATGTATTTGTTGAAGAAAAAAAGCTATGCGTGATAGATTTTTTTTACTGTCTAACAAGATCAATCTGTTTATAAAAACCAACTTATATGTAATATGTATAGTGTACTGTAAAATTGTATTTTCATACAAACAAAATCAGTAAAAGACATATAATCGATTTGTAAATCGAAAATCATGTAATTGTAAAACATGTATTAATCTGTCGGATTAAATCTGCAATAAACTGAAACGTATGTACTGATTTGTAATTCTATGAAAGTTGTAAACTATTCTGTAAATTACTCAAGGACTAAACTGAAACTTGTCTGAAATTATGGACTGAAACTGTAATAATGCTGTAAATAGATATATAGTTTGCTGTAATTACACAGATAGTCCCTGTAGTATATTACATGGATAAAAATAGTATATATGTGTTATAAAAGTCAATATTCGGTCTAAATATCCACCCACATGCATATATATTTATTAAAAAGGCAAGTGAATAAAAAATTGCATGTTAATTGAATAAATTGATGTGTTTCCATATAAATTTAATTCATCCTATTGCATGATTTAGTTACCATGTATAAAACTTACACATAAAAGCAATAGATTTGTATAATATTAATTTATATCTTGCTAGTGTAAAATTGGTAAATAAAATATATTACTAACATGCATGATTTAGTTACCATGAATAAAAGCATACACATATAGCAGTATAATAATAAAATATTGTGTTAGATATTGCTAGTGTAAAATTGGTAAATTAGATTTAAATTACCATCAATAGAACCTACATATATAGCAGTAAAATAACATGATTAATTGTGATAGATACTGTTCTGATTGATAATATAATTGTTAATCGGAGAAATAGCAATATCTATAAATGTAATATTTACTGCCATGTGTAATATATGGTAATTTACGAAATCATATATTTTCATATTTAAGTTGGAAAAATTATGAACCTTCTCCAACTAGGCTCACCTATTTGGATACGATATCTAGAAAAAATATAGGCGGAAGTCGATATGCTAATGAGGTCGGGTTTTAAGTGGCATTCGTGCCCTCCACCCTCACCGTCTTTCCTGGTCGTGTTCAATTAGAGCTACCGAAAGGGGTTGACTAAATAATAATTTCCCCAAGTGTGTTTATATAATGATGTATGTTTCGCCGAATTGGTGTTTCAGTATCGACCCGTCGTTCGATCAATGAGAACCGATTCACATGAAAAGCAAAACTAATGTTTTCGAACCTGTCATTTCGAAAAAAACGTTTGTGCTTGTGCAAACCATAAACATATAAACCAGTCGTTTTATATGATAAATAATCCAGAACTCCCAACACATGTTGGATGTCATCTATGATGAGAAAAATCGTAAAACATACTTGCGAAATGACTGTTTAAACGTTGATTTTAATCCGTCACCACATGTTACTCACCCTGATGTGTGAAAATGTGATGCCAAAATTTTTTTTGGATGTCATCTTTGATGAGTAAAACACGAGTTTGTTGTTACCCTTAGGATGAATGCTAAGGCGTTGATTTTATTCCGCCGCCAAATTTGAGACGTGATGACGTCTATGGTGAACAAATGTCTGAAATTGACATATTGGATCAATATTTCACCAAAATATTAGCTTGGAAATTGTATTCCATAAGTAGTATCGTGAATTTATATTCACCATGTTCTTTTATCGCCCATCTGTTATTGGATAAGAAAATTGCCCCGGTGGGTAGTTTTAATCCTATTGGGACAATGGAGAATTGTTTGCCTGATATTAATGCTCTTCGTGTACATTTTTTTTCCACGAATCGAGAACCGAGACAAGTGTTATTTGTCTCGAACTGTCGCGATTCCGATGAATCGCTTAGCCAAGCGAGATTTTAGACAATCGTCAAAATCGAAAACCTGTGGCTTCAAGACAGTAATTGAAAGGAACAATATGGTCCATTGTCACAAAGCAAAAGATAATGCTCAAGGATCCAACTCTATGCTATAAAGACAAAGGTCATGCACGGTTACTCCTTAAATAGTTCACAACTATTATAAAGGTGGAAAAACCGATGCTAATGTGGTTAAAGTTAATTGAAAGAAAACTCTTGAGACCCCCGATTTTGTGGCTCAAATGAGTTTGATACCTTTCTTTATTGATTTTGATAAATCATTGAGCCGTTTTTTTCCCGCTCATCTGGATTATGTTTTTTCCATTTGGATTATGTTTTTTTTCCATTTGGACATACTTTTGTATTATGGTTTGCCTGTTTACAAAATTTCTCAAAATAATTTAAAGTGTTTTGATCAAATTCCTTTGACAAATGTGACCAAACTTTAAATTATGAAATTTTAGGCAATACTTGTGGGGTAGTTGATTTTTTTTTGGAAATAGTGGGAAACAATGTACCACATAATTTCACCAACTGTTTGCCTAAAAGAGTACTCAGTGACAACGATTCTGGACTTGTCGTTCCAAATCAAAATATTTGGTAAAACCAAATTGATTTGTCAAATATGAGGTGTTATACTCATGTAGGTCCTGCCGTACCTTGTTGAGTTATAAAATATTCGAGAAAACCAGTATTATCTGGTAATAGCTCATGAAAGAATTAAAATTTCTTTACATAGCCTCCATTCAATACGCCCAAAAGCGTATTTTAGAGGAGTTGAAATGTCTTTCAAGTGGTTTCTACCAAAATTTTTAAAAACATTTAAATTTACCTTATCATTTCGCCTGTCGTCTAAATGATAAATGATTTAGATGCTAAGACATGATTGTCTATACTATCATTCTCCTTTAGTCGATTGATCAAAGCATTTTGATATTGTGGCATTGACCGGATGAGATATTCCCGGGCCAAAAAAAAGGCGATGCTTGATTTATAATCGCATCGCATTTGGATTCTCTTTGAGGATATATTTCGTGATTAATCCGAAATTCATGCCACTAATGCTCACCTTGAAAGACTAGTATGTGTAAAGATCATGAAAAGTACTAGTAGAATTCTTATAAAGAATTGAAGGAGTTATTGTGGACTTATCCAACCATAAGACGGACCATAAATATAAATGGTTATGGTTGATGCATCGACAATAGGTCACATGATTATTGTTGTCCACAGAAATGCAACATTTCCCTAGCTTTTAGCCCTATCATTAAGTTGATGGCTCATGATCCAGATTATCCTGAAAAGTCTAGTCGACTTGATAATTCCGAAGAGTAAGAATCAAAATTTCGATTTGAATTACTTGAGTTTGGAAATTGAAAGTGAACATCCTGTCGATTTATGTTCAGACCCAAATGGACTCATGAAAAGTTTGATGATGCGACTGCAAATGATTGGATGTACTTCTTGGTCTTGCGCACCAAGATTTATATTTTCGTGTAGGGTTATGCTATTTTGCTGCATTGGTCCGTCATGAGGCCCATAGACACTTAAACACCTTATGCGTACCAGCTGATTACTGGTTATGAGCCAGAAGTCTCATATTAACGCGTGTTCAGAGTGCTTAATTAATATTTTGATTGACTCGCTATAGCGTTCAAAATATGGACCTCTGAAGGGGAGATAAGTCGATTATGAATCCCCTGCCTATCATTTGATAGAGTCACCTTGGCAAGCGAACTCTTTACCGCATGATATGCGAAAATGACATCGCTAAGGCTGTTCTCCCCGTCGTTAGGGGGAGATTTGCACGTTACCATTGATAAGGAACGACGTGAAGTAATGTGGCATAACCCACTCAGTCTTAGCTTGATCCCCAAAACTGCACTTAGTGATAAGTAAGTGCATAGACTCCCTCAAGTCTAACTAAATGCCAAACGCATTTAATGACTTTATGAGATGTCACGAGATCATTTATACCTGCTGAAAAATGCTTGCAAGGATAGACGTCACTGTCGGACGCCGTGTTCCTGTCGTAACACGTTGCTTTGGCTGAACTCGCCAAGCAAAGGACGCTGCCGTCAGTCTGTCGTCCTTCCCAAGATATGAGGAAGTTGACCGGTTCTTAATTCGTTCAGCCCCAGAGGTGGTGAACTGAAACTCGTTCGTCGCACGAGATTATAAAGGATCTAGGAGATGTGTGATTCCTCTTCATCCTGAGAATCTTGAAATATCTGTCGATCATGATATCTTAGACGATATTAAAGCAAAATGAGAATGTCAGTGATTACTTGTTCATATAATCGGTGATGACTGATAATATGAACAAATTATGACAGAGAACCATGTACCATTGCCTGAAGTCAACGTAGAATAGACTGGACTAATGGAAACTTGCAATCAAAGTAGACTCCTTAGCGAAAGTGTGTTCGGACCTGTAGCTCCAACACCACTAATGTTAAACGAATTCCTTTATTTGGTTATTCGTAAGGAAAAGTGATGAGAATAATGAGATTGTAGAATACTCTCCTAGTAGCGCAAGGCTTCTCTCACACCTTGGAATTGATTACGAGATAGTTTATTTCCTCGTAATGGACGTTATAACGGTCCTCTACTTTATCAGTTTAGTAGTTTCTGAAAAACTGATTATGTAGCATGTGATTGTGGTCACGATATTATCTCTGTGGGGATTTAGATTAGAGACATGGATGAAGGTCCCTGTGTGACTTCATAATGCTTGAATCAAGTAGTTCCTGACCACGGAACACGATCTCAATTTAATGAGACGTTCACTATATGGATTAATATAATCCGAGCAGATATGGTATACCCGACTAAGTGAGTACTTGATTAGCTTGGGATACTTGAACAAGTATTATGCCCTTGCGTGTTTTATTACGCGATCCATTTTTGGATTTGCCTTCGAGATGAAGGATCTTGGAAAGACACGGTAGTGACTCGGCCTGATGATCGAGTCCCGTAAAGATTGAATCTAAGTCCATGATTCAGACTACACCCAGAAGGTGTTATGACGTTTTAGTCATCATAACGCTAAGTCGTCAGATTCTCCCATGATCGTTCAATCACTAGACATTATATAGACCCAGTCCATCCCTGATGAGACGATGAAGAGATATTGAACCATGATGTTCATATCTAAGTACAATAAGCACATCATTGTACTTGGTCTAATGTGCTAGGACGAACATCTCGTCTGCTGTGAATGGTATAGCTCGACTCAGCATCGCGCTAACACGCTGCCATCGAAATGGCACTAAAGACACATTCCCTTACCTTATGGTAATTTTGGAAGTGGGCTACTTTATCTCATTTGCGTCATCGAGTGTACCTACCCCGTTCGGTACTCGAATTAATGCAACCCTTTTTCGGTTATACCGATGCCGGTTACTTATCAGACCCGCATAAGGGATATTCCTAACATGGTCTGTCTTTACCATTAGGAATAAGGCAATATCTTAGAGGTCTTGGAATGACTCCAAACGAATCACTCTGATCTACCCGTGCTCTATGAGACGACTAGAGAGTGTATATGGCTTCGAGCTCCTATTAGCCATATTTGAATTACATATGCTCTGTCTCACGATCCAGATAAAACACTTGTCTTATTTGAGGACAACTTGTTGTTATCGATCAAGAGAGACATGACTAGATTATGCTATTTAACATTTCTTGCCAAAATAAATCTTCACATATGAAGTTTAAGAGCATCCTGTCGAATGCTCGTTTTATTCCACGTTATATTTTCTTGCATACAGTCATGTGCAAGTAAATGAGGCATCTAGTCGAATGCTCGTACTCTTTCTTGGAATATGAAATCTTTGCACCTAGTCGTGTGCAAGTGAGGGGGAGCATCCAAGTGAATGCTTATTGCACTAATTACTACTTAGTCGAAATCCTCGCACCCTGTCATGTGCAAGTGAGGGGGAGCATCTAGTCGCATGCTCGTGTACTCTTTTTGTCCTTAGACCAAGGTTTTTTTTCCCACTGGATTTTTCTTGGTAAGGTTTTTAGCGAGACACGTTCCCATTATATCTCACTTAAGATTGCCGAAATTAGGGGGAGTATCCTATTGTATACTTTTTATCACTGTGTACTCTTTTGTCCTTCGATTAGAGGTTTTTCCCACTGGGTTTACTCTAGCAAGGTTTTGATGAGTCACCTGTTTTCTGGTTGATCCCCTACTACTACCACTGTTGCACTCTTTTTCCTTCGATCAGAGATTTTCCCATTGGGTTTCCTCTGCCAAGGTTTTGATGAGGCACACTTTTTTGTGGTTAGTTAATTACATAGAATTTTGGCCTATATCATTCGGCTACACAGTTTCTCATAGGTACCGGTTTTGTCCCACAGTGGGTTTTCCGTCCCTAAGGTTTTTATGTGTTTAGCACTGCGAATGAACTCGACTCATATCGACAGCATGAAGACGAAGAAATCAAGACGTACAAAGGGAGTGTTTTAGGATATTATTTGTCATCTTGGGCCTTACTCTATTGAGCCTATCTTGGGCTTTCGTAGCATATGTAACCCTATCCTCTATTATATAAAGAGGGTCAGGGGTCTCTTCATGTATCTCTCTGTACAATCATATTAATGAATAAACATTTCGTCTGTTGTTTCTCATACCTCTCTCTATATTTATACATATCTCTATATATATCTATAACGAGCTAATATGTCACACAACAGTTTTGCAATTTTAAATTGATATTATCGTACCAAACTCAAATTTCCCCCATTTAAAAATCTAAGAGAAATTAGCATTTATGAAAGGGAACACAACAATTGGAAAAGTACATATACATAAGCAATTATCATCAAAGAGGGAAAAAAAGGAAAGAAAATCCACTATATTAACAAGCAGGAATGACGTTTAAAGCTCTAAACAACAACAAAATATTCCCATGGACTTTTATCACGTTAATAGTTGGGGCATTAAATTGGTGGTATAAACTTTTATCCTATTAATCTAGTTTTTGTCCAATTTATTTTTTTATTCTTCCAACATGAATGATTTTATTATTGGGGCCTAAATTTTTGAATCAATTCTTTGAACTTCATTCAACTGTTCAACCATTTTGTCGACCTAATGGATTATGGATGCATTTACTCTTACTTTTCTCGCACGTTCCTTTTCTCACAATCTATAAATAAGCTGGGTACCCTCATTGGCCAATTCACATCCTAACTTGAACACCAATCAGGCAATCATGATGCGTGGCAACCTTTGAAAGATTTTGTAGGCAAATTGGCAATGCTGATGAAGTAATCGAGGCTGCGGGAAATCTCTACGATGTTACTTTCATTCACGAGTTGAAAATGTTGAATTATCAGAAAATGGTATTTCAACCCCAAGTCATTTACAGGTTGCAGACATATCAATGTTCGTTGATTTGAATGCTTCATCTTCAAGGGTTGATTCGAATGCTTCATCTTCGAGGGTTGATATGAATGTTGATCAATCTCCGAGGCCCATTTTTTATCTTAACATGACCCCACCTGATGAAGTTATTGACATTAGTTCCGATGATGATGATTAAACCAATTGTGAATTTTTGCTTCTAATTCAAGTTCTAATTAAATCCTCAGCCACTTTAACTAATGCTATAGTTTTAGAGCACTTATATATTCCCCTTCGACTAACTACGAATAGTGTAATATCAAATCACTTTTCGTTTCTATTTTGATTTCTATAGTATATAACATTTGCTAACAGAACCGAGATTGGACCAATGGCAGGTGTCCTCATTAATGTCATTTTTTTGGGAAATATGTGTACCAACAATCATTTTCCTTCTTTCTATTAGACATGGTATTCATATATTTGTATTAAGTTTGAGAAGCATAAGGACATCCTTTGCTTTTTAATTCATATTAAGTTTTTGAGGGCTCAAAATCATAAAATTTGTCTAGTATGGCGTAATTAGGCACTCCGTTACACATGGAAATTTCTGTGCATGTTGATTTTCTTTCTCTGAAAAAAAGTGTTCCCCAACTTTTGACATCGTCTAAACCGAGACCACATTCGGTTGACAGAGACAGAAATTCCTTTTGAAAAAAAGGAGTTTCTAAATGGAGAACTACGCTAGTCAAACAAATTTGATAAAGTAGGTGTATCCGCAAACAATTTCAATTAAATCCCATCGACACTACGATTACTATATTATCTCTTATCTCTTATTCCTCTTCCATTATGTTTCTGAAAGGTTTTTCCTCAAACTCTCTGTAAGATTCAATTTAGAATTGCAGTTACAATTGCTTTTTGTAGTTGGAGAACAATGGAAAAGAACTCAAATACAATTCTGAATTGAATCTAACAATGAGTTTGGGGGAAAGCCTTTTCGAAGTACAATGGAATAGGAAGAATTGATAGTATAGTAATGGGAGTGTTGGTGGGATTTAATTGAGATTGTTTGTGGATGCATCTCCTGTCTCTCTCAGGCCGAAGCTGGTCTGAGTTTAGAAGATGTCAAAAGAACAGGAACACTTTTTGTCAAAGAAAGAAAACCAACATACACAGACAATTCTATACGTAACGGAGTGCCAAATTACGCCATACTATACGAAAATTTCATGATTTTGAGCCCTCAAAAACGTAATATGAATTAAAGACCAAAGGATTTACCTTTTGCTTCTCAAACTTAATACAAATAATATCTGGATAGAAAGAATAAAAATGAATGTTGTTACCTATATTTACCCCCAAAATTGACATGCCAAAGTGGACCTGACATTGGTCCGATCTAGATTCTGTAAGCAAATGTAATATACTATAGAGATCAACGTACAAATGAAAATTGTTTTCTATTACACTATGCGTAGTTAGTTGATGGGGAATATATAAGTGCTCTAAAAAGAAAGCATTAGTTAAAGTGGTCCATGATTTAATCAGCAACTGAATTAGAAGCAAAGATTAACAATTGGTCTAATCATCATCATTGTAACCAATGTCAATAACTTCATCGGGTGGGGGAATGTTAAGATTAAAAAACTGGCATAAGAGATTGAGCAACATTCATATCAACCGTCGAACATGAAGCATTCGAATCAACCCTCGAAGATGAAGCATTCAAATCAACAACTATTGATATCTCTGCGACATACAGATCACTTGGGGTTGAAATACCATTTTCTGATAATTCAACAATTCAACTCGTGAATTATCTAAAAGTGCGATAGCACAGAGAGTCCACACAACCTTGATTACTTCATTAGTATTGCCAATTCGCCTACATGACCTTTCAAAGGTTGACCATGAATCATGATTGGTGTTCATGTTTGGATGTGAATGGGCCAATGAAGGTATCCGACTTATTTATAGATTGTGAGAAAAGGAAGGTGTGAGAAAAGTATGAGTAAATATATCCTTAATTAATCACTTATGAAATTAATGAAAGCCGACAAATAGTTGAACATTTGAATGATGTTCAAAGAATTGATTTAAAAATTTAGTTCGTAATTACTCTGATAAAATCATTCATGTTGGAAGAGACAAAAAGATATAAAAAGAAAACTTGTACAAAAACTAGCTTAATATGATAAAAAGCCATGAGAATAGAGGTAAATTAAACACACTTCCAGATAAAGGAATTTTATGGCAACCTCTAGAAATTTTCTCCCGTAAGATTGAAGATTTTCCAATTCTGTTGAAAAGTATTCTTAGATTGGATGCAAATTCCAACCCTAATTTAAGATGGTAACAAATGTTTTTGATAGGGTTCTCTCAAGCTCTATATTGATGGACCGTCTGTAGACTCCTTACCCTAGCCGCCGCCCGCCTCGGGGTAGGTGTGATGCTTTGCTACCCCTTTATTGCGGGCTTACGTTATGGTATTCCGACCGTCTCCCGCTTTTCGGATCAGAACTCTTTTTCGGATTTTTCTTCTTCTTTCACTTTTCTTCAATTTTCAATGGTGTGCTCCTCTTGTATGAAATGAGTACTAGATCTACTCATCTCCGCCTCTCTGATTTCGTGACTTATGAGTTTGGGTTCCCAAGGCTAGAAACAAATGAAATCCTAGCTTTTTTTTTATTCTCTCTTAGCATTATAACTTTTTATTTTATTGAAGTTTTCATTGTTGAAGTTGATTTAATCTGTAATAAGATTATTACGACCATTAATTTTGAATGAAATTCTGGCTTTATCCACCAATTTATATATATAAAAAAGGACCGTCTGTATACTCAGATATAGAGGAAATGATACACATGTATCATCTGAGACGGATACAGTTGTTTTATCAAAAGTAGTCCTTGAAGATTTTTCAAGTTTTCTTTTTCGTTTTGAAAGTTGTAATTTTTTTATTTTTCGTCTTCAAGATTTTTATTGTGACACTTTAGTAACACTTATGGCGATGCTTTTTGTGGGGGTTTTCCTCACATTTCTAATTTCTCTATATTAATAAAGAAAATTATTCTACAGCCCCCCTTCCTCCTATTTTAAAAATAATAATTTTTTGCGGTGCAATTTTTTTCTAACGAAAAATAGCTTTTAGCCCCTTTATATTGAAATTTTAAAATCCATTCCTCCATTTACTAATTATAGCTCCGCCACTGCTCTAATTAACCTATTTAACACTGCAAAAAAGTTTTGTTTCAAATGTTGTTTCTTTCAAATTGGGATCTGATATAAAATGGCCATTAATTGGAATTGAATCATAATCTCCCTTCATTTTTTATCACTTCATTTCTCGTTATACTCCTCCAATCTACGTCACATCACCATGTACTTTGAACCTTGGATGATATAACCTATAGATATTTTCTCAAATTACGCCCAGATCACTTCAATTCAGATTAATTCTATTGTCTAATGAAATTCAAACATTACAAGGCATAACAAATGAGATTTTATTTTTCATATAAATTGGTGGTTAACCCATTATTTAATTAATAATCCATAGCCTCAACAACCTTATTCCAGGTGAAAAACTTCAACTAATAAAACTTTTAGTGCTAAAGAAAAAAACCTTTTCAGATTTCCATGTGTTCTTCTACGCACTTTAGTTTTAAAATTTTGACATATTGTGGTAGCAATTAATCATGTGCTTGTTGTCAATTAACCTTATTAATCAGAAGCCGGATCCGAATAGAATAGGTGATCGGAGTATCACGTTATAGAGCCCGCAGGTATAGGTGCTTCGAAACACCACCTCCACACCAAGGCGGGTAGCGGCTAGGGTTAGGGTAAAGAGAGAGAGAGGGTTACTTTTGGATTATATGTCTTAAAAGTATATAGCTCATGGGACTTCAATTTCTGCCGAGCTTTTCTTAATTTCAAGAATGATCTTAACCGCGTGCAAGAGAACTTTAATAAAAACGGCCTTTTGAGTAGTTATTTTGGTTTTTTGCATTAGTTAGTTGGTGCAACGAGCTTCAAAGTACTCCACTGCTCTTGCTACATTCAAGTATTTAAGAACTTACACATTAACGATATTTAATTACATTAATTATGTTTTTGTATTTAGTTCAAACATTCAACGATATTTTAATTACATTAAATTTTGGTAAGGTTATCGCATTAGCACTTTGAAAGCCATTAAGTAAATGCATCATCAATGGGTCACCGGTTTTTAGGAAAATTAAAAATAGGACGGGGGTTTCTGCCCAAAACTTGTATCATGCTCCTGTCAATCTATGGTTTGCCTTAATTTTTTTTTAGTGATTTTTGGTTATTGAACATGTTGTAATTTTTTAGTGATGGTTGTTGATCACTTTTCACGAGTGGATTGCATTAAGAAAGAAGCCACACGCAGTTCGTACAAACTTAGATTAGAATTCCAATAACTACATAAAAGTAAAATGAGCCAATATAAAGAAGAAGACAAGTTTGAAATTAAAAAGTATAATATAGAGAGAAGTAGCAATACGTACCAGGGATTTTTTTGTGTGAAGTGAAATGAACATCGACCATTATGGGTCTCCTATCAACCCTCTCTTCAACGATTCTCGGAACAAATTTAAATTTGAAATAGCCTGCAAATGAAAAACGATGTGTGTTATAATCACTGTAAACGTAGGGATCTATAGCGATATAGGATTTTCAAGTTATGCGGGATCAACTAGTAGTCTAAGAAAAAAAATGTAGGTTTAGTACTACCAGCTGCATGCATTTGTATAGTTAATTATGATAATAATCTAGTCATGTATATAGGAGATAGGAGAGGTCCTAATCGAGGGGAGGTGAGGGGTTTAAGTATCAGATAAAATAACCCATTAGACTCTTTATATAGGAGAGGTGAGGAGGTTTACATGGATCAAACACTAGGTTAGGATCCAAGGCCCAAGTACATGCAGTAGGCCTAAATACATGTAGTATGACCAAATACAACCATAAATAACATACAACACTCACCATTGGTTGACTTGAGTTCTTTGTCTTGTATTCATGTAGTGTAATGAGTCGAGTCGAAACATATGTTCATTCGTTAATGCCAACACATAAAAACCATAAGTTCGGAAAATCCAATATGGAACAAAAACCGACGCTTAGGAGAAAAATGGTATTGCTGAATTATAAAGGCCGAAGCACCAAGTGAGTGCGTATAAACTGACTATGAAACATGTGTCTCGTCAAAACATTGTAAAAAAAAAACAGTTTTTTGGTCGAAGGAGAAAAGTGTACACTATAAAACAGGTGTCTTTAATGCCATTTCGGTGGTATCGTGTTAGCGCGATGCTGTGTCGAGCTATACTATTCACAACAGATAAGATGTCCGTCGTAGCGCATTAGACCACGTACAATGGTGCCCCAATTGTACTCAAATATGAACATCATGGTTGGATATCTCTTCAACGTCACTCCAGGGACGAGATGGGTTTGTATCAATGGCTAGTTATGAAATGATCATGAGAGAATATGACGACTTAACGTCATGATGGCTAAAGCATCATAACACATTCTGGTGTAGTCTGAATCATGGACTTAGATTCTATATTTACGGGACTCAATCTTCAGGCCGAGCCACTACCTTATTATTCCCAAGATCCTTCATCTCGACGGGCAAATCATAACGTGGATTGCTTCAAAAAACACGCAATGGCATAATACTTGTCAAATATCCCAAGCTAATCAAGTACTCACTTAAGTGGGTATACCACATCCGCTCGGATTATTTCAATCCATATAGTGAATGTCTCAGTTAATTGAAAACGTGTTCCATGATTAGAAACTACTTAATTCAATCACATGAAGTCACACAGGGACCTTCATCTACATCTCTTTGTTTAAACCATATAGAGATAAAACTGTGATCACAATCACATGCTGCATACTCGTAATCAACTAAAATTATAAAGTAGGGGACCGTTATAACGTCCATGAGGAAATAAAGCATCTCATAATCAATTTAAAAGTGTGAGAGAAGCCTTGCGCTAATAGGCGAGCACTAATACAGTCTCATTATTCTCATCACTCTTCCTTATAAAACCAAAAAAACAAACTCGTTTAACATTGGTGGTGTTGGAGCTACAGGTCTGAACACTCTTTCGCTAAGGAGTCTACTTGGATTGCATGTTTCCATTATCCTAGTTAGTTCTACGTTGACTTCAGGAAATGGTACAGAGTTCTCAGTCATAATTTGCTCATATTATCAGTCGTCACCGAATATCTGAAAAATTAATCAATGACGGTTTCCTTTCACTTCAATATTGTCTAAAATATCATGATCGAGAGATATTTTAAGATTTTGAGGATGAGGAGAAATCACACATCTCCTTGATTGTTTATAATCTCGTACGACAAACGAGTTTATTCACCTCTCCAGGGGCTAAACGAATTAAGAACTAGTCAACTTTCTCGTATCTTGGTAAGGACGACAGACTAGACAGTCGAAAATAGCATCATTTGCTTGGCGGATTCGGCTAAATCAACGTGTTACAACATGAACACGGAGTCCGACATGAACGACTACCCTTGCAAGCATATTTGCAGCATGTATAAATGATCTCGTGACATTTTATAGTCATTAAATACAACTGGAACTTGGCCAGACTTGGAGTCTCTACACACTTATCATTGTGTGTAGTTTGGGAATCGAGTTAAGACTGAGTGGGTTAATGCTACGTTACTTCACGTTGTTCCTCTTTAATGGTAACATGAAAAATATCTCTAACGGCAGGGAGTACGGTCTTAGCAATTTCACTCTAGCATATCATGCGATAAAGGGATCACTTTCCAAGGTTACTCTATCAAATGATAGGGAGGAGTTTCATAATCGATATATGTCCCCAATTTTTCAGAAGTCCATATTTTGAACGATTTTGCGGCGTTATCAAATAATTAAGTAAGCACTCAAGACACGTGTTAATATGAGACTTCTGGCTCATAATCAGTAACCAGCCGGTACATATAAAGTGTTTGAATGGCTATGGGCCTCATACAGACTAATGTAGCAGTATGCAATATATCGTGACCCCACACAAAAAAATATATATGTACGCATCACCAAATAACGGGTGCAATCATTTAAATTTTTAGTGAGTCCATTTTAGGTCTGAACATAATCTTCGGGATGTTTAATTTCAATTCCCAAAGTCAATTATACAAATCAAAACTTCGATTTAACTCTTCGGTATTATCAAGTCGATTAGACTTATCAAGATAATTTGGATTATAAGCTATCAATTTAATGATTTGGGTTAGAGTTTGGGAAATGCTTCATTTCTGTAGACAATAATAATCATGTGACCATATTGTCGATGCATCAATCATAACCATAAATTTTTTAATGGTCCGTCTTATGGTTGGATAAGTCCATAATAACTCATTCAATTCTTTATAAGAATTCTAAGAGTGCATTTCGTGATTTTTACATATACTAGTCTTTCAAGGTACGACAGGATCTGGGGTATAAGGGCTCATTTTTGACAAATCAATTTGGTTTTACCAAAGATTTCGATTTGAAACGACAGGTCCAGAATCTATGTCACTGAGGATTATTTAGCCAAGTAGTTGGTGAAATTATGCAGTACATTATTACCCACTATTTCTAGATAACCAACTACCCCACAAGTATTGCCTAAAATTTCATAATTTAAACTTTGGTCACATTTGTCAAATAAATTTGCTGAAATAATACTTTAAATTACTTTGAGAAAATTTCAAGAAACAAGCAAACCATAAACCAAATGTATGGTCTAAATAAAAAAACAACGTAATTCAAATAAAAAAATCATTATCCAGATGAGTGACAAATCAGCTCAATGATTTATCAAAATCATATAGAAAGTAATCAAACTATATTTGAGGCACAAAATCGGGGGTCTAAAGAGTTTACTTTCAATTAGATTTAACCACATTAGCTATGGCTTTTCATCCCTTACGATAGTTTTAAACTATTTAAGTCGTAGCCGTGCATGGCATTTGTCATTTATAGCAGAAATTTGGCTCCTTAAGCATTGTCTCTTGCTTTGTGACAATGAGCCCTATTGTTTCTTTCAAGGACTGTCTTAGAGCCACATGTCTTCGGTTTTGACAATTTTCTAAATCTTGCTTGGCTACGCGAGCATCCGGCTCATGACAGTTTGAAACAAATAACCCTTGTCTCGGTTCTTGATTCGAGGAAAAATGTCCACGAAGAGCATTAGTATCGGGCAAACAATTCGCCATTGACCCAATATGATTAAATACTACTCATCGGGGAAATTTTCGCATCCAAAAATAGATGAGCGATGAGCTAAATGAACATGGTGAATATAGATTCACGATACGTACTGCTTATGAAATAAGTTTCCAAGCTAGTAATTTTGGTGAATTATCACTCCAATTTGTCAATTTCAGACAATTGCTCAATATAGACGTTATCATGTCTTAAATGTGGCAGCAGAATAATATCAACGGCTTAGATTTCATCTCGCGAGTAACAACAAACTCGTGTTTTACTCATCAAAAATGGCATCCAAATTTTTTTGGGCATCACATGCTCACATATCAGGGTGACTAACATGTGCTGGCGGAAAATAACTCGCCTAATAATTCATTTGGTAAGTATGCCTTGCGATTTACTCATCATAGATGGCATCCCACATGTGTTGGGAATTCTGTATTAGTTATCATATAAAATGACTGCTTTATATGTTTATGGTTTGCATAAGCACAAAACTTGGTTCGAAACGACAGGTTCGAAAACACTAGTTTTGCTTCTCAAATGAAAAGGTTCTCATTGATTGAACGACATACTGATACTGAGACAACAATTCGGCGAAACATACATCACTATATAAACACACTCGGAGAAATTACTATTTACTCTAACTTCTTTCGGTAGCTCTAATCTGTACGACCAGGAAAGAAAAGGGTGAGGGTGGTGGGCGCGAAGTTCCTTAAAAACCGACCTCATTAGGATACTAAATATCCGCCAAAATCTTTTATTTAGGCATCGTAACATAATAGGTGAGTCTAGTTGGAAAAAAGATTCATAATTTTTCCAACTTAAATGCGAAAATATATGATTTCGCAAATTAACATATTATACAAATGTGTACATGGCAGTAAATAAATAATATATGGCCAGGATTAAATATTTATATTGTACCTGCTTACATGATTAACTAATATAGCAAACAATCATAACAAAAATATAATAAATCACAGTTTCTGCTAGCCAGATCTAATTAATCTATTATTTTTATATTGTCATATGCAAAGATTTTATTCATGCTAATTACAACATGCAATAGGGGGATAAATTTATATGAAAACATATAAATATGTTCAATTAACATGTAATTTATATTCATTTGTCTTTTAATTAATTAGCATGCATGTGTGAGGTGTATATTGACCGAATATTGGTATTAATCAAACATATATACTGTTTTGCTACAACTAATATACTACATGGAGCATTGAGTAATTTCAGTAAACTATTATAGTTTACAGGGTTATTACA
Organism: Primula vulgaris; assembly: GCA_963920805.1. Taxonomy (NCBI): domain Eukaryota; kingdom Viridiplantae; phylum Streptophyta; class Magnoliopsida; order Ericales; family Primulaceae; genus Primula; species Primula vulgaris. The sequence continues at coordinate 22,165,463 of OY987217.1, read as the reverse complement.
TACTCAGTCCTTAATTACAGGAAAATTGCAGTTTGGTCCTTTAGTAATTAACAGATCAGTGTATAGTTTAAGCGAATTACAAAATAGTACTACTGGTTTCAGTTCATCACATATTCAGTCCGACTTATAACTATATGTTCATATGTACATGATTTTCAATTGATTACATGTTTAAACATAGTCAGCATAGATCATGATTAGCTATTGCAATTCTTAAAAAAATTATTTGTATGCAGTAGGTACCAAACAAACGTGGTTGATGTCGGTGCAAACATATATTACATACCAAGACATATTATTGGACAATAAGAAACAATTTGTTCAAGATGGTTTTATTTGTAATATTTCAATCACATCTTGAGTAACAATACCAAGTACAAAATAATCTTCTAGGTCCACAGAATTAATATGTTGTTAACTAATGACTTACAAGTAGTCTTTGTGGTAGTATTAGATACTTCATATATAACACTGATACAAGTAGTTTGACTAAACTGCATATTATCACTCTAATACGCACGGATACAATCTTTGCATGCGTGCACAGAATTATAGAATTTTTTTTATTGCCGTATACCTTACTCATAGTATTTTGGTGAAAGCCCGATAAATTTTGTTTTCAAATTTTAGCCGTAAATTTATAACCCAATCTTCGAGCGTATAAATCTTAATTTTCGAACAAATACCCCAATCTCTTAGATTTTACTCCAATCTACGAGAGTAAAAGTGCTGATAACGTGTTGTGTGACAAATTAGTTACAGTATAAATATATGGAGATATATAGAAAAGAGTATAGAAATACAAGAAGACGAGTATTTATTTATTAATAAGTGGCAGATACAAGTGCCACTCAATCTATTTATATAATAGAGGTGATCATGTTTTCATATATCAAACCCGAATTTATGACCAAAGGCCCATATACGTGGAGTAGGGCCAAGTAAAAATATAAATAACCTACGACAATTATAATATTATTGAAAGTTTTTGAAGCAATATTAATTAGATTATATATTGAAAGGCCCAAGTTATTGAAAGGCCGATGTACGTGGGCAAAGAAGCATTGCACATGTATTTCTTAATTTTCAAAGGTTTGAACTGCTTTTATCTCCAATTCTACAACGTTGTAATTTTATTTTCCTGATAATTTTTTTTTTCAATTTTGGATGCTTTAATTTCCGATATTTTTATTTATTTAGTTATATAGAAACTTTTGCCTTTTTTCATTATATTAAGTCGTGTATTTTGTCATAATTAAGTTCTAGAGGTTTGGACTTTAGAATATTTTTTATTTATTTGTTTTTTCTTGATATTGTTTGATCTTTCACAATATTGATTTATAAAGAATGGATCTAGCTGTCACTAAGCCAAAATATAAGTCAAACCATAGATTTATTGCAAATTATGATTACCTTTCTACAAAAATAACCTTCCAACCGATGCCCATTATATGTAACGAAATATGCAATTGAGGTGCATTAATTTGAAATTGATTGATGTTTACTAGGTGTTAACTCCATTCCCGGAAAATACATTTATTCAATTTCAAAATCTTTCAATAATCATTAAGATAGTTGTTTATAAATGATATTATAATGTCAACATATATTTCCATGTGAGTGTATCTTAACATATACAGTCGGGGCACATGTTAACAAAACCATTTGAGGTCCAAAATATACTAAGATTATCAGCAATAACATTTCAAGTAGATACATTAATCTGAGTCATTGGCCGCATTTTAGAGATATAGAAAGAGAAAGAGATATCTGGCGTGAAATAAGGATAAATTAAGTTTCTTCATGTGTTTTTTTTTTTGTACTTTTATACACTATATTATTGACTTTTTGTGATTTTTTACATTATACTACAAGATTATTTAATTAGTACATCATACTACTCATTCTCGGTGATTTTATACACTTTCATCCAATAAATAAAAAATTCCAACCAACAAGAATATGTAATAAGAAAAAACTCATTTGCCCAAAAATTCAACCTAAAACTTGAAAATTTAAACGGTTTTCTACATAATTACTCATTGATATGAAATATTCATTATAAGTTTGAGCTGAGTAGGTTACATGGATCAACCTATAAAACTGATATTACGGAAGAAAAAATATGGGTGTAATATGTGACAATCGAGTGGACGGAAATTATTAGACATAAGTGTCTAAAATCACCGAAAAATGATAGTATGATGTACTAATTAAATAATTTGGTAGTATGATATATAAAATCGTAATAAGTTAATCGTATAGTGTACAAAAGTGCCAAAAACTCGAAAAAGACTAAACTAATTTTCCTACTATCATCTCAAAGCCATCGCCGTGTGATAAACTTAGAAAAATTAGTTGTGTTTGTTTATTAGGGTTTCTTCGGCGTTAAATTTAACTAAAGTATTACAACTTTAAAATAGTAAATTAAAAAAAAAATGAAATAATTATATACTTTTTTGCAGAAAAAATTAAGTCGTTATTATGTTTTAGTATCCCCAATCTTTAATAGTAAGATAAGTTAACTTTTAAAATGTTAATTTAATTTTGGTACCCAAACATAAATATTTGAAAGGGTTCAATTCTATTTTATCTCGTTAACCTATTACACTTTTCTCTCTAAAATTGCCATCACCGCCACCACCATCAAACTCAAAACTCCGCCGCCGTCCCCCAATGATGTACTCTCTCCCCTCAGTCACATAAGAGACTGCCATCACCATCGTCTCTCCACATTGGTCATGTTCTCTCTCTCTCTTCGGCATTTTCTTTCTCTCCCATGTCTCCCACTTTCTCTCTCTCTGACATGTTCTCTCTGTCCTCTAGTCTACTCTCTTTGTCTCTCATTTGCTCATTTGTAAGACATGTTTTATTTTTTAGTAAGTAATCATGTTGAAACAATCTTCAATTGTACGATATTGATTTATATTTTGATAATAACAAAATAGGAATTTTAGATACACAACAAAGTGTCGTAGTATTAATACTTTCAACGAGTATATTTCAGATAACTACAATTAATTAGACCATATTGCAAAAGAAGTAAAACTCAAGAAATGGACTGCAAATGTAAAAGAAAGTTAACCATGGACTAATAAGTTAACTTGGAAAATTAACAACACTTGTATGAAATTGTCTAGTTTCTGTAAAGACAATTCTATCCGATTGGATGATAATCTAACCGGTTTGATACAATGTTATGAAAAGTCCAGATACGTTTTTTGAAGTCTTGAAAATGAATTCAAATGATTTCCAAACTAAAGAAGAACGTGGGAGATATTCTATGTGATCAGAAGAGTATTCATGAAAGAGATGATATTCATTTAGGAGAATAGATACACGAGATATTTGGATTTTAAAATGACTGTCTGTTAGACCGAATATACACAATACAACCGATTAGAATACAGTCAAGCCTATTTGATTACACTGAATTTTAAAATTCAAATGGAAGATCTTATACAACGGCTACTAATCACTTCAACCCTATAAATATAACTCAAGACTTCAGAGAAGACACACTACACTACCACAAACTCATATACAAAGATCTTGGTACCTCATTTCAATCAACGGCGAAGCCCTGCCAATTTATATACTCAACGACAACGTCGACCATTCAACCAAGTCTCACAACTCTCATTGATCAGTACCTAAATCATCTATTATTGTGAGAAGAGAGTTTATAAACAATTTTCTTGTTTACAGTGTGTATGATTCAGGCTGTTTAAACCATCGATCACATCGATAGATAGATTTTAAACACGGTTGTTTTTAATCTTGTTGATTGTACAAATTGTGTACAACTACAAGTGGGAATACTTGTTTGTATCTTAGATCCAAAGTATCACTTTGAGACGAAAGTTTTTGCTCGCTTTGTCAGTCAAGTAAAAGTGATAGTTTTGGGTAGGTTTTACCTTTAAGGAGAAGCGAGATCGTGGGTCGCTCTGCCACTAAGGAAGAGTATTGTAATGGATAGCTATGTCCTAAAGAAAGAATGTTGTAAATGGTACACTGCCATAAAAGAACTACGTGCGCTAATATAAAAAGCACAAGGTCATGTTTGAACTTCTGGATTGGACATAGTCTCACATCGAGATGAAACAAGATAAATTGATGTGTCAAGTACTTTCTATCCTCTTACTTTATTTATCAAGTTCTTTACATTGCATATTGACTTAGTGCTGACTAATATCCGAAGCAAACAAACTAGATCGTACTCTCGGTGACGAGATCTGTTTGTCGATAGTTGGATAATACGAAGCAAACAAGTTGAATTAAACAACTGAGTTTGTGCATTCACTTGTCGATAGCTGAATAAGTTAGTAAGTATCCAACGCAACAATAGTTGATAACATTGTTGGATGATAGTTGAATTAGTAATAACTGTGATAATCTTGTTTGGTTGTGCATAAGTTAGTAATTATTATATTTATACATATATTATATTCCGCTTATTAACTTCACTAAATATAGTTTTTTATTAAGTACAACCAACCCTAAGTCATTGTTTATTAAACTGAACAAAAGTTTAAAAAGCAGTGAAACCTATTCACCCCCTCTCTAGGTTTTCCATAAGGTCTAACACATCCGGATAAGTAAAACATACCATTTTTCAGTGATTGGGTTTGATGGTTGGCAAAAAGTTCGAAACTGAAAAGAATATCCTTTATTAAGTCATGTGGTTGGGATGAATTAATTCCGTCATATTATGGAAAAAGCATATTCCGACTTCATGAACCAAAAACAACACATTACAAGGTTAATATGAACTTTTACTACCTTTCAGGCGATCGTATTCATTTAATAGCTTCAATAAACTTGGTTTGGTTGTTCCTATTAGAGGTCATGAGGAGAGTACTAAATCATCTAATCGTGTTTCTTGAATTTCTAAACATTTTGGCTATTTACAATGAGGAACTGCAAGGGTAAAAGCTCTTAAGAATACTAAGTACATGTCTCCCTTGATCGAATAAAATATTCCTCATACCATTTTAGTGATAGTGCAGAATGCCATCCGTAAAAAAAATTGTGTTGCCAAGTATTATGTTTCGTTGATGAAACATGTGATAAATCAAATAAAGAACAAATGTCCATAGTTCTGAGGTTTATGGATAAACATGGATTTATCCAAGACCGTTTTCTTGGGCAAGTTCATGCATTCGATACTTCGTTTTTGACGCTTAAAAATGATCTATATTCGATTTTTGGCTCATTACAAGTTAGATGTGTAAAAATATTAGAAGACAAAGTTATGATGGTGCTAAAGAGGTGGTTTTAATGGTTTACAAACTTTGGCTTTGAAAGATTGTAAATCTTCGTATTATGTTCATTGCTTTGGTCATCATTTACAATTCGCTTTAATCGGAGCAGAAAAAAATGTAAGATCCATTCATCTATTTTTTGACAAGGTCACTTAATAGTTAACATTCTCTTTGCTTCTTGTAAATGAAGTGACGAACTCAAAAAGCCTCATGCGGATGACATTTCCCATTTAATTGGTATTAATGAACTTGAAATAAGGTGTGGACTAAATCAGGTCACCACTGTAAAACGACATGTTGATACCCGTTGGAATTGACATTTAATATGTTTGAATAGTTTCCTTTATATATTCAGTGCGACATGTAGTGTATTGCTCAATATTATGGATGATGGGCTTCCGGCCCAACGAGCGAGTGCAGCCACTCCCTACGATGAAATGGTTTCTTTTGATTTCGTGCTTATATTATATCTTATATAAAAGAAGTAATGGACCTAATTCTAGAGAGAGAGAGAGAAAAGAGAGACCAAATCGTAGTCGTCATGGACACCTAGTAGCCTCCCTATCACCGGAAAGGGACAAAATTACAACAAACCCTCATTTTCACAATACCCTAGCACTACAAAAAAAAAAATTTGAACTATAGAAAATTGGATCCTATAAAGGGAAACATTTGATACAACTTTCAGTAGAGGATATCAAGCAATTTTTGGAGTAGTTTAAGTATACCTTTGTTGGTAAGTTTTCACATGGAAAACCTAATATTGAGGTTATCAAAAATGTGTTTAGTAAAATGTAAGGATCTCAAATCTAGAAGTGTTGCATAATAAGCATATTCTAATTAGGTGTTTTCACGAGGACGGCGACCTATATGGCTTAAAATTAATTGCTTGATTGATAATAGCTCAATGAGAACACTTAAGTGAATATATGATTTCAACCCTAAGAATCATCTATTTTACCGGTGTGGAACTCACTTTCTAAGTTACCAATTTACCTATATAACATCTCTAGCATGTTTTCAATTGCTAGTCCTTTTGGAAAACCCCTTAAAATGGACGAACCGACATATAATTTTTTGAGACCCGACCTAGCTTGAACATGTGCTGAAATTGATCTAGCACAAGATCTTGTTCATAGAGTTCGAATTGGTTATGATGAAAAAAGTGGGTTCTTGAAATATTTCTCTTACCAAAATTTGCCACAGTATTGTTTCTTTTGTAAAAAACCTATTGAGGAGCAAAAATAAAATTGGGTATGATGTTGCTCCTAAATAAGAGCTAAATTCAAATACCAAATCATACAGCAAGGGAAACTCTCAACAAGATCACCAAGATAAGGGAAAGAACAACATTAAAACAATAGAATGGGTTAGGAGTAAATTCAGCAAAAAAGAAGAAAACAAATGAGTAAAGAAAATAGTGGATTTGCACATAATTGATGAGGAATAAAGCCGTACGTGTTACAAATGATACAACTGCAAGTCCAAAGATAAATGAAAAGGGTAATAATGTAGAGACCAATGAGGGTGAAAATTGAAAAATCTCCAAATAAATGATAGATAACAAAGAAGAAAAGGTAAATGAAAATAGCAACATTGAGGAAAATCAATTGAATGAAGTTGCATTTGAAATTATACTAGAGAAGAGAGTAACTTACCGCTCTCGGTGATCATCCTCAATAATGAGACACGAATATTAAAATATTTTCACTGAGACTCGCGTGACTTGAACTTTTATGATGAGGCGAATTATTTCAATGACCCTCCCACTATCTCAGATCTAGTTGATGCTCTTTATCTGCCATCAAGCCAAATTCGAGGTTAATTTTATTCTTATGAAGAGGGTTGAACATCAGTAAAAAAAAAAAAAATGAAAATGGGCAAATATTCGTAAAAGTAGAGACAAAATGCTTCTAAGATATTTGTCAAGATGAACTCGAAGGTATTATAATCAAAGGGTTGGAGGGTTTAGCCGGTTTATAATTCTAAGAAGTGAAATCTTTGTTAGTTTTTTGGGTTTCCCTCATGTTTGTGTGCATATATATATATATATATATATATATATATATATACACATACTTATATAATTAATGGAAATTATAGACATGCTTTGTCAAGATCTACAATGTAAATCTCATGACATTGTAAACGCGATGGAGCATGTCTATTTTACCAAACATTGCCTTCAACGATTATTAAGAGATAATAAGTGGGACACTTTGATAAATAAAGTGATGTCCTTTTGTGAGGGTCGTAACATTGAAGTTCCTAATCTTGGCACTCAACATACAGTTCGACGAGGCCAAACCCGTCATCTTCTTAGAAACTTCATCGTCGAGGATCATTATCGTGTAGATTTTTGTATGCCGCCATTGATGCATAGTTGCAAGAACTCAATGTGCGCTATAATAGAGATGGGATAGAATTACTTATTCTTAGTATCTGTTTGAATCCTCAAAATGCATTGAAGTCGTTGCGAGACGTGGATATATGTAGTTTAGTTGAAAAGATTCTGAATGACTTTACAAGTTGTGAAAGAGATGAATATAGGAGAAAACTTAAGCATTACGACTGTAATGTAGTGAAAGGTTCCAACTACAAAGTCTTTCCACCATTTAAAAGGTATATCGTTGGTTAGTGAAGACTGATAAATTTTCTAGACACAATCTTATTTTTAGGGTGATTGTGCTTATTCTTACTCTTTCAGTATCTACTGCGACTTCGGAAAGATCATTCTCTGCCATGAAAATCATCAAAATTAGTCTCCAAATAAAAAGGAGGATGGTTATATCTCGAATGCATTGACGTATTCAATGAGAAGATAATTGCTAAAAATATAAGCATCAAAGTGATTATTAAAGATTTCTAAAAGAAGAAGAAGCGACAAGTTATTATTAGTTAAATAATGGTTATTTTGACTACGAAGTTGTATGTTTCGGTTAACATATATTTTAGCGACTTTGGTCAAAAATCACTTACTTTGTAACGACTCGGAAATTCAGTAGTTTATTATTAATTCTATTAAGGAAATAGTGATATTACGCTTTAGTGTGTTTATTTATTTGTGTGAGATATATGTACATGCATATATGTCTAGGATATTTAATAGAGTGCATTTGATAGTTTGGGGGTGATTGGTATGATATTATAAGTAGGTGGACTAGTGTAGTTAAATAATAAAAATATAAATAAAAAGCTAAACCTAACATAAGTTAGGCAGTGAATACATATTAATATACATATACGGATAATACACATATACACATAATACACATATACATATATACTGAGAGAGAGGGAGAGAGAGCAAGGGCCGACAGAGAAGAGTTGCCGGAGACGTGGCCAGGCTGGTGACAAACCAGCGACCATCCGCGAGGTGTAGTTGGGTGTTTTTCGTTGGGTTTCTTCGTGGTCGCTTCGGAGGCTGATATCGAGGTCTTCGGGTGTCCGTTTTTCGCAATCAAATACATTTTCTTAATCTACTCGTCGATATCTATCTACCTGTGTAAGTTTGCTTCTCCGATTTTCACTTTTATAAAAACCCATTTTTTAAGATTTTATTAATAATCCGAATTTGGTCTTTTATATTGATTCGTGCCTTGTTTTAATTACATAATATGAGCTGTTAAGGACTTTCTCTAGGCTGTCCAGATTTTATTAGGTGGTACGGCTCGAGTTTGGGAGTTTTTACAAACGAGCTCTCGTTTGTCTCGGTAAGGGGGAAGAATATGATTTCGCTTTAAAAGCGGGATTTATGTGTTGCTTGTTGCATGTTAATTTAGGTTCGGATATTGATATATGTTGTGATAACAAATATGGTGGTGCAGTTGTAGTATAATAACTAATGATTTTGTATTTACTATGCTTAGCATATAATTTGTGAAAATATGATATAAATTAAACCTTTGATAAATGTGAAGGTGGGGACAGTGTATGTGCTTTTGTGGTAGTCCTGTGATCAAAATGATGTGTTTCGAGTGACATTCGATAACTAATTAACTATAACATTACAAAGTGTTGTGTATTATTTTCGGTGTGTGGACTTTACTGTTTTTCGCCCTTTTGGAGCTTTTATATACATATATATATATATATTTTTTCTGGGATTGTAGTACCAATGTGTGTGGGGTACCATTGTATGATGGGTCCCTGAGCAGTGACTCTAAAAGTGGGTACATTTGTACCATTATGGATTTAAGGATGAGCCCCGGAGGCTTACGGTGAGAGCCCGGAAACTTGCGTAAGTATTAGGTGTATCAGTACCATAGGGGTAATGCCCTTAAAGCCGGCCCCATATCTCTAGTCACATACGGTAGTGTCAGCGTGTGGGTGGGGTACCATTGTATTATGGGTCCTTGAGGAGTGGCTCTAAAGGTGGGTACGTATGTGAGCAATCCCGACTTGGTTTTCGTTGAGTTTTATTTTTATTATCATAATCTATTTATTTAAACCTTGTTTATCTGTTGATTTATTGTGAATGTGTAAGTTACTGAGGTGGTTACGTTTCCCATAAAATTGTCTTGTCATTATTTATCCTGATAATATATTTGCCATGTTAGGATTGTGTGTGCGTGCTTAGTAGCATGCGCCGCTTTTTAAGCGATATTGTTTTCGTACCTCCTTTCTTTGTTTTATGTACGTTTTGTTTTCAATCGACGTACAGGTGCCGACGTAAGCCGTGACGAAGCTTAGAGTGATTGCTAGTGGCTCAGTTATCGGATTACACTTGATCGTGCGCACGTTAGACTTTTTATTCATGTTGGAACTATTCATTTAGTTGAGACATGTTGGCCTAATAAGTGTTATAGCGAGTTTGTTAGTTATTTGCATACAAATACTTTATTCGTACCTCATTTATTTTGACTGTATGTTTTGGATCTTGATGGTTAGCTGGGTTGGATGTGACATTTTATTGTTGGATTGGGTTTTAGAAATATCGCGATTGGCGAGTTTTAATTATCTATATCATGTTGTTTGAACAGGTTGATTTTTGTGGAAACAAATAGATACGTAAAGGTCATGCCGAAATTTCTATAAATCATTTTTCATTAAAATTGCTTTCTTTTCGTATCGTCACATTTGAGCGTTGTTGGCTACCCTTAGGCCAATAGTGACTCAAATATGACTATCGGCATGTCCTGAAGGATCCGTTGGGTTTTTATTTAGTGTGTTGTCGAATGGTTCCGCATATTTTGATATTTAAACCTTTTTCTTTTAAATAATATTCACTACTCGGTTTTACCCAAATACGGGGCGTGACATACTTTCAGCAAGATATTTTCTTATTTTGTTAGGAATTTGCAGTTGTGATATTTTGTAGTGCTTTGAAAATATTGAATCAATGTTCGTTTAGCTACTCGCATAACATGCATAATTCTTTATTTTTATTTTTAACAATAAGTAGGAAGACCCACTGTATTCATTAAGCTTAATAATGCTAGAGTTGGCACGAATGCCTTGTGACAACAGAAATTAAAGCTAGGGAAAAACAACATAAGAAAACTCAATAAAATAAGGATTGAAAAGAATAAGTATTCAAACACCAATGCTAGTATGCAAATATGAGTAATTGATTACTGATTAGACAACGAAATGGTATAGTATTTAGGCTAAAAACGATGTTGTAAACGAGTTTAAGAGTTATTTTAATGTGTATTTATGTGTTTTTACATAAAGTCTACTTTTTTCTAGTTTATTGGCGTTTACTTGTGTTTTTCAAGTAAATGCGACGATTCCATGGCAAAACAAGGAAAAACGTAAACCAAGCTTAATTGTTGAAGTCAACATGGGCCAAAGTAAAAGAATGAAGATTGAGGTAGCCCAAGAGACATTCGCACGAAGTCTGGACAAGCCGAAAGGAAGCATAACTATCCCCGAAGGCCTGATTCGCGAAACAGACGTTCTAGAAGCAGGGTGATCGATCAGCCTGATCGGAGAACTTGATTGGTTATAGACAGTATTAATTTGAAAAATTAGAAAGATAGAGTTTGTTATCGAATGGTAATTCATACAGAATAGAGCTTTTACATTTTTATCAAGTAGAGAGAAAAGAATACCTTCGTTTGTGCACATTACCCTATTTTTGTGACTTGTTAATGTAAGTTTCTCGTTAATCTTGCACGTTTTCTCTACTATTTTCTTTTCTAGCGCAACTGAGTCCGTTTAGAAGTAGCTAAAGCGTTAAATCAATGTTCTCCTTTTATCGTTGATTGAAAAATATTAAGTTAATCAGTAACTCGACATAATCGTAAAGTCCATGTTTAAAACAAATATTGAGTGATAAACGTAATAACCAAGTTATAAACTCTTGCATAATCAAGTTAGTATAGTTTTATTTTCCGGGAAATAAGAAATATATTAAAAACAGAACGAGTCAAGGAAGGCACAAAACACCTACTCAAGCAAAATGAAGGTACATCCCAGGGAAATGAAAGAAATAAAAAATAGTTTATTACAAAAGCAAAACAGCTTTGCGTGTATATATCAAAGAAAAACTCCATGTAATCTTCAGAATCTGGATTGTAGCCAAGCATGAGGTGATCACTTTTACATTCTACGCTAAGATCATTGGTTATGACCGTCTTTTGTAAAGCTTGAAGATCAATGAATGAACTCCTTCTTTTGGAAATGAAGCAGTGGACCGAATCACTTAAGATATTAATGGTTAACTTAAAAAGTAACCTGAAAATGCTGAACACGCACATTAGAAATCAGAGGGGGGATTTGAGGCTCCACCAAGTGCCTGTAATCAGATTATTTATGTTGTTGTTTGGATACTTCTTAATTTTTTTCATTTGAGCACAAACCATAAACTTTATATGTTGGAAAACATGTTTTATACATGGGTGTTCCGAATGGTCACAGGACCAACTTCGAGTTGATATTATATGTGACAACACTGAGTTGTTAATGCCGTACTCAACGCGTTTGAGTAACTCGTGTGACGAGCTTCGTAACGGTATATCGCATGACCTATTCGGAGAATGGGTGTGAATATTAATCGGCTTCAAAGTTGGGTTCTCGAAAGAAGGTAAAACCTTAATGCTGGAAAATGGAATGAATAAATGGAAAACCATTGAGGTTTATGCCATATTGGAGAATTAAGAGTTAATTTTACAATATATATATATACAAGTCCAACCCATATAGTTGTTAAACTATCATGTCCACATACACTTAAGTGTATTAGTGTGTACCACACACGCTCGCTCGCTCGGGTCTTGGGTCGCGGACGCGGGATTTGGGGAATGTCTAGGGTCTGAGGTCTTGGGTCAAATCTGAAAAGGGAGTTTTGTATAAAATACAAAAGTATTTCCTAGAGTTTCCAGCAAATTGAAACGTCAGCATTCAATGAGAAAAAATTGCAGATTGAGTGTTGCAGTTTCAGAAATTAAATGGACGGATTTTAGGGATGTAACTCGCAGAATTAAATGGACCATTATGGCTGCAGTTTCTGAAAAGCCTATAAAAGGCAGCCATCCCCCTCTCATTTCAGACACAACTAACACACACAACACAACATACATTGCATTATATTAGATAGAGAATCGCACCACCAACAGCGCGACCTGTGGTTCGGTGCAGTTTTCACGCGAGCCACTCTGTGACAGAAGTTGTACCTTGGGAACAAAGTCCCGAGAACCAGAAACCTAAAAGATGGTTCGGGAAATATTTTTTAAGGGAAACTGCTCAGCAGTTGCCTCTTATTTTAATTTCAGTTTTTTACATTCTGTTTATTTTTATTTCAGTCATTTACATTCTGTTCATTTCTTTTCAGTACTGTTTACATTCTGTAATTTACTTTCGAGTCTTTTAAGTTCTGTAATTTACATTTCCAGTACTATTTAATTTCCAGTCTTTCTTTTCTGTAATTTACATACCAGTTCTGTAATTTCTTTTATTTACAGAAACAGTCCAGAAGTTTAGTAATCATACTATTCTGTCTGGCACTTTCTTTTAATTGACAAACAGTCCAGCAGTATAGTATTTATACTATTCTGTTAGATAGTTTCGTACAATTACAATTCAGTCCAGCAGTTTAATAATTTATATTAAATCTGTCTGAAATTTAATTATTGCAATTTAAATTCTGTACGAGTCAAGAATTTGTAATCGAGTTATATTCCTTTTCAAAGTGAAATAAAATTGTTTATTTCCGTTTCAGTTCTTGTCTTTTACATTATTGCTTTTCGATATAGTAATAACCAACATTATATCCATAATAATAATAATGATGTTAATATCATAATGAGTGGTGTCATGCCTGAAAATGTCACTTGCCCATTCAATCCATTCGGCCCAAGTGGTAGAGTTGCTGATGAAACCGCCTTTACGCAGAAAAATGGTAATAATCTTCCTTGAAATGGGGCACTTAAAAAACAAGTGATTAGTAGTCTCAACCTCATCATTTCATAAAACGCATGTATTATTAACATGAGGGTACCAAATAGACAATTTGTCCAAAGTGGGGAGTTTATCGAAAATAGCTCGCCAACAAATCATACTACACTTAGGAATGAGCTTTTTAAACAAAATAATCTTATGCCAAGCCACAGTGTTACCCTTGATTCTCATATGGTTCCACATAGTTTTAACATTGACGGATTTATTATTCAAGGACCAGGTAATCTTGTCCTTATAACCAGAGTAGATGATGGGATGAGGGAGGATGGCAATATTTTCAACAAATGCACTAGTATTCCTGTTAGGCCAAGACCAATTACCATTAGAAATGATAGTATAGTTAGTATAGTTGTTAGACTGACAACTCACTTGTTTGCTTTCTTGATCGTTGTAAACACCGTGAAAACACATAAAGACGTTCTAGCATAACTAGCGTGTTCCCCGTAATCGATCTTGGGTAACCTTCATGTTTATTTACTGCAACAACCGCCGTACTCCTGCGACGTCCTCCATCATTAAAAAAACACAAAGGCCAGTCAATTACTCCCTCACTTGACCCACACCTTGTAAAATTGTTATTGTATATACTCTTCGCTGCCTGGGTTTTTAAAACACTTTATGGGTAATGAGTAGTATTACTGTAATTAAAATCAAAGAGAGCGGGCCAACTAATCCGAGTAAATCTTTTTCAAAGTCATCTTCTTCAAAGTAACCATAGTATATATAAAGCTATAGTGAACAGTTTTTTTAAACCAAATTATCTTCAAAAACCAAAGTATATAGTATCATACAACAAATTGGTAGATGTTGTAAGATTATTGGACCCTTGGACTTTTTACTTATTGGGCCTAAGTGGGCTTGTAACCCTAACCATCTATCTATATAAAGAGGGATAGGGGTCTTGTATTTATTCATTCATTCAGATTCATTCATAATAAAGACGATACTGTTCTACCTCTCTCTCTACTTCTGTCTCCCTAAATACATAGCTAATAGTTGTATTACAACACGTTATCAGCACGTTGCTCGCGAAGATTGGAGTAAAAGATAGAAGATTGGGGTATTTGTTCGAATTCTAGGGTTTATACGCTCGAAAATTGGGTTATAAATATATGGCCAAACTTTGAAGTTTTTTTTATTTTGCCAGTCTTCCCCAAAATACGAGGCGTACGGTACAAGTTTCCCCAAATAAAATAGCAATTGCATGCGTTGTTATTATTGTTAATCTGCTACGAGTATAGATTGATTAAATACCACCAATTAGTGATATACAGATAAGTCATGCGAACAAATTAGTTTGTAGTACTCCAGTACATGTTAAGACAATAAACCTATTACACATGCATGTGTTAATTTCGTGTAGAATAAAAACAATAAAGAACAAGTGTATAATACTCAGTGACAGGGTTTTTAATAGAACTATGTGAGATACTGAAAGCAGTAGGGATTAATTTGAAACTTGATGTAACCTATGAATTGTTCTATTAATATATGGGACCTCACTGTAACCTATGAGATTTTCCTGGACTGATTGTGTAATAAATTTATATATGAGATGAGTCAATATTGCTTAACTTACACATGTAAACCCAATAGTTTACCCTATTTACAGAGCTGTATATATGTATAAGTCTGTATAGATTTGGTCCCTACATGGTAACTTGGAATTTGATATTGTAATTAGACAATTACCATAACCTACTGTTTGTTTCTTGCATGTTGTAATTACCATGAATATAATTTATACTTAGGGATATGAATATTTATGATATAAATTTTGCTAAGTAATTCGGTAATTACCATAATAATTTGATTTCTTGCATGATACAGTGTATTTAGTAAACTAGCATGTATAGAACTTGCATGTAAATTGTATAACGATAATTAAAATTTACCTTCCCTGTATGTGATATGGTAAATTAGTAATTAAATATACTGCTCCCCTGCATGTCGTAATTACCATGAATAAAATTTAGATTGATGTATTGTATTAGATATTGGTAAGTGTGATTTAGAATATCTTGTTATAATATGTACTACAGCAGGTACAATTTAAATAATTATTTAATCACTGTCATGTGTACAATATCTTAATTTGCGAAATCATATATTTTCACATTTAAGTTGGAAAAATTATGAACCTTCCCCAACTAGGCTCACCTATTTGGATACGATGTCTAGGAAAGATATAGGCGGAAGTCGATATCCTAATGAGGTCGGGTTTTCAGTGGCATTCGTGCCCTCCACCCTCACCGTCTTTCCTGGTCGTGTTCAATTAGAGCTACCGAAAGGGGTTGACTAAATAATACTTTCCCCGAGTGTGCTTATATAGTGATGTATGTTTCGCCGAATTGGTGTTTCAGTATCGACCCGTCGTTCGATCAATGAGAACCGATTCACATGAGAAGAAAAACTAATGTTTTCGAACCTGTCGTTTCGAAAAAACGTTTGTGCTTATGCAAACCATAAACATATAAACCAGTCATTTTATATGAAAAATAATCCAGAACTCCCAACACATGTTGGATGCCATCTACGATGAGAAAATTCGCAAAACATACTTGCGACTATTTAGACGTTGATGTTATTCCGTCACCACATGTTAGTCACCCTGATGTGTGAAAATGTGATGCCCAAATTTTTTTTTGGATGCCATCTTTTATGAGTAAAACACGAGTTTGTTGTTACCCTCATGATGAATGCTAAGGCATTGATTTTATTCCGCCGCCACATTTGAGACGTGATGACGTCTATGGTGAACAAATGTCTGAAATTGACATATTGGAGCAATCCTTCACCAAAATACTAGCTTGGAAATTGTATTCATAAGCAGTATCGTGAATTTATATTCACCATGTTCCTTTATCGCCCATCTGTTATTGGATAAGAAAATTACCCCGGTGAGTAGTTTTAATCCTATTGGGTCAATGGCGAATTAATTGCCTGATATTAATGCTCTTCGTGTATATTTTTTTTCCACGAATCGAGAACCGAGACAAGTGTTACTTGCCTCGAACTGTCGCGATCCCGATGAATCGCCTAGCCAAGCGAGATTTTAGACAATCGTCAAAATCAAAAACCTGTGGCTCCAAGACAGTAATTGAAAGGAACAATATGGCACGTTGTCACAAAGCAATAGATAATGCTCAAGGAGCCAACTCTATGCTATAAAAACAAAGGTCATGCACAGTTACTCCTTAAATAGTTCACAACTATTATAAAGGTGGAAAAACCGATGCTAATGTGGTTAAAGTTAATTGAAAGGAAACTATTGAGACCCCCGATTTTGTGGCTCAAATGAGTTTGATACCTTTCTTTATTGATTTTGATAAATCATTGAGCCATTTTTTCGCTCATCTGGATTATGTTTTCCATTTGGACCATACTTTTGGATTATGGTTTGCCTGTTTACGAAATTTCTCGAAATAATTCAAGGTGTTTTGAGAAAATTCCTTTGACAAATGTGACCAAACTTTAAATTATGAAATTTTAGGCAATACTTGTGGGGTAGTTGATTTTTTTTTGGAAATAGTGGGTAACAGTGTACCACATAATTTCACCAACTATTTGCCTAAAAGAGTACTCAGTGACAACGATTCTAGACCTGTCGTTCCAAATCAAAATCTTTGGTAAAACCAAATTGATTTGTCAAATATGAGGTCTTATACTCATGTAGGTCCTGCCGTACCTTGTTGAGTTATAAAATATTCGAAAAAACCAGTGTTATCTGGTAATAGCTCATGAAAGAATTAGAATTTCTTTACATAGCCTCCGTTCAATACGACCAAAAGCGTATTTTAGAGGAGTTGAAATGTCTTTCAAGTGGTTGCTACCATATTTTTTAAAAGCATTTAATGTTACCTTATCATTTCGCCTGTCGTCGATTGATAAATGATTTAGATGCTAAGACATGATTATCTGTACTATCATTCGCCTGTCGTTGATTGATAAGAGCATTTTGAAATTGTGGCATTGACCGGATGAGATATTTCCGGGTCACAAGACGATGCTTGATTTATAATCGCATCGCATTTGGATTGTCTCTGAGAATATATTTCGCGATTAATCCGAAATTCATGCCATTAATGCTCACTTTGAAAGACTAGAATGTGTAAAGATCAAGAAATGAACTCGTAGAATTCTTGTAAAGAATTGAAGGAGTTATTATGGACTTATCCAACCATAAGACGGACCATAAATATAAATGGTTATGGTTGATGCATCGACAATATGGTCACATTTTACTGTTATCCACATAAATGTAGCACTTTTCAAACTTTTAGCCCTATCATTAAGTTGATGGCTCATGATCCGGATTATCCTGAAAAGTCTAGTCGACTTGATAATACCGAAGAGTAATAATCGAAATTTCGATTTGAATTACTTGAGTTTGGAAATTGAAATTGAACATCCTGTCGATTATGTTCAGACCCAAATGGACTCACGGAAAGTTTGATGATGCGACTGCAAATGATTGCACGCACTTCTTGGTCTTGCGCACCAAGATTTATATTTCCGTGTGGGGTTATGCTATTTTGCTGCATTGGTCCGTTATGAGGCCCATAGACACTCAGACACCATATGCGTACCAGCTGGTTACTGGTTATGAGACAGAAGTCTCATATTAACGCGTGTTTGGAGTGATTAATTAATATTTTGATTGAGCCGGTATAGCGTTCAAAATATGGACCTCTGAAGGGGACATAAGTCGATTATGAATCTCCTGCCTATCATTTGATAGATTAACCTTGGCAAGCGATCTCTTTACTGCATGATATGCGAAAGTGACATCGCTAAGACTGTTCTCCCCGTCGTTAGGGGGAGATTTGCACATTACCGTTGATAAGGAACGATGTGAAGTAACGTGGCATAACCCACTCAGTCTTAGCTTGATCCCCAAAACTGCACTTAGTGATAAGTAAGTGCATAGACTCCCTCAAGTCTAACTAAATGTCAGACGCATTTAATGACTTTATGAGATGTCACGAGATCATTTATACCTGCTGCAAAATGCTTGCAAGGATAGACGTCCCTGTCGGACGCCGTGTTCCTGTCGTAACACGTTGCTTTGGCCGAACCCGCCAAGCAAAGGACGCTGCCGTCGGCCGTCAGTCTGTCATCCTTCCTAAGATATGAGGAAGTTGACCGGTTCTTAATTCGTTCAGCCCCAGAGGTGGTGAACTGAAACTCGTTCGTCGCACGAGATTATAAAGGATCTAGGAGATCTGTGATTCCTCTTCATCCTAAGAATCTCGAAATATCTGTCGATCATGATATCTTAGACGATATTGAAGCGAAACGAGACTGTCATTGATTACTTGTTCATATATTCGGTGACGACTGATAATATGAGCAAATTATGATAGGGAACCATGAACCGTTGCCTGAAGTCAACGTAGAATAGACTGGACTAATGGAAACTTGCAATCCAAGTAGACTCCTTAGCGAAAGTGTGTTCGGACCTGTAGCTCCAACAACACCAATGTTAAATGAGTTCGTTTATTTGGTTATTCGTAAGGAAAAGTGATGAGAATAATGAGATTGTAGAATGCTCGCCTAGTAGCGCAAGGTTTCTCTCACATCTTGGAACTGATTACGAGATGGTTGATTTCCTCGTAATGGACGTTATAACGGTCCCCTACTTTATCAGTTTAGTAGTTTCCCAAAAACTGATTATGCAGTATGTGATTGTGGTCACTGTTTTATCTCTATGGGGATTTAGACAAAGAGATATAGATGAAGGTCCCTGTGTGACTTCATAATGGTTAAATCAAGTAGTTCCTGACCACGGAACATGATCTCAATTGACTGAGACGTTCACTATATGGATTAATATAATCCGAGCGGATGTGGTATACCACCTAAGTGAGTACTTGATTAGCTTGGGATACTTGAACAAGTATTATGCCCTTGCGTGTTTTATTATGCAATCCATTTTTGGATTTGCCTTCGAGATGAAGGATCTTGGGAAGAAACGGTAGTGACTCGGCCTGATGATCGAGTCCCGTAAAGATTGAATCTAAGTTCATGATTCAGACTGCACCAAGAAGGTGTTATGACGTTTTAGTCATCATGACGCTAAGTCGTCAGATTCTCCCATGATCGTTCGATCATTAGACATTGATATAGACCCAGTCCGTTCCTGATGAGACGATGAAGAGATATTGAACCATGATGTTCATATCTAAGTACAATAAGCGCATTATTGTACTTGGTCTAATGTACTAGGACGAACATCTTGTCTGCTGTGAATGGTATAGCTCGACACAGCATCGCGCTAACACGCTGCCATCGAAATGGCATAAAAGACATTTTCCCATTACCTTAAGGTAACTGTGGATGAGGGCTTGTCTTATCCCATTTTGCGTCATCGAGTGTACCTACCCCCTTTGGTACTCGAATTAACGCAACCCTTTTTTCGGTTATACCGATGCTGGTTACTTATCAGACCCGCATAAGTGATATTCCTAACATGGCATGTCTTTACCATTAGGAATAAGGAGATATCTTGGAGGTCTTGGAATGACTCCAAACGAATCACTATGATCTGCTCGTGCTCTATGAGATGACTAGAGAGTGTATATGGCTTCGAGTTAGTATTAGCCATATTTGAATTACATATGCTCTGTCTCACGATCCAGATAAAACACTTGTCTTATTTGAGGACAACATGTTGTTATCAATCAAGAGAGACATGACTAGATTATGCTATTTAGCATTTCTTGCCGAAATAAATCTTCACATATGAAGTTTAAGAGCATCCTGTCGAATGCTCGTTTTATTCCACGTTATATTTTCTTGCATACAGTCATGTGCAAGTAAATGAGGCATCCAGTCGAATGCTCGTACTCTTTCTTGGAATATGAAATCTTTGCACCCAGTCGTGTGCAAGTGAGGGGGAGCATCCAGGTGAATGCTTATTGCACTAATTACTACTTAGTCGAAATCCTCGCACCCTGTCGTGTGCAAGTGAGGGGGAGCATCCAGTCGCATGCTCGTGTACTCTTTTTGTCCTTAAACCAAGGTTTTTTCCCACTGGGTTTTCCTTGGCAAGATTTTTAGTGAGACACGTTCCCATCTTATCTCACTTAAGATTGCCGAATTAGGGGGAGTATCCTGTTGTATACTTCTTACCACTGGGTTTACTCTAGCAAGGTTTTGATGAGACACCTGTTTTGTGGTTGATCCCCTACTACTACCACTGTTGTACTCTTTTTCCTTCGATCAGAGATTTTCCCATTGGGTTTGCTCTGTCAAGGTTTTGATGAGGCACACTGTTTTTTGTGGTTAGTTACTTACATGATATTTCGGCCTATATCATTCGGCTACACAGTTTCTCCTAGGTACCGGTTTTGTCCCACACTGGGTTTTCCGGCCCTAAGGTTTTTATGTGTTTAGCACTGCGAATGAACTCGACTCAGATCGACTGCATGAAGACGAAGAATTCAAGACGTCCAAAGGGGGAGTGTTGTAAGATTATTGGACCCTTGGGCTTTTTACTTATTGGGCCTAAGTGGGCTTGTAACCCTAACCCTCTATCTATATAAAGAGAGATAGGGGTCTTGTATTTATTCATTCATTCAGATTCATTCATAATAAAGACGATACTGTTTTACCTCTCTCTCTACTTCTGTCTCCCTAAATACATAGCTAATAGTTGTATTACAACAGTAGAAAAGTTTTTTGGGAAAAAAATGATTTTTAGTAAAATAGACCGTTTAGGGGATTTTTTTTCATCTTTTTAATTTTTTAGGTAAGTATTTATGATGAATATTAGAATATTTATTCTTTTAATATATTTTATGTTTAGACAGAAAGAAAGTAGTTATTGGGTTTTTTTGAATATTTAAGCGAGTGGTTTTTAAAAAATAAATTAAAAGTGAGGAATGCCCACAAGTTTTATTTATAGTGAGTTTAAAATGGTGTTCCGACCTTATTACAACAACTAAAATCAATCTAAGAATGGATACCGGAACTTATGTAACTTGTGGGTAACACCAATACCAAAGCGATTCTATCAATAAATGGATGATGACCAACACCAATCCTTATATCTTCCAAACCCAGGTAACTGCTGAATGTCCAACATCTCATTTAATTACCTCTTTGTAACTTTACTTTTTTACAAAGGCTTATAACCTAATCAGCTTATTCTCCCTTATAATCGCATAGTAACTAACAGCTACCATATTCGCCATAGTCATATGGGTCATAATAATTATTTATAGATCTAGCCTTGCTTCTAGTGTTATATCTATGCGTTTTTATTTTTCTTTCTTCCCTCGGTAATTTAATTCCCTTCCATTTTGTATTTTTTCTCTTCTTTTCTTCTTTGTCATCGACCTCAGTTTCTCAATTAGATGAGTAGACGTCCACAGTTAGTTCACCTTCATTTAGATTAATATGCTCATTTTTTGAATGTTGGCTTGTCGCATCTGAGTTCAAATACTTAATTTGATCTTCGTCTCCACGTGAGGTTACAGGATGGACCGATGCACCTTTTAGCCGTAGTTGAGATTCATTCGCAATCGAGGATAAATCTGTAATTCTGTTTAGGTGTGTGATTCAGGAACAAATTTAGTAAAGTGTAGAATTTCCAAGGTTTTTGGATCTCTTATGCAGATTTGTAAAGGAAAAGCCTCGACACTTTGGTTGTTATGAGTGTCTAAATTCACGTTGTCAATAATAGCAAGAATATTACTAGTGTTTCCTGGGATGTTTTCACTTGAGTTTTCCAAATTTATTTGCAACTCATCATTCACTTTTCTTGTTGTATCATGATTCAGATAAGTGATTAGACCATAAAATGATCATTTTTGGGTGTTAATATGATATAAATTAGCGTATTTTTGTTGACATGTAGGCTTGTTTAAGCCATGTTTTGTATTTTTCTGCGTTTTCCCGATTTACTTGCAGTTGTTTACATCTTTACAGGAAAAGGCATGGAATTAGCGTAAAAACAAAACAAGCACGCAAAAAGACCAAATAAAGGACCAAATGAGAAGATTTCAGAAGACAAATGACCTCAAATTCAACACCAATAAGTTACAAAATGAAATCAAGTCAAGATAGAGCAAATAAGCTTCTAGAAGTCTGACTTGACCGGTCAGGTTAACCGGTCAGGTGCCGTTATATTTTAACTCCTCTAAGGACGAAACCTGTCTAGGCATCGTTAAAGACGTTGTATGTATAGTGGGAGATTTCTTATACACTCTAGACTCTGTGGTCATGGATTAGCCAATTATTGGAGGAAAGAATAATCAGTCGACAATCATACTGAGTCGACCGTTCTTGCGAACAACTAAAGCTACCATTGATTATGAGAAGGATACACTCACTCTAAGCGGTGGAGAAAATGCTCTAACCTTGAAAATGAGTATGAGATCTAAAAAACCCAAAGAAAAGTCGCACCAACCATACAAAAGTAGTTCTTATGGAGGTAGACGAGTCTGAAGAGGCACTCATAAAGGAGGCAAATGATAAGCTTACAAAGAAGAAAATGCCTTATTAGAGGAGGAATAAGAAAAATGTAGAAAATGTGCCGGAAACACCTAAGGAAAAAGGGGAGAAGCTCAAAGAAGTACCCCAAAAGAAACCCGCAAAAGCTTGGAACGATAAGGATAGAAGAGTTGTCAAGAATGACAATCATGTGAGAAGAGCTCTCTTCACAGACAACGAAACCCTCATTAGAGGCATGATGATGTATCGCAAGGTGTAAACCATCATGGATTACCACTCCACCTACCATATTATATGGGAAGGTTTCTCAATCTGCCACGCAATCGATCCACATGAGGAATTGGTTTCCTAACGGTAACTATGGTCATAGGCGTCTGCCCCATGGACATAGTCTTGATAGATACGGGGGCATTTGCAAATATAATGCCCGCTAAGATTTTCTATGGACTTAGCCTCACTAAGGTACATCCATACGATAAAAGGATAATGATGGCCAACGGTCGAAAGTCAGGGAAGGCTAAGGGAGCCAATGAGTTAAGTTATAGAATTGGCGATTTCATATATATCTTAGACTTCATTGTCTACGATATACTCCTTGAAAAATCTCATAACCGACTTAACAAAGTTATATTGGGGGCGCCATTCTTGAAGGAATCACAAGCCATCATCAACTACAAGGAACATGATGTGACTATACATTGTGGAAATAAGTACACGAGTTTTGAGATTCCATCTTTTATGGGAGGAATTCAGTTTTTTCACGACACATCATTCCGGAAGCACTCAAGGAGTACCGTCGCACTATGCAAATCAAACTTCTTCAACATATCAAGCAAGGCGAATAAGTTTCTTTTCCTAGACCCAACTCCTTCAAGTAAGAAACTCAACATGGACGATATTAATGATGAGGATCCCGAGTAAGATCCTGAGGAAGAGCTCGAGCAGGATCAGACATTAGTCACGAAGAGTGACGAGGTAGGAGAGGATGAAGGTCCTCTTGCTTCTATCTAATTCCACCACCATTCCACCATCAATTCCATCTGTAAATAAGTGCATTTTATTTTTGTACATATTTTCTTGCATTTAGTCCACATAGAGTTTCTTTGAGTTGACCAACTTTGATATTTTTCATTTCTCCCAACAGTGAGTACACTGTCGGTTTTAGTTGGGAGAGTGGATACATATTCATTGGTTACTCATGGAAATGGGGAGAATTTTTCAAAAATTATGAATATATGTTTTTTTTTCTTAGTTATTTTAAAACCCCCATTTGTTTTCTTTTTACTATTGGAAAATCCAAAAAAATATATTTTGAATCTTTCTTTTTATCTCCTACTTTGGAGAATTTTTAAGAGTTTTAAATTTTATACAGATTTTTTCCACCCTTGCGTTTTATATGTTTTCTCGACTGTTTTGTTAGACAGCCGCAAGGATTTTTAGAAAATTTATCAAAATTAGGGTTTCTCGGACATGACTGGTAAGGTTGACCGGTCAACCTACTGCAGATTTGGATCGGAGATGATTTTCTCAAAATTCGGCCATTCACTCCGTCTCATTACCGCACAAACGGTGTATCTACTCTATAACTCCGTTTTTTGTTAATTTTGTGAATATTTTACGTGTTTCCTGTTCCATTGTGAATATTTGTGTTAGGATTGTATGAGAAAAATATTGAGAAAAACTAAAAAAATATATTTGGGGGGAGTCGAGTCATGTTCATATCTCAAAAGTTTATACGACTTGACACACTCAATAGTTGTTACTTTTCGAAAGTTTTTGTATGAGCATTAATCTCTTTGGCAAGTTTTTGTACAAAGCTTGCTTGCCTGCATGAAAAAAAAACTGTCTCAGTTGGTGCTAAACTTATTTTAATCAAGCATGTTCCCTCCTTTATTCCAATGCACATCAGATCTCAACCTTAGTCAAATTATTTTAGATCGGATTGAACAAGATTTTGCTATAAGAAAATTTCGGTTAAATTATGAAGGTAAACATAAGTATTACTGGTCAATTGGTCTAAAATAGTTAAGCATGCCTCTGAAGGGGATTGGGGTGAGAAACTTGAGAGAGATAATGTTAACCTTTCACAGACTTGAACTAAAGAATGATGGTTTTGAATTTGTGAATCATGGTCTAATACTCTAATTAGGTGTTGGGGGAAGGCTTCTTGGTCTTTGCTTTTTCTTGCCACCTTGGGACAAATACCAATAAATATACAATACTCATGGAAAATAAAAATGTATTACTGATTTGTTACAGTTTAGGTTGTCTAACATTGATATAGAATAAGACTCTTGAACTTTCTAAAAATTGGTATGAGGAAAAGTTCCTTTCCGAATGTTAAAATTTAAATTTCATTATATATTTGCCATGATGTAAGTTAACTCATGTATATAATTAAGAACAAAACCGCCTTGCAGGTGCTATGGCTAAACAAGCCGCTAATGGTTCAAATTGCACAATTTTCAGAACAAATGGAGTTACCGAAACTTAACCATACTTACTATTTACTGTTGGACAAGAAATTAGAGACTCCATGAGCATTTTCAGCTTTTAATTTGTTAGGTGTTAATTATTGCTTATGATGTTATGCTGAAGCTAGGCCCTTATGAATTACTACTTGAAAAAAGAGTTTTTTAACCACTATGATTATGCTAATTTTCTTACTTAAATATATGAAACCAATAGCTTTTCTCACCTTTTCACTCCTAGGATGACTTATGAGTCTGTAACACTAAGATTGTATAGAAAAGAGCTTTTATTTATGGCAAATCTTAATGTGTGCGCATAGGAGAAACACTTGTAGGTCTACACTTTTTAAGGGTGTGACAACCAATAGAATAATTTAGTTTGAATTTTAAATTAATGTGTTGGGTTTTTGATGGTTTTCACACACATATTTTTAGTAGACCTGGTCTACATTAGTGTTATTGACATTAATCATGAGACAGATTGAGATTTACATTAATCATGAGATAGATTAAGATTTACATTTCCAATGGTATTTGACTATATAATCATATCATTTATTGCGAATGTTATTGACATTTAGATTCATTAATTATCGACTCATTAAAAATATGGTGATCATTAATTGACCATTTCGTTACACAGATTAAATGCTATTAGTTGTATGTAATCATGTTTACATTTATCGCTAGTTTTTTACTACTCTGTATATTGCTTATACTTTCCTATATATTTTTTATGTTTAGCATTTATTTTTTAAGTTTAGCATTTATTTTTAAGTTTAGAATAGTACCAAGTATATATGGTTATTTATTTTTATTTGAGTTTTTAATAATATATAGATGTAATAACTTATTCATCCTAATAAATATTTAAGTTTAAGATAGTATCAACTAGGGTTATAGATTTTTATTTGAGTTTTTATTAGGTTGGATCGTTAGTTTTAGTTTGCCAAATTATAGTTTGTATTTTTATTTCAGAAATGAAAAAAAAATATAAAGTATATTATCTATGTGATATTTATTAAATTATTTTAACAAGTCACATTTAACGACATGGTATCAATTTGATGGTGTTGTTATCATAGCATATTAAAGGTTTAAAATCATGGAATTAATTAATTGGAGTATATCGTATTTACTCATTAATTATTCAATTACACATTAAATGATTAATCTATGCCCCGGAGACACAAGTTAGCGAAATCCTTTATTTATTATCTAGGGTTAAACTCTAACTCTCCACAAATCTATGCTTTTTAGAGAGAGAAACTGTTTAATAAAAATAGAAAAGCTAAACTCAATTTTACACAGCTCATTTCTATTTGAAGCTGGATTTTTCGACTAGATTTTATCTTATTTCACGTCCAAATCGTATTTTTTTTTACGAACCGTATTTTTTTTTTTCCGAACCATAAGTCAAATTTACGGTTTGACTTTTGGTCAAACCTTAAGTCAAATTTACGGTTCGTAAAAAAAAATCATGGTTTGACTGTTAAATGACGAAATTGCCCTTGCGTATTAAACAAAAATATTTTTCAGTAAGGTTCGCCGATCGATCGGCTAGATACTTTTTTAATTTACGAAAATTAAATGAAAATAAGGCATAAAATAATATAAATAAAAATATGACATAAAATGCTGAGAGTAAGAATTGAATCCAAAACCTTTTCAATTGTCAAACATTTTGAGCTAATGAGAACAACCATTACACCACAACAACTTTCTTATAAATTAACTAACTTAACAAATCATTGTGAAAATTCGTTGGGCCACTACGGATACTTGGCATGCATAGATCTCAAAAAAATAACGGGAGTCAAAAAAAAATTAACTCAATCGAACATCCGAGTCAAAAGTTATGAACTTTCAAAATTCTACATAAACATATAAAAAAAATGTATACAACCGATCGATCGGGGTTCAGAGCTGATCGATCGGCCAATCACACTGGAAAATATGTTAATTTTCAACGCATGGGCAATTTGGTAATTTTTCAGTAAAACCGTAATTCTGACTTACGAACCGTAAGTTTGACTTACGGTTTGACTTAAGTCATTAAACGTAAGGCAAAATTACGGTTCGTAAGTCAGAATTACGGTCCGTAATTTTTTTTTACAGTTTGAAGGTGAAAAAAGATAAACTGCAGTAAAAAAATACAGGCTCTTTTTATTTATACATTCTAACAGGAGAGAGAAAGAGATGGAAAATCAGTTATAAACGTTAGTTTCATTAGAAACCCCAACTTCTCTGTCCAAGATAGCCATGGGAGTGTTACAGAGTTTGAGGGGTGAAATAGGAGTAATATATGTTTGGTATTCTTATCTTTCATATCTCAAAATCATATATTGTAGACTGAGTTATGGAAGATTTTTCAAAGTCATTGCAGTGAGGATAGCAAGTTAAGGCAAACAGTATGGCTGTTTGCCGAAAATTATTTTCAACAAGTCTCAAATTAAAGTAGCCTTTACCTGATTTGTGCACGAAAAGAAAAACTTGAAATATCTCATTACCTTATTGAGTCAGTTTGATCACAATGATTTTGGCAGTAGAATAAGATGTTTTTTGGAAATTGCATTTTGTATAAGTGTTGTTAAAAGTATTTTTTCGAAAATTACTTTACCATAGAACTAATGTTTGGTATATAATTGTGCTTTTATTGTTCCTAGGTTTTACGGAGTAGTTTTTCTTATAAATAAGCTTTGACCTTAATAAAATAAAATAAAACTTCAATGACCAATAAAACAATTAGCTTATTATAATGCAACAAAATAGAAAAAGTCAATTTTCCGAAAAATGTCACTTTTCCTAAAAATAAACCGCTTTGTACAAATCAATTTTTCACTAATACAAGTCTTTTTTTCTTTCTAAAAACATTTTAATTTTATTGAAGTAAGCTACATTGGCCGAGTATAAGTCACATTTTAAAAAATAAGTTACTGTTAGTCATTTTTATTAAACTAGTCAACTTTTTTAAAAAGGTAAAATTTTAAAATAAGTCACTTTTATTGAAAATAAGTATGTTTTTTAACAACTACTTATGTTTATTGAATATAAGTCATTTTTTTGTTGATAACTAATCCCATGAAAATAAATCATTTCTTAAGGGAGTCATTTTTTCTATAAAATAATTTTTCTATTCAATTGAGTCCTAAAAAATTGGGATTATATTTTTCTTTTGTGTCAAATTTTCATTAAACACTTTTTGAAAACCATCTAAATTTGACTTTTCAAAATAAAATTTTAAAAGGTTCAAACTTTTCAAAAAGTTGTGCGAAGAAATCTCACTAAACACAAAGAAATTTTTGTAAAAACACTTTAAAGCTCAAAAGTATTTTGACAGTGTCATAAAATACCCCCTTCATCTTGATTTTAGTTAGGTTTCCAAGTCGGTTATGGAGGTTTTTGTTGTTAGCCAAGTGATCTTTTGTAATGCATCTCTGATATGAACTCCTGGCCATCATAGATAATTTTGCTTTTAATCACAATTATATCAGTAACAGGGGAGATATAACCGTATAGAAGAAAAAGTAAGGGCTTTTGAGCTCATTTGTTTCCTTAAATGAGGCAAAGAAAATATCCACTATAACTCTTTTTTCCCTCTTTTCTTAGCTATAGGCTCTATGAAATAGAGTTCGAGCAACTTGAGTTTTATGTGTAATTCACACTTTGCATGTCCCATGGTAAGTTTGTTCACTTTTTCTGCAGTAAAAAGACAAATTGAGCCTATTACAAATAAAAATAGAAGCAGGTAGTTTTCATAAAATTTACACTAATTTCACATTTTCCAATCAATACATCAATATATGGACAACATAGGTGGCTACCAAAACCCTAATCACAGGTGAGTAAAAATAGCAGTGCCATTACAGACAAAGAAGATAATTAAGAAGAGGGTCAAGAAGTTTAAGAGGATCCCGAGTGACTGGAAGATCTGTGTTAAGGAAAACTGGCGTAGACCAAAGGGTATTGACTCGCGGGTCAGACAAAGTTCTAGGGATGTGTTTTGATGCCAAATATTGTTATGGTTCAGACAAGAAAACGAGCCATTTCCTCCCAAACGGTTTTAAGAAGTTTGTTGTGCATAACGCTAAGGAGCTAGAGGTGTTGATGATACATAACAGGACTTATTGTGCTGAAATTGCTCACAATATGTGTCGACTCGAAAGAGGAAAGATATAGTAGAGAGAGCAACTCAGCTCGATAATGTAGTCACCAACAAACTTGTTAGGTCGTAGCCAAGAACATGAATGAGGAACAATTATAGCAATGGTTTTGTTGAAAATTTATGCAAGGAAGAAGGCACAATGTTATGTTTTGTACCAGTCATTTATTTACTGTATAATGATTAAATGAATGCATGTTTTGCACCTAAAAAAAACAAAAAGAAAAAGAAAATGTCAATATACCGATAATCTCTCTCTACGACCTCCCGGTGCACAACCTGCAATTCATGTTGGATTGTACTCTGAAAACGACAAATTCTGGAGACTAATGCAAATAACATTGTCTTCTCCTGCCAGGCTAACACTAATATCCAAGAACGGCTCTAGAGCCCAATTTTTAAAGTATAACATTGGAGCCACCAAATTTATAGGGGTCCATTTTTCCCCCCTTATGTAAAAAACTATCAATATACACCTAATAAATACTGCTCGCATTTTATTTTACCACTATGTACAACACAACTGCAACAAATAAGTCATGTTTTATCCCAAAAAAATGAAAAAACACATTAAACCGTTGTCTCTCACAACGTTGTATTGCATATTTGAGTGGTAATTATATATATATATATATATATATATATATATATATATATATATTTTATACCTAAAGTAATGTACAGTATATATTTACAGCCTAATTTTTTTATCGGCTTTGTTTCTTCAAAATCCTGGAGACGGCGCTCTTAATATCTGAAACCGTGGCTCAAGTTATGAAAATATAAAACTATCATAACCTCATTCTTTATATTCTAAACCTATAATTCCCATCTTTTATGGATCTCCTCTTAGAAAAGTCTATCCTTCAAATTTATCATTTTCATTTGGATGTTGGTCAAACATATTCTTTAAATAATTGAAATCTTTCTTCTTCTGCAATGACATAGCGCTACAATCTTTATCAAGCTTCATTGCTTTTCTTTCTCGTCTTGTTTTAGTCTTTTATGGGTAAGATGCAAATTTCGGTTGAGAGGTCAAGGTGCCCTTGTTTTCGGTCAATTCCCTTTACTCAAACAAATCCTGCAAACTTGTTGTCCCCTTACTCAAACAAATTCTGCAAACTTGTTGTCATGAAAATTTATTTATATTGTTAATGCTCGAAAAGAAAGGATGAAATAACAATAACTTATTTCATGCAAAATATGTACTGATCTGATTCTAAGTGGATCTTAGTAATGAAGACAAACTTCTTATCGGAAACTATAAATGAAATTAATATCCATTTAACATCTTGAAAATATGCTACGACGATAGATATACTCCAAGAGTTTATCTCAAAGTACATCTTAAACAAGATTTTCTACAGTGTATTTGAAAACGAAGACACAAGACAACATCAGTTTTTCCATCTATCAATCTTGGTAATTAAGGGCCAAATTATTTGATTGTATTACAACAATCAAGTGGTAAAAGGAAAAACACACTGAACATATCCAAAGAACTCCGTCTACCAAATGTTAAAATGAAAATTTACTCTTTTTGACTGCCTTCTAAACAACAGGTAAAAGGCCTTGAATCATACTTATTATTGATGTTAATTTCTCAAAAAACTATATACTCCTGACTATGGTTATCTTATGTTCTTGTACACCGAGTTGCTATTCATATGACCTATTCCCAAGTCTGATAGACTCTAAAGTCCAAAGCGCTAAGTACATATCCTTTATCCATGTTTAATTTTTATTGTAATTATTAACTCAGTGGAGATCGCATAATCAACTTTTACACAAAAAAGTTTCTTTCAAAGAGTAATATTTCCGCATTAAATAATTAAAAGTTTAGAATGCGTTACCTCTCCAGAAGCTGTTTTCGATTTCCTTTGTTGTCATTTCTGAGATAGTAGATTATTCATTGTAAGACTATATATAATAGGGGTATTTTGAAACCTAACTAGTGAAAACTAATTAATTATCCTCTAAAGATTGATGTAGCAGCGATCCCAAAGAACACTGTACTACAAAAAAAAAAGGGTAATTCAGGAACGGCCAAAATCGTAGCTATTCTGTCACGAAATTGGGTTTGTAATGACTTATTGACGGTAAAAAGGCCGTACCTGAATTGAGCGTCGGTAAATTTTGTGACAGGAAACATGTGAGTCACTAAAATGGTGATAGCATGGTGACGGGTAAGGCCGTAGCTAAAAGCATTTTCTGAAAACTAGAAATAGTGGGTTGTCGTTGTCATCCCGTCACAAGCATCGTTGTTAATTCCGTTACTATATTGATTTTGTATCGTCACGGTTTAATTTTTATTTTTATTTTTAAAAAAATGAACAAATTCGGATTGCACTGAGGTGTTGCTGAATACATTAAAATGGAAAAAAAAACTAAAAAAATACAACAATGCAACTGTACTAATTCAGAGATACAAATAGAGTAATCCCGTTGGCAAACAAAAACTCTTCTTATATATATAAGTTTTTTCCATACTTCAACTGTTTTGATTGTTGCTTTCGTATTTTGTCTGTTTGGTTTTTTATTTAATTTCTTGGTGAGAATCATCAAATTACTCGTTTTACTCATGCTATATGTTGCTCTACGATGATTTATTTTTCTTTTTTGATGCTATAAGATACTCTTTATTTTTCATTGATGCAATACGATTCTCTCTTTTTCCATTGATACTATATGATGCTCTGTTTTTTCATTGATGTTATTAGTGATATCAATTTTTACGTTTATGCTATTTGATGCTTCAATCCTCCATTGATGATATGTTGATATGTGATGCTATACGAGATGCTACATTTTTTTTTTCTTTTTAGTTGTTTATTTTTATTCTTAGGTTACCAATCAAAGTTCTCCATTTTTAGTGTCTTTGTGTGGTATGTAGCTCGATGATGCTCTTTATTTTTTTATATGTTTTTTAGTGTTTTTGGTGTGTTATTTTTAATTTAATTTCTCGGTGAGAATTATCGAATTACTTGTTTTATCCTATCTGTTGCTCTAAGATGTTGTATTTTTTTCCATAGATATTATACGATGCTCATTTATTTTATTTTTTTGTTACCTTTGTTTTTGGAATTTATTTTGTTTGTTTGATTCTCTATGATGATATATGTTTTTTCTATATTTGTATAATTTTCTCTATATTGTTCTTTATGTATCTTTATCTTTTTTATAAATTGACTTTTGATAGATTTCTATATTATATGTTTTAATTTTAATTGTCTTTAGATTTGAAAATTACTGTAATTAATAGTAGTTAGTTCGAATTTGAAAACCCTAATATTTATGGAGGGGCTAGAATATGGATAGATTTAAGCGGAGTACTATTTTAGTACTTGATCAATTGGTATGTAACCAATCTTAAACAACAAACACAAAATTATGTTTTGCAATTTTAAATTGATTTTATGGTACTAAACTCAAATTTCCCCAATTTAAAAATCTAAGAGAAATTAGCATTTACGAAAGGGAACACAACAATTGGAAAAGTACATATACATAAGCAATTATCATCAAAGAGGGAAAAAAAGGAAAGAAAATCCACTATATTAACAGTTATTAGGAGGCATCTGAAGCAGGAATGACGTTTAAAGCTCCAAACAACAACAAAATATTCCCATGGACTTTTATCACGTTAATAGTTGGGGCATTAAATTGGTGGTACAAACTTTTATCCTATTAATCTAGTTTTTGTCCAATTTTTCTTAATTATTTTTTTGTTCTTCCAACATGAATGATTTTATTATTGGGGCCTAAATTTTTGAATCAATTCTTTGAACATCATTCAACTGTTCAACCATTTTGTGACCTAATGGATTATGGATGTATTTACTCTTACTTTTCTCACAATCTATAAATAAGCTGGGTACCCTCATTGGCCAATTCACATCCTAACTTGAACACCAATCAGGCAATCATGATGCGTGGAAACCTTTGAAAGATTTTGTAGGCAAATTGGCAATGATGATGAAGTAATCGAGGCTGCGGGAAATCTCTGCGATGTTGCATTCATTCATGAGTTGAAAATGTTGAATTATTAGAAAATGGTATTTCAACCCCAAGTGATTTACAGGTTGCAGACACATCAATGTTCGTTGATTTGAATGCTTCATCTTCAAGGGTTGATTCGAATGCTTCATCTTCGAGGGTTGATATGAATGTTGATCAATCTCCGAGGCCTGTTTTTTATCTTAACATGACCCCACCTGATGAAGTTATTGACATTAGTTCCGATGATGATGATTAAACCAATTGTGAATCTTTGCTTCTTATAATTCAAGTTCTAATTAAATCCTCTGCCATTTTAACTAATGCTATAGTTTTAGAGCACTTATATATTCCCCTTCGACTAACTAGGAATAGTGTAATATCGAATCACTTTTCGTTTGTATTTTGATTTCTATAGTATATAACATTTGCTAACAGAACCGAGATTGGACCAATGGCAGGTGTCCTCATTAATGTCATTTTTTTGGGAAATATGTGTACCAACATTCATTTTCCTTCTTTCTATTAGACATGGTATTCATATATTTGTATTAAGTTTGAGAAGCATAAGGACATCCTTTGGTTTTTAATTCATATTAAGTTTTTGAGGGCTCAAAATCATAAAATTTGTCTAGTATGGCGTAATTAGACACTCCGTTACAAATGGAAATTTCTGTGCATGTTGATTTTCTTTCTCTGAAAAAAAGTGTTCCCCAACTTTTGACATCGTCTAAACCGAGACCACATTCCGTTGACAGAGACAGAAACTCCTTTTGAAAAAAAGGAGTTTCTAAATGGAGAACTATGCTATTCAAACAAATTTGATAGAGTAGGTGTATCCGCAAACAATTTCAATTAAATCCCATCGACACTACGATTACTATATTATCTCTTATTCCTCTTCCATTATGTTTCTGAAAGGTTTTTCCTCAAACTCTCTATAAGATTCAATTTAGAATTGCAGTTACAATTACTTTTTGTAGTTGGAGAACAATGGAAAAGAACTCAAATACAATTCTGAATTGAATCTAACAATGAGTTTGGGGGAAAGCCTTTTTGAAACACAATGGAATAGGAAGAAGAGATAGTATAGTAATGGGAGTGTTGGTGGGATTTAATTGAGATTGTTTGTGGATGCATCTCCTGTCTCTCTCAGGCCGAAGCTGGTATGAGTTTAGAAGATTTCAAAAGAACAGGAACATTTTTTGTCAAAGAAAGAAAACCAACATACACAGACAATTCTATACGTAACGGAGTGCCAAATTACGCCATACTATACGAAAGTTTCATGATTTTTAGCCCTCAAAAACGTAATATGAATTAAAGACCAAAGGATGTACCTTTTGCTTCTCAAACTTAATACAAATAATATCTGGATAGAAAGAATAAAAATGAATGTTGTTACCCATATTTACCCCCAAAATTGAAATGCCAAAGTGGACACCTGACATTGGTCCGATCTAGAATCTGTTAGCAAATGTAATATACTGTAGCGATCAACGTACAAATGAAAAATGGTTTTCTATTACACTATGCGTAGTGAGTTGATGGGGAATATATAAGTGCTCTAAAAAGAAAGCATTAGTTAAAGGTCAATGATTTAATCAGCAACTGAATTAGAAGCAAAGATTAACAATTGGTCGAATCATCATCATTGTAACCAATGTCAATAACTTCATCGGGTGGGCGAATGTTAAGATTAAAAAACTGGCATAAGAGATTGAGAAACATTCATATCAACCGTCGAACATGAAGCATTCAAATCAACCCTCGAAGATGAAGCATTCAAATCAACAACCATTAATATCTCTGCGACATATTGATCACTTGGGGTTGAAATACCATTTTATGATAATTCAACAATTCAACTCGTGAATTATCTAAAAGTGCGATAGCACAGAGAGTCCACACAACCTTGATTACTTCATTAGTATTGCCAATTCGCCTACATGACCTTTCAAAGGTTGACCATGAATCATGATTGGTGTTCATGTTTGGATGTGAATGGGCCAATGAAGGTATCCGACTTATTTATAGATTGTGAGAAAAGGAAGGTGTGAGAAAAGTAAGAGTAAATATATCCTTAATTAATCACTTATGAAATTAATGAAAGCCGACAAATTGTTGAGCATTTGAATGATGTTCAAAGAATTGATTTAAAAATTTCGTTCGTAATTACTCCGATAAAATCATTCATGTTGGAAGAGACAAAAAGATATAAAAAGAAAAGTTGGACAAAAACTAGCTTAATATGATAAAAAGAGGTAAATTAAACACACTTCCAGAGAAAGGAATTTTATGGCAACCTCTAGAAATTTTCTCCCGTAAGATTGAAGATTTTCCAATTCTGTTGAAAAGTATTCTTAGATTGGATGCAAATTCCAACCTTAATTTAAGATGGTAACAAAGGTTTTTGATAGGGTTCTCTCAAGCTCTATATTGATGGACCGTCTGTAGGCTCCTATCCCTGGCCGCCGCCCGCCTCGGGGTAGGTGTGATGCTTTGCTACCCCTTTACTTGCGGGCTTACGTTATGGTATTCCGACCGTCTCCCCCTTTTCGGATCAGAACTCTTTTTCAGATTTTTCTTCTTCTTTCACTTTTCTTCAATTTTCAATGGTGTGTCCCTCTTGCATGAAATGAGTACTAGATCTACTCATCCCCGCCTCTCTGATTCCGTGACTTATGAGTTTGGGTTCCCAAGGCTAGAAACAAATGAAAACCTAGTTTTTATTATTATTATTCTCTCTTAGCACTATAACTTTTTATTTTATTGAAGTTTTCATTGTTGAAGTTGATTTAATCTGTAATAAGATTATTACGACCATTAATTTTGAATGAAATTCAGGATTTATCCACCAATTTATATATATAAAAAAGGACCGTCTGTATACTCAGATATAGAGGAAATGATACACATGTATCATCTGAGGCGGATACAGTTGTTTTATCAAAAGTAGTCCTTGAAGATTTTTCAAGTTTTCTTTTTCGTTTTGAAAGTTGTAATTTTTTTATTTTTCGTCTTCAAGATTTTTATTGTGACACTTTAGTAACACTTATGGCGATGCTTTTTGTGGGGGGTTTTTCTCACATTTCTAATTTCTCTATATTAATAAAGAAAATTATGCTACAGCCCCCTCCCCCCCCTCTATTTAATTTTTTTTTTTTGGCCCCTAACGAAAAATAGCTATTTAGCCTCTTCATATTGAAATTTTAAAATTCATTCCTCCATTTACTAATTATGGCTCCACCACTGCTCTAGTCAACATATTTAACTCTGCAAAAAAGTTTTGTTTCAAATGTTGTTTCTTTCAAATTGGGATCTGCTATAAAATGGCCATTAATTGGAATTGAATCATAATCTCCCTTCATTTTTTATCACTTCATTTCTCGTTATACTCCTCCAATCTACGTCACATCACCATGCACTTTGAACCTTGGATGATATAACCTATAGATATTTTCTCAAATTACGCCCAGATCACTTCAATTCAGATTATTTCTATTGTCTAATGAAATTCAAACATTACAAGGCATAACAAATGGGATTTTATTTTTCATATAAATTGGTGGTTAACCCATTATTTAATTAATAATCCATAGCCTCAACAACCGTATTCCAGGTGAAAAACTTCAACTAATAAAACTTTTAGTGCTAAAGAAAAAAACCTTTTCAGATTTCCATGTGTTCTTCTACGCACTTCAGTTTTAAAATTTTGACATATTGTGGCAGCAATTAATCATGTTCTTGTTGTCAATGGGTTGAATCTTTTGTCTTTCTCCGTAGTTCACCCAGAGGGTTGTTTTTATAATTTAGTGACTGTTGATCACATCAGCAACACTTTCTTTGGAGCAAAACTTTGTTCTTGCTTTGCCTTTATTTTGAATGTAAGCTTCGGTTCTCCTACCAATATTGCTCCAAAAACGCTATGTTTGGTTGGAAAAACGCACGTAGTTCTGTGGAGAGATACAACAAATCAAAATATCATCTAAATGATCTAACCTTGGGAATCCCAAGAGGATTAGATCTACCGCTCACTAAACAAGAGTAGTTCATCCATGAAAGGCTGAGAAAAGGGAGGGAGGACTTAAAAGAATCCGAAAAAGAACCCGGATCCGAATAGAATAGGTGATCGGAGTATCACGTTATAGAGCCCGCGGGTATAGGTGCTTCGAAACACCACCTCCACATCAAGGCGGGTAGCGGCTAGGGTTAGGGTAAAGAGAGAGAAAGGGTTACTTATGGATTATATGTGTTAAAAGTATATAGCTCATGGGACTTCAATTTCTGCCGAGCTTTTGTTAATTTCAAGAATGATCTTAACCGCGTGCAAGAGAACTTTAATAAAACCGGCCTTTTGAGTAGTTATTTTGGTTTTTTGCATTAGTTAGTTGGTGCAACGAGCTTGAAAGTACTCCACCGCTCTTACTACATTCAAGTATTTAAGAACTTACACATTAACGATATTTAATTACATTAATTATGTTTTTGTATTTAGTTCAAACATTTAACGATATTTTAATTACATTAAATTTTGGTAAGGTTATCGCGTTAGCACTTTGAAAGCCATTAAGTAAATGCATCATCGATGGGTCACCCGCTTTTAGGAAAATTAAAAATAGGACAGGGGTTTCTACCCAAAACTTTTATCATGCCCCTATCAATCTATGGTTTGCCTTAATTTTTTTTAGTCATTTTTGGTGATTGAACGTGTTGTAATTTTTTAGTGATCGTTGTTGATCACTTTTCACGAGTGGATTGCATTAAGAAAGAAGCCACACGCAGTTCGTAAAAACTTAGTTTATAATTCCAATAACTACATAAAAGTAAAATGAGCCAATATAAAGAAGAAGACAAGTTTGAAATTAAAAAGTATAATATAGAGAGAAGTAGCAATACGTACCAGGGATTTTTTTGTGTGAAGTGAAATGAACATCGACCATTACGGGTCTCCTATCAACCCTCTCTTCAACAATTCTCGGAACAAATTTAAATTTGAAGTAGCCTGCAAATGAAAAACGATGTGTGTTATAATCACTGTAAACGTGTAGTCTAAGAAAAACGATGTGTGTTATAATCATTGTAAACGTAAGGATCTATAGCGATATAGGATTTTCAAGTTATGCGGGATCAACTAGTAGTCTAAGAAAAAAGTGTAGGTTTAGTACTACCAGCTGCATGCATTTGCATAGTTAATTATGATAATAATCTAGTCATGTATATAGGAGATAGGAGAGGTCCTAACTGAGGAGAGGTGAGGACCATTGAGATTTAAGTGTCATATAAAAGAACATCTTAGACTCTTTATATATGAGAGGTGAGGAGGTTTGCATAGATCAAACACTAGGTTAAGACCGAAGGCCCAAGTACATGCAGTAGGCCTAAATACATTCAGTACGACCAAATACAAACATAAATAACATACAACACTCACCATTGGTTGACTTGAGTTTTTCGTCTTGTCTTCATGTAGTGTAATGAGCGAGTCGAAACATATGTTCATTCGCTAATGCCAACACATAAAAACCATAAGTTCGGAAAATCCAATGTGGAACAAAAACCGACGCTTAGGAAAAAAATGGTATTGCTGAATGATAAAGGCCGAAGCACTAACTGAGTGCGTATAAACTGACTATGAAATAGGTGTCTCGTCAAAACATTGTCAAAGAAAACCCAATGAAATTTTTTTTTGGTCGAAGGACAAAAGAGTACACTATAAAACAGGTGTCTTTAATACCATTTCGGTGGCATCGTGTTAGCGCGATAATGTGTCGAGCTATACAATTCACAACAGATAAGATGTTCGTCCTATCACATTAGAACAAGTACAATGGTGCCCATATTTTACTCAGATATGAACATCATGGTTCGATATCTCTTCAACGTCACTTCAGGGACGAGATGGGCCGGTTTGTATCAATGGCTAGTTATGAAATGATCATGGGAGAATATGATGACTTAACGTCATGATGACTAAAGTAACACATTCTGGTGTAGTCTGAACCATTGACTTAGATTCTATATTTACGGGACTCGATCTTCAGGCCGAGTCACTACTTTATTATTCCCAAGATCCTTCATCTCGATGGGAAAATCCTAACATGGATTGCTTCAAAAAATACACAATGGCATAATACTTGTCAAATATCCCAATCTAATCAAGTACTCACATAAGTGGGTATACCACATCCGCTCGGATTATTTCAATCCATATAGTGAACGTCTCTGTTAATTGAAAACGTGTTCCATGATTAGAAACTACTTGATTCAATCACATGAAGTCACACAACGACATTCATCTACATATCTTTGTCTAAACCCCATAGAGATAAAACTGTGATCACAATCACATGCTGCATACTCAGTTTTTCGGAAACTACTAAAGTTATAAAGTAGAGGACCGTTATAACGTTCATGAGGAAATAAATCATCTCGTAATCAATTTCAAGGTGTGAGAGAATCCTTCCGCTAATAAGCGAGCACTAATACAGTCTCATTATTCTCATCACTATTCCTTATAAATAACCAAATAAACAAACTCGTTTAACATTTGTAGTGTTGGAGCTACAGGTCCGAACACTCGTTCATTAAGGAGTCTACTTGGATTGCATGTTTCTATTATCCTAGTCAGTTCTACTTTGACTACAGGAAATGGTATAGAGTTCTCTGTCATAATTTGCTCATACTATCGGTCGTCACCGAATAAATGAAAAAGTAATCAATGACAGTCTCCTTTCACTTCAATATTGTCTAAGATATCATGATCGACAGATATTTTGAGATGAGGAGGAATCACACGTCTCCTTGATTGTTTATAATCTCGTGCGATAAACGAGTTTATTCACCTCTTCAGGGGCTAAACGAATTAAGAACTGGTCAACTTTCTCGTATCTTGGTAAGCACGACAGACTAGACAGTCGAAAATAGGATCATTTGCTTGGCGGGTTCGACCAAATCAACGTGTTACAACATGAACACGGCGTCCGACATGGACGACTACCCTTGCAAGCATATGGCAGCATGTATAAATGATCTCGTGACATTTCATAGTCATTAAATGCAACTGGCACTTGACCAGACTTGGAGTCTCTACGCACACTTATCATTGTGTGTAGTTTGGAAATCGAGTTAAGACTGGGTGGGTTAATACCACGTTAGTTCACGTTGTTCCTTTTCAACGGTAACATGGAAAATCTCTCTCTAACGACGAGGAGTACGATCTTAGCAATTTTTACTTTAGTATATCATGCGGTAAATGGATCACTTTCTAAGATTACTCTATCACTTTTCAAGATTACTCTATTAAAAAATTTATTTGTATGCAGTAGGTACCAAACAAACGTGGTTGATGTCGGTGCAAACATATATTACATACCAAGACATATTATTGGACAATAAGAAACAATTTGTTCAAGATGGTTTTATTTGTAATATTTCAATCACATCTTGAGTAACAATACCAAGTACAAAATAATCTTCTAGGTTCACATAATTAATATGTTGTTAACTAATGACTTACAAGTAGTCTTTGTGGTAGTATTAGATGCTTCATATATAACACTGATACAAGTAGTTTAACTAAACTGCATATTATCATTGATCTATATTTTTTTTATACACCAGTCATAGCCATATCAAACGCAAGCAGTATAAACTCTAATACGTACGGATACAATCTTTAACCTGTAATAATATATCAATATTTGCATGCATGCACAGAATTATAGAAATTTTTTTATTGTCGTATACCTTACTCATAGTATTTTGGTAAAAGCCCGACAAATTTTGTTTTCAAATTTTAGCCGTAAATTTATAACCCAATCTTCGATCGCATAAACCTTAATTTTCGAACAAATACCCCAATCTCTTAGATTTTACTCCAATCTACGCGAGTAAAAGTGTTGATAACGTGTTGTGTGACAAATTAGTTACAGTATAAATATATGGAGATATATAGAAAGAAGTATAGAGAGACAAGAAGACGAGTATTTATTTATTAATAAATGACAGATACAAGTGCCACTCAATCTATTTATATAGTAGAGGTGAACATGTTTTCATATATCAAACCCTACTTTAGGACCAAAGGCCCATGTAAGTGGAGTAGGCCCAAGTAAAAATATAAATAACCTACAACAATTATAATATTATTGAAAGTTTTTGATGAAATATTAATTAGATTATATATTGAAAGGCCCATGTACGTGGGCAAAGAAGCATTGCACATGTATTTCTTAATTTTCAAAGGTTTGAACTGCTTTTATCTCCAATTCTACAACGTTGTAATTTTATTTTCCTGATAATTTTTTTTTTTAATTTTGGATGCTTTAATTTCCGATATTTTTATTTATTTAGTTATATAGAAACTTTTTCCTTTTTTCATTATATTAAGTCGTGTATTTTGTCTTAATTAAGTTCTAGAGGTTTGGACTTTAGAATATTTTTTATTTATTTGTTTTTTCTTGATATTGTTTGATCTTTCACAATATTGATTTATAAAGAATGGATCTAGCTGTCAATAAGCCAAAATATAAGTCAAACCATAGATTTATTGCAAATTATGATTCCCTTTCTACAAAAATAACCTTCCAGCCCATGCACATTATATGTAACGAAATATGCAATTGAGGTGCATTAATTTGAAATTGATTGATGTTTACTAGGTGTGTTAACTCCATTCCCTGAAAATACATATATTCAATTTCAAAATCTTTCAATAATCATTAAGATAGTTGTTTATAAATGATATTATAATGTCAACATATATTTCCATGTGAGTGTATCTTAACATATATAGGCGGGGCACATGCTAACAAAACCATTTTAGGTGCAAAATATACTAAGATTATCACCAATAACATTTCAAATAGATACATTAATCCAAGTCATTGGCTGCATTTTAGAGATATAGAAAGAGAAAGAGATAACTGGCGTGAAATAAGGATAAATTAATTTTTTTTTCATGTGGTTTGGTGATTTAAGTAAATACGCAATAACTTAAATAGAAAAGGACGGATTTTTTTGTACTTTTATACACTATATTATTGACTTTTTGTGATTTTTTACACTATACTACAAGATTATTTAATTAGTACATCATACTACTCATTTTCGGTGATTTTATACACTTTCGTCCAATAAATAAAAAATTCCAACCAATAAGAATATGTAATAAGAAAAAACTTCATCATTTGCCCAAAAATTCAACCTAAAACTTGAAATTTAAACGGCTTTCTACATAATTAATCATTGATATGAAATATTCATTATAAGTTTGAGCTGAGTAGCCTACATGGATCAACCTATGAAATTGATATTACGGAAGAAAAAAATATGGGTGTAATATGTGGCAATCGAGTGGACGGAAATTATTAAACATAAGTGTCTAAAATCATCGAAAAATGATAGTATGATGTACTAATTAAATAATTTGGTAGTATGATATATAAAGTCGTAATAAGTTAATCGTACAGACAATTCCAACCGATTGGATTATACTCTAACCGGTTAGATACAATGTTATGAAAAGTCCAAATACGTTTTTTGAAGTCTTGTAAATGAATTCAAATGATTTCCAAACTTAAAGAAGAACGTGGGAGATATTCTACGTGATCAAAAGAGTATTCATGAAAGAGATCATACTCATTTAGGAGAACAGATACACGAGATATTTGGATTTTAAAATGATTGTCTGTTGGACCAAATCTACACAATACAACTGATTAGAATACAATCAAGCCTATTGGATTACAATGAATTTTAAAATTCAAATGGAAGATCTTATACAACGGCTACTAATCACTTCAACCCTATAAATATAACTTAAGACTTCAGAGAAGACACACTACACTACCACAAACTCATATACAAAGATCTTGGTACCTCATTTTAATCGGCGGCAAAGCCCTGCCAATTTATATACTCAACAACAACGTC
This sequence comes from Primula vulgaris, assembly GCA_963920805.1. NCBI lineage: Eukaryota > Viridiplantae > Streptophyta > Magnoliopsida > Ericales > Primulaceae > Primula > Primula vulgaris. The sequence continues at coordinate 22,121,772 of OY987217.1, read as the reverse complement.
GACCATTCAACCAAGTCTCACAACTCTCATAGATCAGTACCTAAATCATCTATTATTGTGAGAAGAGAGTTCTTAGTTTGTGGGATTCATTTATAAACATTTTTCTTGTTTACAGTGTGTGTGATTCAGGCTGTTTAAACCATCGATCACATCGATAGATCGATTTTAAACAAGGTTATTTTTAATTTTGTTGATTGTACAAAGTGTGTACAACTACAAGTGGGAATACTTGTTTGGATCTTAGATCCAAAGTATCACTTTGAGACGAAAATTTTTGATCGCTTTGTCTGTCAAGTAAAATTTATAGTTTTGGGTAGGTTTTACCTTTAAGGAGAAGCAAGATCGTGGGTCGCTCTGCCACTAAGGAAGAGTATTGTAAAAGATAGCTATGTCCTAAAGGAAGAATGTTGTAAATGGTACCCTGCCTAAAAGAAGTACGTGCGTTAATATAAAAAGCACAAGGTCATGTTTGAACTTCTGGATTGGACATAGTCTCACATCGAGACGAAACAAGATAAATCAATGTGTCAAGTACTTTCTATCCCCTTACTTTATTTATCAAGTTCTTTACATTTCATATTGAATTAGTGCTGACTAATATCCGAAGCAAACAAACTAGATCGTACTCTCGGTGACAAGATCTGTTTGTCGATAGCTGGATAATACGAAGCAAACAAGTTGAATTAAACCACTGAGTTTGTACATTCACTTGTCGATAGCTGGATAAGTTAGTAAGTATCCAACGCAACAATAGTTGATAACATTGTTGGATGATAGTTGGATTAGTAATAACTGTGATAATCTTGTTTGGTTTGCATAAGTTCATACAAGGTTAATATGAACTTTTACTACCTTTCAGGCGATCGTATTCATTTAATAGCTTCAATAAACTTGGTTTGGTTGTTCCTATTAGAAGTCATGAGGAGAGTACTAAATCATCTAATTGTGTTTCTTGAATTTCTAAACATTTTAGCTATTTACAATGAGGAACTTTCTAATGCAAGGGTAAAAGCTCTTAAGAATACTAAGTACATGTCTCCCTTGATCGAATAAAATATTCCTCATACCATTTTAGTGATAGTGCAGAATGCCATACGTAAAAAAAATTTGTGTTGCCAAGTATTATGTTTCGTTGATGAAACATGTGATAAATCAAATAAACAACAAATGTCCATAGTTATGAGGTTTATGGATAAGCATGGATTTATCCAAGACCGTTTTCTTGGGCAAGTTCATGCATTCGATACTTCGTTTTTGGCGCTTTAAAATGCTCTATATTCGATTTTTGGCTCATTACAAGTTAGATGTGTAAAAATATTAGAAGACAAAGTTATGATGGTGCTAGTATTATAAGAGGTGGTTTTAATGGTTTACAAGCTTTGGCTTTGAACGATTGTAAATCTTCTTATTATGTTCATGGTTTTGCTCATCATTTACAATACGCTTTAGTCGGAGCAGAAAAAAATGTAAGATCCATTCATCTATTTTTTGACAAGTTAACTTAATAGTCAACATTCTCTTTGATTCTTGCAAATGAAGTGACGAACTCAAAAAGCCTCATGCCGATGACATTGCCCATTTAATTGGTATTAATGAACTTGAAATAAGGTGTGGACTAAATCAGGTCACGACTGTAAAACGATATGTTGATACCCGTTGGAGTTGACATTTAAGATGTTTGAATAGTTTCCTTTATATTTTCAGTGCGACATGTTGTGTATTGCTCAATATTATGGATGATGGGCTTCCGGCCCAACGAGCAAGTGCAGCCACTACCTACAATGAAATGGTTTCTTTTGATTTCGTGCTTATATTATATCTTATATGAAAGAAGTAATGGACCTAATTCTAGAGAGAGAGAGAGAGAAAAGAGAGACCAAATCGTAGTCGTCATGGACACCTAGTAGCCTCCCTATCACTGGAAAGGGACAAAATTACGACAAACCCTCAATTTCACAATACCCTAACACTACAAAAAAAAATTGAACTATAGAAAATCGGATCCTATAAAGGCAAACATTTGATACAACTTTCAGTAGAGGATATCAAGCAATTTTTGGAGTAGTTTAAGCATACCATTGTTGGTAAGTTTTCACATGGAAAACCTAATATTGAGGTTATCAAAAATGTTTTTAGTAAAATGTAAGGATCTCAAATCTAGAAGTGTTGCATAATAAGCATATTCTAATTAGGCGACCCATATGGCTTAAAATTAATTGCTTGATTGATAATAGGTCAATGAGAACATTTAAGTACTGAATATATGATTTCAACCCTAAGAATCATCTATTGTACCGGTGTGGAACTCACTTTCTAAGTTACCAATTTACCTATACAACATCTCTAGCATGTTTTCAATTGCTAGTGCTTTTGGAAAACCCCTTAAAATGGACGAACCGACATCTAATTTTTCGATACCCGACCTAGCTCGAACATGTGCTGAAATTGATCTAGCACAAGATCTTGTTCATAGAGTTCGAATTGGTTATGATGAAAAAAAAGGTTCTTGAAATATTTCTCTTACGAAAATTTGCCACAGTATTGTTTCTTTTGTAAAAAACCTATTGAGGAGCAAAAATAAAATTGGGGATGATGTTGCTCCTAAATAAGAGCTAAATTCAAATGCCAAATCATACAGCAAGGGAAACTCTCAACAAGATCACCAAGATAAGGAGAAGAACAACATTAAAACAATAGAATGGGTTAGGAGTAAATTCAGCAAAAAAGAAGAAAACATATGAGTAAAGAAAATAGTGGATTTGCACATAATTGATGAGGAATAAAGCCGTACGTGTTACAAATGATACAACTGCAAGTCCAAAGATAAATGAAAAGAGTAATAATGTAGAGACCAATGAGGGTGAAAATTGAAAAATCTCCAAATAAATGATAGATAACGAAAATAGCAACATTGAGGAAAATCAATTGAATGAAGTTGCATTTGAAATTATACTAGAGAAGAGAGTAACTTACCGCTCTCGGTGATCTTCCTTAATAATGAGACACGAATATTAAAATATTTTCACTGAGACTCGCGTGACTTATGAACTTTTATGATGAGGCGAATTATTTCAATGACCCTCCCACTATCTCAGATCTAGTTGATGCTCTTTATCTGCCATCAAGCCAAATTCGAGGTTGATTTTATGCTTATGAAGAGGGTTGAACATCAGTAAAAAAACAAAAAAAAATGAAAATTGGCAAATATTCGTAAAAGTAGAGACAAAATGCTTCTAAGATATTTGTCAAGATGAACTCGAAGGTATTATAATCAAAGGGTTGGAGGGTTTAGCCGGTTTATAATTCTTAGAAGTGAAATCTTTGTTAGTTTTTTGGGTTTCCCTCATGTGTGTGTGTGTATATATATATATACATACATATATAATTAATGGAAATTATAGACATGCGTTGTCAAGATCTACAATGTAAATCTCATGACATTGTAAACACGATGGAGCATGTCTATTTTACCAAACATTGCCTTCAACGATTATTAAGGGATGATAAGTGGGACACTTTGATAAATAAAGTGATGTTCTTTTGTGAGGGTCGTAACATTGAAGTTCCTAATCTTAGCACTCAACATACAGTTTGACAAGGCCAAACCCGTCATCTTCTTAGAAACTTCGTCGTCGAGGATCATTATCGTGTAGATTTTTGTATGCCACCATTGATGCATAGTTGCAAAAACTCAATGTACGCTATAATAGAGATGGGATAGAATTACTTATTCTTAGTATCTGTTTGAATCCTCAAAATGCATTGAAGTCGTTGCGAGTCGTGGATATATGTAATTTAGTTGAAAAGTTTCTGAATGATTTTACAAGTTGTGAAAGAGATGAATATAGGAGAAAACTTAAGCATTATGACTGTAATGTAGTGAAAGGTTCCAACTGCAAAGTCTTTCCACCATTTAAAAGGTATATCGTTCGTTAGTGAAGACTGATCAATTTTCTAGACACAATCTTATTTTTAGGGTGATTGTGCTTATTCTTACTCTTTCAGTATCTACTGCGACTTCAGAAAGATCATTCTCTGCCATGAAAATCATCAAAATTAGTCTCCGAATAAAAAGGAGGATGGTTATATCTCGAATGCATTGACGTATTCAATGAGAAGATAATTGCTAAAAATATAAGCACCAAAGTTATTATTAAAGTTTCTAAAAGAAGAAGAAGCGACAAGTTATTATTAGTTAAATAATGGTTATTTTGACTACGAAGTTGTATGTTTCGGTTAACATATATTTTAGCGACTTTGGTCAAAAATCACTTACTTTCAGCAAGATATTTTCTTATTTTGTTAGGAATTTGCAGTTGTGATATTTTGTAATGCTTAGGCTAAAAACGATGTTGTAAACGAGTTTAAGAGTTATTTTAATGCGTATTTATGTGTTTTTACATAAAGTCTACTTTTTTCTAGTTTATTGGCGTTTACTTGTGTTTTTCAAGTAAATGCGACGATTCCAAGGCAAAACAAGGAAAAACGTAACCCAGGCTTAATTGTTGAAGTCAACATGGGTCAAAGTAAAAGAATTAAGCTTCAGGTAGCCCAAGAGACATTCGCACGAAGTCTGGACAAGCCGAAAGGAAGCATAACCATCCCCGAAGGCCTGATTCGCAAAACAGACGTTCTAGAAGCAGGGTGATCGATCAGCCTGATCGGAGAACTTGATTGGTCATAGACAGTATTATTTTGAAAAATTAGAAAGATAGAGTTTGTTATCGAATGGTAATTCATACAGAATAGAGCTTTTACTTTTTTATCAAGTAGAGAGAAAACAATACCTTCGTTTGTGCACATAATGCTATTTTTGTGACTTGTTAATGTAAGTTTCTCGTTAATCTTGCACTATATTCGTGTTTTCTCTACTATTTTCTTTTCTAGCTCAACTGAATCCGTTTAGAAATAGCTAAAGCGTTAAATCAATGTTCTCCTTTTATCATTGATTGAAAAATATTAAGTTAACCAGTAACTCGACATAATCGTAAAGTCCATGTTTAAAACAAATTTTGAGTGATAAACGTAATAACCAAGTAATAAACTCTTGCATAATCAAGTTAGGATAGTTTTATTTTCCGGTAAATAAGAAATATATTAAAAACAGAACGAGTCAAAGAAGGCACAAAACACCTACTCAAGCAAAATGAAGGTACATCCCAGGGAAATGAAAGAAATAAAAAATAGTTTATTACAAAAGCAAAACAGGTTTGCGTGTATATATCAAAGAAAAACTCCATGTAATCTTCAGAATCTGGATTGTAGCCAAGCATGAGGTGATCATTTTACATTCTACGCTAAGATCATTGGTTATGACTGTCTTTTGTAAAGCTTGAAGATCAATGAATGAACTCCTTCTTTTGGAAATGAAACAGTGGACGTGTTAGGACCAGATTTCTGGTCTAAAGTTTATTTGTTGTCTATTGGTTTTCACTAAATAATCATAACTGTTTGTTAAGAACTAAAACATTATTGACAGGTTTCAAGTAGCAGTTGCAACCTCAGTTACAACCTACTAAGTCAGTAGTGTTAGGTTTCAAGTACCAGTTGCAACCTCAGTTGCAACCTACTAAGTCAGTAGTGTTAGGTTTCAAGTACCAGTTGCAACCTCTGTTACAACCTACTAAGTCAGTAGTGTTAGGTTTCAAGTACCAGTTGCAACCTCAGTTGCAACCACAGTTCCAACCTGCTGCTCAGCAGTATTCTGTCTATTTCTGTAAATCTGCATAACTGTTCTTTATTGTTAATTATTTGTTCTACAGTATGCAGGATATATTCTCATATGATCTTAAAGGTTTAATATGCGTATATTGAGAATATCAAAGTGTTAAGGAAAGATGTTTTCTAAAAGATATAAAGAGATTAGTTTATAAGTTTATGTTTTCTTTTAATATATATCTCTATTCTTATACTTGTCCTTATCACTTGTTTCAATCTTTGATCCTTATATATATTCAGTAAAGATATGTTTAAAGATTGATTGTTATATGGAGTTGAATGTTTCATATGTTTATGAAAAGATATTATCTTTAAAAGATGTTATCTTTATATGTTTCCTTTCAAGGGAAAAGATTAACTCCTACTTTCAAGCTTGTAACTAAATAGGTATTAACCAATGATGATTGGAGTCAATCTACGCTGAAATATTACGAAATGCATGGGAAGATTGAACCCAATCAATAAAGTCAAAAACAATCAAAAGATATTGAAGATAGAAGATTGTTTTTACTTGCTTATATACTTAGTAACTTTAGCTTGTAAAAGGTGTGTGTTCTAAATTATAAAGAACTCATTCTTCAGAGAATACACAGTGAGCTTTAATATGAAAACAATGGTGGGATGCCATTGATTTATAATTGATAGTTATAGAGTAGGAGCAATATAGAGATAGGCAGAAAAACCTAGAGGGAGTCTAAGAGTTTTTCATTAAGACTTGAATCTTATATTGTAAGCTTTTTATAATATCATAATCTGGGTAAGTGCCCCGGAGACGTAGCCTAGTTAGGTGAACTCCGTTGTTAAATGTGTGTGTGATTTATTTCAAGTACATTTAACTTTTTACAGTTTTGTCCATTAATACACTTGGTTCCAACTGTGGTTGCAACCTCACTTGGAACCTAACTGCAAAACTGCAACTAGAACAGCGGATAGGAATTTCAATTGGTATCAGAGCTTCACACTAGATCTTACTTAGTGTGGATCCTGTGTTCTGGTTAAAATGGACTTAATGAGGGAAAAAAACGCATTCAACAAACCACCATTGCTTGAAGGAGGAGTCAACTATGGAGTTTGGAAAATCAGAATGAGGTCTTTCATTAAAAATCAAAATGAACATGCTTGGAAAACAGTACTGTATGGTTGGGAGGTTCCAACTGTTACTGATGATGAAGGTGAACTAATGTATGTACCTGAAGACAGATGGTCTGCTGATGATAATAGAAAATCAAGTGCAAATTCAACAGAAATAAACTTGATCTTTGCTGGTGTCACTCTCAGTGTGTTCAAGTATATTTCTCATTGTGAAACTGCCAAAGAGACATGGGATATTTTGCATGTAACCTTTGAAGGAACTGTTAAAGTAAAAGCCTTTAAACTCCAATAGTTAACTACTCAATTTGAAAATTTAAGAATGGAGGAAGATGAAACCATTGAACAATTTAATGGCAGAATTTGTCATATTGCCCATCAAGCTGGAACATTAGGTGAAAAATACAGTGATGCTAAACTTGTTAAGAAAACTCTAAGGTCTCTTCCAGAAAGGTTTGAGATTAAGGTTACTGCTATTGAAGAGTCAACAGACTTAGATAATCTTAAACTTGAAGAACTTATAGAAAATCTAAGCACTCATGAGCTAAAATTCTTCAAACATAAAAGACCAGAAAAGGGAATAGCATTTCAGGCTAAGAAATCTGAACCTAATGTCTGTGAGAAAATGAGTGATGAAGAACAGCTAGCTTTCTTTGCTAAAAAGGTGTACAAAAAGTTTTATAAGAAAAAACAGGATGATACTGGTATTTCTAATAACTTTCAGAAAAGGGATTATCAAGGTAAGTCAGAATCTAGGTTTAATAACAATTCTACAGGAAAGTGGAATCCTAAAGAAGGATAACAAAGATTACAAGCCTAGAGAAATTCAGTGTAGAGAATGTAGAGGTTTTGGTCACATTCAGGCTGAGTGTGCAAATACTTTAAAAAGAAATAAAAATGCTTATATAACCACTCACAGTGATAGTGATTCTGATAGCAACAGTGATGAAGAGAATGATTCTAACTTTGTTAATTTTATGGGAATAATCACTGAAAAAGAACTTACTTATGAAAGTGACTGTGAACCTGTTTCAACCATAGTTACAACTTCTCTTGAAACCTATAGCAGTGATGAGGAAGAACCTTCTGATGAAAACATTACTCAGCAATATCTCGTTTTTTATGAAAAGTACAAATGTCTGAGTAAACAATCCTTGATCATAAACAATCGTAATGTTTGTCTAAAGGATGAGGTTAAAAGTCTTACTGGGAAGCTTAAAATACAACTGGCTGAACTTACTGAAACTAAAAAGAAAATAAAACTGCTGAATGTTTCTGCTTCAGAGAAATTAGATGACATGCTGTCCTATTCTAGAGGCTCTAAAGATATCAGTGGTCTAGGTTACTATGGTTGTAAAAGTATAGGAAAAACTACCTTTATTGAAGCTGTTGCTAAAGCTAAAACTCATGATTTTAACAATAAGGTTGGAAGCTCAGTTGCAACCAGATTTGCAACCAGGAATAAAACTCATGTTTTTGAGAAGAATGTTAGAAGCTATGTTATAACCAAAGGTGCAACCAGTAATAAACTGAATAGCTTTAGGGATAAAACTAACTTTAGGTTGAAACTGTGTAATTTCTGTAAGAAACCTAGTCATTTAGAAATCCAGTGTTATTTGAAAAGGAACATAAGGTATATTTCTCAGAAAACCTGGTTGGCTTCTGTCAATAAAAATTTGAACTGGGTCTGGAAAGTTAAAGAAAAATCTACCTTAATTGCTAATAACAAAGCTGTGATTACCTCTTTAAATGCTGTTACTTCTAATGATTGGTATTTTGACAGTGGTTGCTCTAAGCACATGACAGGTACTGCAGGTTTCCTAAAGAATGTCATTAATCTCACAGGAAACACTGTTGTGTTTGGAGGTGGAGATACTGGTAAAATTGTTGGTAAATGTACCTTAAACAAACCTAGAATGCCTAATATTGATGATGTTTTTCTTGTAGATGGTCTAAAAGCTAATCTTATTAGTATCAGTCAACTATGTGACAACAAAATGATTGTTAAGTTTAACAAAGATAAGTGTCTAATTACTAATCTTAACAATGATGTGGTCATGACTGGAATTAGATCTACAAATAGCTGCTATGTGTTTGAAAAAGCTGAAAAAGAATTGCCTCAGAATAGGTGTAATCAAGCTATCACTAATAATACTGATATTTGGCATAAAAGGCTGGGTCATGTTAATTACAAAACCTTAGATAAGCTAGTTAAAGAAGAATTGATATGAGGTATTCCTAAACTGAGTGCTAAAACTCAAAGTGTCTGTGGTGACTGTGCAGTTGGCAAACAAAGAATATTCACAAAAGTACAAGTCAAATCTACACTAAGAGAGTCCTAGAACTACTTCATATTGACTTAATGGGTCCTATGCAAACTACTAGTATAGGTGGCAAAAAGTACATTTTGGTAGTTGTAGATGATTTTTCTAGATACTCTTGGGTAGTTTTCTTAAAAGATAAGTCTGAGACTTTTGATCTCTTTAAAACTCTGTGCTTAAAACTTCAAAATGAAAAAGGTTCAACCAGTGGTAACATTGTAAGGGTCAGAAGTGATCATGGAACAGAATTTGAAAACAGTAAGTTTAGAGAATTTTGCAACTCCTTAGGTATTAGTCATGAGTTCTCTGCTCCTAAGACTCCACAGCAAAATGGCATAGTTGAAAGAAAAAATAGAACCATTCAGGAAATGGCTAGAGTCATGCTTAATTCTAAGAAACTTGCTAATAGATTTTGGGCTGAAGCTGTTAATACTGCCTGCCATATTGTTAATAGAGTTTACATTACTAAAGGCACTTCCATGACTGCTTATGAAATATGGAAAGGTAGAAAACCAAATGTTAAGTATTTTCAAGTTTTTGGGTGTGTTTGTTACATTCTTAGAGATAGAGAACATCTTGGTAAATTTGACTCTAAGAGTGATAAAGGAATCTTTCTTGGTTATGCTCAGAATAGTAGAGCCTTTAGAGTCTTCAATCAAAGAACAAACTGTGTTATGGAATGTTATAATGTGTTATTTGATGACTTAAAAGATGTGAATGAGACTACAGGTGATGATGAAGAGTCAGATATGACAGGAAAAGAACCTGAAGAAAGTCAGCAAACAAGCAGTCCTACAGTGGTTGGAAGTCCAGTTGCAACTGAGGTTGAAACCGTAGTTGAAACCCAGAATAGTGCTGAATCTGAAGAAGAAGAAGAAGAAAGTTCCCATGATCAGTCAACTAGCAAGCCTCGCTATGTTAGGACTCAGAAAAATCATTCTCTTGACAATGTCATTGGAGAAGTAGCTTCAGGTATGAAAACCAGAGGTAAAAGAAATAATGTTGTTCACTTTGCTTGCTATATTTCTCAGTTAGAACCTAAGAATATAAAAGAAGCTTTAGAAGATAGTGAATGGATTTTAGCTATGCAAGATGAACTGAGTCAGTTTGAGAGAAATGATGTATGGACTTTAGTACCCAGACCTTCCAATAAAAATGTTATAGGGACTAAATGGATCTTTAGAAATAAAAGTGATGAGGATGGAGTGATTATTAGGAATAAAGGAAGGTTGGTAGCTCAGGGTTATACACAAATTGAGGGAATTGATTTTGATGAAACTTTTGCTCCTGTAGCTAGAATTGAATCCATTAGAATGTTACTCTCTCTTGCATGTCTGTATGATTTTAAACTGTTTCAACTTGACATAAAGAGTGCTTTGCTGAATGGTGTGATTAATGAAGAAGTTTATGTATGCCAACCTAAGGGATTTGAAGATCCTAAATTTCCTGAACATGTTTATTTGCTGAAAAAGGCCTTGTATGGTCTAAAACAAGCTCCTAGAGCTTGGTATGATAGATTAACCAAGTTCTTAATTAAAAAGGGTTTTAACAGAGGGTGAGTTGATAAAACTCTGTTTACTAAGAAAACTACAAAGGATATAATCATTGCTCAAATCTATGTTGATGACATTGTATTTGGCTCTACTTCTAATAACAGAATAGAAGAATTCATTTCTGATATGAAGAATGAATTTGAAATGAGTGGTGGAGGTGAATTAACTTACTTTCTAGGATTGCAAGTTAAACAGAATGAGAAAGGCATTTTTCTATGTCATAGTAAGTATGCAGACAATCTTGTTAAGAAGTTTGGTCTGGGTGAAAGTAAAGAGAAGAGAACCCCTATGAATACTACCCTTAAACTGTCCAAAAATGATAAAGGTAAAAATGTCTGTCCTAGTCTTTATAGATCCATGATTGGAAGCCTGCTTTATTTAACTGCTAGTAGACCAGACCTTTGCTTAAGTGTAGGAGTTTGTGCCAGGTATTAGGCAAACCCTTTAGAACCTCATCTTCTAGCTGTCAAAAGGATTTTAAGGTATGTAAAAGGCACAATTCACCTAGGGCTATGGTATTCTAAAGACACAAACCATTTTCTGGTTGGCTACTGTGATGCAGATTGGGCAGGAAACATAGATGATAGAAAGAGTACTTCTGGTAGTTGTTTTTATTTTGGAAACAACCTTGTTTCATGGTTTAGTAAAAAGCAAAATTGCATTTCTTTATCTACTGCTGAAGCAGAATATATTGCAGCTGGAAGTGGATGTACTCAACTTATTTGGATGAAACAGATGCTAAATGATTATAATGTTAAGCAAGAAATATTAACTTTGTTTTGTGATAACAAAAGTGCTATAGATTTATCAAAGAATCCAGTTCAACATTCCAGAACTAAACACATAGATCTAAGGCATCATTTTATCAGAGAACTAGTTGAAGGAAAAAGCTTAATTTTGGAACATGTTTCAACTGAAAAACAATTAGCTGATATTTTCACAAAGCCCCTTGATACTAATAAATTTGAATGTTTAAGAAGTGACATAGGGGTATGTCACTATGAATCTAATTGAATACTCTTGATATGTATGTCTGTTTTGAGTCACTTTAATACTTTTTAGTTCTAGAGGTAAGTCTTTATTGAGCTTTGAAGTTTTTATCTTGAAAAAGCCGCTATTTGGTGTCTCAAAAAATAGATGTGAGATAACATGTCCTAAAACCTCTCTGGTAATAGAGTTGAAAGCACTAAGTGCACATTTTTACATAGTGGTTGCAAGTTCAGTTGCAACATCAGTTGAAACCACATGCTCGTAAAACTGGTTGCAAGCTCAGTTGCAACATCAGTTGAAACCTCATTCTCATAATACTGAAAAATTCAGTAAGTGTCCAATCACTCTAAAAATGAAAAGGCCAAGACAAAGTCTTGTTATTTTTTGACATCAATTATACTCTTCCTTGATGAGATCTTCAAACTAGTTTTTGTGTAGAGATGAAAGTGAATTTGCTCAATGTAAGCTCTTAAAATCTAATGTCTATTAAAGTTATTCTATGATAAACATAACTTCTTGAGTAAACTGCTAGAGTTCTGTTTTTTTTTTGGTGGATTTATCCTACTAATTTGCTATCTTCTCTTGAAACAAGTCGAAATTTCCTTAAAATCTTCAACTACTTCAAATTCAAATTTTTGGATAAATCTGTTTACAAGGAATGTTTATCTTTATTAATTGTTGATTCTATCTTCCTAAAAATCTGTTTCTTTTGCTATTGTATTGTGTTTATATTGATAAGAGACTTCCTTAATTTTAGCTAAATTTGGTTTCAAAATTAATTTGAGTATATCTTTTTCTAATTGTAAAAAGATTTGGTCCTTATTGCTATTTATACAAACCTCTTTTATTATTCCAAATTAATCAATAATCACAATTACTCTCTCTCTCTTTCTATTTTACAAGAAACCTAAGTTTTTTCTGGAAAACCCACACAGCGAAGTTCTAAGTGCAGTTCCAACCGTAGTTGAAACCATGTCTACAAATCCTTCTAAAAACCCTAATCCCAACACTGATGATGACTGTACTCTCAGGGATTTTTTGAATAAGTCTACAACAAATCCTAGCTCTAAAGAAAAGGTAACTGGGTCTTCCTCTTCTAAAGTACAGAGGTCTAAATAACGTGCTAGGAGGAATTTTGTTAATGATCCTATAATTGCTAAGTTTGACTATGTTCCTAAGTTCAATGATATTGATCCTAGGTTCTGGAATAGGAGAATGTATAGGAGGTTTAGGGCTTTTTCTAGCAAAGAAATTCATAGTGAAAGAAAGCTTAATTTGGTTAGCTATCCACACATACAGGTGTATGTTGAGAAGTTATTATCTGCTGTTGGTTTAGGAAAAACAATTACCTATGCTGATTCTTTTTGGCCTGCTGTAGTTAAAGAATTCTATGCTAATCTTAGTAGCATTGTGTTTGATGAGGATAACCCTGCTTATGGGAGAGTATTTTTGAGGGGTGTAACTCTAGATTTTACCCCAAAGCTTATCAATGATTTCCTAAAAGCACCAAATCCTTCTGTTGAAAATGCTGAGTATGACATGGAAGTCATTGCTCTGGTTCTAACTGGTAAGAACAATAGATTTGATGGCAATTCCATCAAAACATCCTCTCTCACTCTATGTGCTGCTGTATTGCACAAAATAGCTAGGTTTAACTGGACTCCTACCAAACAACCTTCCAAAGTAAACAAAGAAATGGCCATCTTTCTCTATAAAATCATGTCTTCTAGGCCAATTAACTTTGGACATCATGTCTTCAATCTTATAAAAGACTTCAGTGACCCAGATTCTCCTTCCATTCTGCTTCCTTTCCCCTGCCTCATATCTGGTGTAATTCTAAGCCAAGTCACTTCTTTGGATAGAAATTCTCCTATAAGTATCCTTAATGAACCTTTCACTAATTGCCCATCTGCCCTGTACATTTCTGCTAAACTATTAAAAGAAGGGCATGTCAATGACATTTCTGGTGAAAAAGGCAAAGAAAAAGAAGAAGAAACTTCTACTGCACCTTCAGAAAAGAAGAAAGGTGTAAGGTGGTACTTGACACAGAAGCTGGCTTATAATCAGGAAAGGAGAGCTGAATTGGATGCTGATGATTATCAAATCAAGAAGCTGCTAGTGAATCTAATAGAGAGTGAGGATGATAATGGGGATAGTGATGCTACTCACAGTGATGATGGTTTCTCCATAAGCAGTGAGGAAGGAGATGAAGAAGTGGTCAAAGACAAATCTCTAAGAGAAAGAGCTCCACATTCAGACATAGCTCGTGACTAATGTCAATGGCTGCTGACAAATAGGGAGAGTGAAGTTTATGTTCTGTTTATTGTTCAGTTTCACTGTTTAATTTCAATTTCAAGACTTAATGCTGTTGTCTTTAATTTCTATTACAATTGTTGTACTAAGACAATGTTGTGCCATGTTTTTGGCCTTTAAATTTCTGCAATTTCCATTTTTGAAGTATGCCTGTCTTTAGAATTGAATTTGTGAATGGATGTTGTTTGTGATTATTTGAAACTTGCAATTCTAACTTGCAGGGGGAGCTTAAATAAATGACTCTTAAGTATTGCTGTAAAAGACTGTTCTGAAATTAAAATCTGCAGGTGTTTGGGTGATTTATAAACTTAGATCATTTTACATTCTACGCTAAGATCATTGGTTATGACTGTCTTTTGTAAAGCTTGAAGATCAATGAATGAACTCCTTCTTTTGGAAATGAAACAGTGGACCTGTGAGGACCAGATTTCTGGTCTAAAGTTTATTTGTTGTCTATTGGTTTTCACTAAATAATCATAACTGTTTGTTAAGAACTAAGACAGTATTGACAAGTTTCAAATACCAGTTGCAACCTCAGTTACAACCTACTAAGTCAGTAGTGTTAGGTTTCAAGTACCAGTTGCAACCTACTAAGTCAGTAGTGTTAGGTTTCAAGTACCAGTTGCAACCTCTGTTACAACCTACTAAGTCAGTAGTGTTAGGTTTTAAGTACCAGTTGCAACCACAGTTCCAACCTGCTGCTCAGCAGTATTCTGTCTATTTCTGTAAATCTGCATAACTGTTCTTTATTGTTAATTATTTGTTCTACAGTATGCAGGATATATTCTCATATGATCTTAAAGGTTTAATATGCGTATATTGAGAATATCAAAGTGTTAAGGAAAGATGTTTTCTAAAAGATATAAAGAGATTAGTTTATAAGGTTATGTTTCCTTTTAATATATATCTCTATTCTTATGCTTGTCCTTATCACTTGTTTCAATCTTTGATCCTTATATATATTCAGTAAAGATATGTTTAAAGATTGATTGTTATATGGAGTTGAATGTTTCATATGTTTATGAAAAGATATTATCTTTAAAAGATGTTATCTTTATATGTTTCCTTTCAAGGAAAAAGATTAACTCCTACTTTCAAGCTTGTTACTAAACAGGTATTAACCAATGATGATTGGAGTCAATCTACGCTGAAATATTACGAAATGCATGGGAAGATTGAACCCAATCAATAAAGTCAAAAACAATCAAAAGATATTGAAGATAGAAGATTGTTTTTACTTGCTTATATACTTAGTAACTTTAGCTTGTAAAAGGTGTGTGTTCTAAATTATAAAGAACTCATTCTTGAGAGAATACACAGTGAGCTTTAATATGAAAACAATGGTGGGATGCCATTGATTTATAATTGATAGTTATAGAGTAGGAGCAATATAGAGATAGGCAGAAAAACCTAGAGCGAGTCTAAGAGTTTTTCATTAAGACTTTAATCTTATATTGTAAGCTTTTTATAATATCATAATTTGGGTAAGTGCCACGGAGACGTAGCCTAGTTAGGTGAACTCCGTTGTTAAATGTGCGTGTGATTTATTTCAAGTACATTTAACTTTTTGCAGTTCTGTCCATTAATACACTTGGTTCCAACTGTGGTTGCAACCTCACTTGGAATCTAACTGCAAAACTGCAACTAGAACAGCGGATAGGAATTTCAGGACCAAATCACTTAAGATATTAATGGTTAACTTAAAAAGTAACCTGAAAATGCTGAACACGCACACTAGAAATCAGAGGGGGGATTTGAGGCTCCACCAAGTGCCTATAATCAGATTATTTCTGTTGTTGTTTGGATACTTCTTAATTTTTTTCATTTAAGAACAAAACATAAACGTTATATCCATAATAATGATGTTAATATCATAATGAGTGGTGTCATGCCTGATACTATTTCTAAGTTTCCACTGGAGTAAATAGAAGTAGTAAAAATTAGCTTATCCAGAGTGGAAGAGAGGCTATCACCTTTGAAAATGTCACTTGCCCATTCAATCCATTCGGCCCAAGTGGTAGAGTTGCTGATGAAATCGTAATAATCTTCCTTGAAATGGGGCACTTAAAAAACAAGTGATTAGTAGTCTCAACCTCATCATTTCATAAAACGCATGTATTATTAACATGAGGGTACCAAATAGACAATTTGTCCAAAATGGGGAGTTTATCCAAAATAGCTCGCCAACAAATCATACTACACTTAGGAATGCGCTTTTTAAACAAAATAATCTTATGCCAAGCCACAGTGTTACCCTTGATTCTCATATGGCTCCAAATAGTTTTAACATTGACGGAGTCATTATTCAAGGACCAGGTAATCTTGTCATTATAACCAGAGTAGATGATGGGATGAGGGAGGATGGCAATATTTTCAACAAATGCACTAGTATTCCTGTTAGGCCAAGACCAATTACCATTAGAAATGATAGTATAGTTAGTATAGTTGTTAGACTGACAACTCACTTGTCCGCTTTCTTGATCGTTGTAAACACCGTGAAAACACATAAAGACATTCTAGCATAACTAGCGTGTTCCCCGTAATCGATCTTGGGTAACCTTCATGTTTATTTACTGCAACTACCGCCGTACTCCTGCGACGTCCTCCATCATTAAAAAAACACAAAGGCTAGTCAATTACTCCCTCACTTGATCCACACCTTATAAAATTGTTATTGTATATACTCTTCGCCGTCTGGGTTTTTAAAACACTTTATGGGTTATGAGTAGTATTACTGTAATTAAAATCAAAGAGAGCGGATCAACTAATCCGAGTAAATCTTTTTCAAAGTCATCTTCTTCAAAGTAACCAAAGTATATATAAAGCTATAGTGAACAGTTTTTTTTAACCAAATTATCTTCAAAAACCAAAGTATATAGTATCATACAACAAATTGGTAGAAAAGATTTTTGGGAAAAAAATGATTTTTAGTAAAATTGACCGTTTAGGTGATTTTTTTTCATCTTTTTAATTTTTTAGGTAAGTATTTATGATGAATATTAGAATATTTATTCTTTTAATATATTTTATGTTTAGAAAGAGAGAAAGTAGTTATTGAGTTTTTTTGAATATTTAAGTGAGTGGTTTTTAAAAAATAATTAAAAGTGAGGATTGCCCACAAGTTTTATTTATAGTGAGTTTAAAATGGTGTTCCGACCTTATTACAACAACTAAAACCAATCTAAGACTTGGTAGCGGAACTTATGTAACTTGTGGGTAACACCAATACCAAAGCGATTCTATCAATAAATGGATGATGACCAACTCCAATCCTTATATCTTCCAAACCCAGGTAACTGCTGAATTTCCAACATCTCATTTAATTACCTCTTTGTAACTTTACTTTTTTACAAAGGCTTATAACCTAATCAGCTTATTGTCCCTTATAATCGCATTGTATCTAACAGCTACCATATTCGCCATAGTCATATGGGTCATAATAATTATTTATAGATCTAGCCTTGCTTCTAGTGTTATATCTATGCGTTTTTATTTTTCTTTCTTCCCTCGGTAATTTAATTCCCTTCCATTTTGTAATTTTTCTCTTCTTTTCTTCTTTTTCATCGACCTCAGTTTCTCAATTAGATGAGTAGAGGTCCACAGTTAGTTCACCTTCATTTAGATTAATATGCTCATTTTCTGAATGTTGGCTTGTCACATTTGAGTTCAAATACTTAATTTGATCTTCGTCTCCACATGAGGTTACAGGATGGACCGGTGCACCTTTTAGCCGTAGTTGAGATTCATTCGCAATAGAGGATAAATCTGTAATTCTGTTTAGGTTGTGTGATTCAGGAACAAATTTAGTAAAGTGTAGAATTTCCAAGGTTTTTGGATCTCTTATGTAGATTTGTAAAGGAAAAACCTGGACACTTTGGTTGTTATGAGTGTCTAAATTCACGTTGTCAATAATAGCAAGAGTATTACTAGTGTTTCCTGGGATGTTTTCACTTGAGTTTTCCAAATTTATTTGCAACTCATCATTCACTTTTCTTGTTGTATCATGATTCAGATAAGTGATTAGACCATAAAATGATCATTTTTGGATGTTAATATGATATGAATTAGCGTAGTTTTGTTGACATTTAGGCTTGTTTAAGCCTTGTTTTGTGTTTTTTTGCGTTTTCCCGGTTTACTTGCAGTTGTTTACATCTTTACAGGTAAAAGTATGGAATTAGCGCAAAAATAAGACAAGCACGCAAAAAGACCAAATAAAGGACCAAATGAGAAGATTTCAGAAGACAAATGACCTCAAATTCAACACCAATAAGTTACAAAATGAAATCAAGTCAAGATAGAGTAAAGAAGCTTCTAGAAGCCTGACGTGACCGGTCAGGTTGACCGGTCAGGTGCCGTTATATTTTAACTCCTCTAAGGACAAAAACTGTCTAGGCATCGTTAAAGACGTTGTATGTAGAGTGGGAGACTTCTTATACATTCTAGACTTTGTGGTCATGGATTAGCCAATTATTGGAGGAAAGAATAATCAGTCGACAGTCATACTGGGTCGACCGTTCTTGCGAACAACTAAAGCTACAATTGATTATGAGAAGGATACACTCACTATAAGCGGTGGAGAAAAGACTCTGACCTTGAAAATGAGTATGAGATCTAAAAAACCAAAGAAAAGTCGCACCAACCATACAAAAGTAGTTCTCATAGAGGTAGACGAGTCTGAAGAGGAACTCATAAAAGAGGCAAATAATAAGCTTACAAAGAATAAAAAGACTTATTAGAGGAGGAATAAGAAAAATGTAGAAAATGTACTGGAAACACCTAAGGAAAAAGGGGAGAAGCTCAAACAAGTACCCCAAAAGAAACCCGCAAAAGCTTGGAACGATAAGGATAGAAGAGTTGTAAAGAATGACAATCATGTGAGAATAGCTCTCTTCACAGACAATGAGACCCTCATTACAGGCATGATGATGTATCACAAGGTGTAAACCCTCATAGATTACCACTCCACCTACCAGATTATATGGGAAGGTTTCTCAAGCTGCCACGCAATCGATCCACATGAGGAATTGTTTACCTAACGGTAACCATGGTCATAGGCGTCTGCCCCATGGACATAGTCTTGATAGATGTGGAGGCATTTGCAAATATAATGCCCGCTAAGATCTTCTATGGACTTGGCCTCACTAAGGTACATCCCTACGACAAAAGGATAATGATGGCCAACGGTCGAAAGTCAGGAAAGGCTAAGGGAGCCAATGAGTTAAGTTGTAGAATTGGCGATTTCATACATAGCTTAGACTTCATTGTCTACGATATACTCCTTGAACAATCTCATAACCGACTTAACAAAGTCATATTTTTGGCGCCATTCTTGACGGCATCACAAGCCATCATCAACTACAAAGAACATGATGTGACTATACATTGTGGAAATAAGTACATGATTTTCAGGATTCCATCTTTTATGGGAGGAATTAAGTTTTTTCATGACACATCATTCCGGAAGCACTCAAAGAGTACCGTCGCACTATGCAAATCAAATTTCTTCAACATATCAAGCAAGGCGAGTAAGGTTCTTTTCCTAGACCCGACTCTTTCAAGTAAGAAACTCAACATGGACAATATTAATGACGAGGATCCCGAGTAAGATCCTGAGGAGAATCCTGAGGAAGAGCTCGAGCAGGATCAGACATTAGTCACGAAGAGTGACGAGGTACGAAAGGATGAAGGTCCTCTTGCTTCTATCTAATTCCACCACCATTCCACCATCACTTCCATCTGTAAATAAGTGTATTTTATTTTTGTATATATTGTCTTGCATTTAGTCCACATAGAGTTTCTTTGAGTTGACCAACTTCGATATTTTTCATTTCTCCCAACAGTGAGTACACTGTCGGTTTTAGTTGGGAGAGTGGATACATATTCATTGGTTACTCATGGAAATGAGGAGAATTTTTCAAAAATTGTGAATATATGTTTTTTTTCTTAGTTATTTTAAAACCTCCATTTGTTTTCTTTTTACTATTGAAAAATCCAAAAAAAAATATTTTGAATCTTTCTTTTTATCTCCTACTTTGGAGAATTTTTAAGAGTTTTAGATTTTATAGAGATTTTTTCCACCCTTGCGTTTTATATGTTTTCTCGACTGTTTTGTTAGAGAGCCGCAAGGATTTTTAGAAAATTTATCAAAATTGGGGTTTCTCGGACATGACCGGTAAGGTTGACCGGTCAACCTACTGCAGATTTGGATCGGAGATGATTTTCTCGAAATTCAGCCATTCACTCCGTCTCATTACTACACAAACGGTGTATCTACTCTATAACTCCATTTTTTGTTAATTTTGTGAATATTTTACGTGTTTCGTGTTGCATTGTGAATATTTGTGTTAGGATTGTATGAGAAAAATATTGAAAAAAACCAAAAAAATAATAGCTGGGGGGAGTCGAGTCATGTTCATATCTCAAAAGTTTATACGACGTGACACTCTCAATAGTTGTTACTTTTCGAAAGTTTTTGTACGAGCATTAACCTCTTGGCAATTTTTTGTACAAAGCTTGCTTGCCTGCATGAAAAAAAAAACTGTCTCAGCTGGTGCTAAACTTATTTTAATCAAGCATGTTCCCTCCTTTATTCCAATGCACATCAGATCTCAACCTTAGTCAAATTGTTTTAGATCTAACAAGATTTTGCTATAAGAAAATTTCGGTTAAATTATGAAGGTAAACATAAGTATTACTGGTCAATTGGTCTAAAACAGTTAAGCGTGCCTCTGAAGGGGATTGGGGTGAGAAACTTGAGAGAGATAATGTTAACCTTTCACATACTTGAACTGAAGAATGATGGTTTTGAATTTGTGAATCATGGTCTAATACTCTAATTAGGTGTTGGGGGAAGGCTTCTTGGTCTTTGCTTTTTCTTTCCACCTTGGGACAAATACCAATAAATATACAATACTCATGGAAAATAAAAATGTATTACTGATTTGTTACAGTTTAGGTTGTCTAACATTGATATAGAATAAGACTCTTGAACTTACTAAAAATTTGTATGAGGAAAAGTTCCTTTCCAAATGTTAAAATTTAAATTTCATTATATATTTGCCATGATGTAAGCTTAACTCATGTATATAATTAAGAACAAAACCGCCTTGCAGGTGCTATGACTAAATAAGCCGCTAATGGTTCAAATTGCACAATTTTCAGAGCAAATGGAGTTACCGAAACTTAACCATATACTTACTATTTACTGTTGGACAAGAAATTAGAGACTCCAGCATTTTCAGCTTTTAATTTGTTAGGTGTTAATTATTGTTTATGATGTTATGCTGAAGCTAGGCCCTTTATGAATTACTACTTGAAAAAAGAGTTTTTTAACCACTATGATTATGCTAATTTTCTTACTTAAATATATGAAACCTATAGCTTTTCTCACCTTTTCACTCCTAGGATGACTTATGAGTTTGTAACACTAAGATCGTATAGAAAAGAGCTTTTATTTATGGCAAATGTTAATGTGTGCGCATAGGAGAAACACATGTATGAACCTGGTCTACACTTTTTAAGGATGTCACAACCAATAGAATAATTTAGTTTGAATTTTAAATTAATGTGTTGACTTTTTAGTGGTTTTCGCACAAATATTTTTAGTAAAGCTGGTCTACAATAGTGTTACTCGTGCGCATGAGATAGATTAAGATTTACATTTCCAATAGTATTTGACTATATAATCATATCATTTATTACGAATGTCACTGACATTTAGATTCATTAATTATTGACTCATTAAAAATATGGTGATCATTAATTGACCATTTAGTTACACAGATTAAATGCTATTAGTTGTATGTAATCATGTTCACATTTATTGCTATTTTTTTACTACTCTGTATATTGCTTATACTTTCCTATATATTTTTTATGTTTAGCATTTATTTTTTAAGTTTAGAATAGTGCACCAAGTATATATGGTTATTTATTTTTATTTGAGTTTTTAATAATATATAGATGTAATAACTTATTCATCTTTATAAATATTTAAGTTTAAGATAGTATCAATTAATGTTATATATTTTTATTTGAGTTTTTATTAGCTTGGATCGTTAGTTTTAGTTTGCCAAATTATAGTTTGTATTTTTATTTCAGAAATGAAAAAAAAAATATAAAGTATATTATCTATGTGATATTTGTTAAATTATTTTAACAAGTCACATTTAACGACATAATATCAATTTGATGGTGTTGTTATCATAGCATATTAAAGGTTTAAAATCATGGAATTAATTAATTGGAGTATATCTTATTTACTCATTAATTATTCAATTACACATTAAATGATTAATCTATGCCCAGGCCACACAAGTTAGCGAAATCCACAAATCTCTGCTTTTTAGAGAGAGAAACTGTTTAATAAAAATAGAAAAGCTAAACTCAATTTTACACAGCTCATTTCTATTTGAGGTTGGATTTTTCGAGTGGATTTTATCTTATTTCACGTCCAAACCGTATTTTTTTTTACGAACCGTAATTTTTTTTTCCGAACCATAAGTTAAATTTACGGTTCGTAAAAAAAAATCACAGTTTGACTGTTA
Source organism: Primula vulgaris (assembly GCA_963920805.1). Lineage (NCBI taxonomy): Eukaryota > Viridiplantae > Streptophyta > Magnoliopsida > Ericales > Primulaceae > Primula > Primula vulgaris. The sequence goes on along the minus strand of OY987217.1, from coordinate 22,099,242 downwards.
AATGTCGAAATTGCTCTTGCGTATTAAACAAAAATATTTTTCATTAAGGTTCGCCGATCGATCGACTCTGACCCGATCGATCGACTGGATACTTTTTTAATTTTCGAAAATTAAATGAAAAGAAGGCATAAAATAATATAAATAAAAATATGACATAAATGCTGAGAGTAAGAACTGAATCCAAAACCTTTTCAATTGCCAAAAACTTTGAGCTAATGAGAACAACAATTACACCACAACAACATTCTTAGAAATTAACTAACTTAACAAATATATATACAATTGTTAAGAACATAATGATGTAATATATTCAAAAATTGATAGAGAGATTTTATAAAACTTATAATAACCTATATTTCTCTATTTCTAAATAGTGAAAACCGAATTCGGATATGTGTAAAGTTAATTAATCTTTCTGCCGACGCAGTATTTGTCGGTAAGTCAATTCTTCGTGAACTTATGATTCACATATAGCGATGAATTTAGCGATGAACATTTTTTGTCGCCCAATTCGTCGGCAAAAATTAAACTTGCCCGACGAAACAGTGTTTGTCGCCCGATTCGTCGGCAAAAGTGAAACCTGCCTGACGAATTTGGATTTCGTCGCGGGGTTCCTGCTCGACAGTATATACGCGACGGAGTCTTAGCGACGAAAGTTTTGTCGCCTAAATGTTTAGGCGACGAAATATCAGCTTTAGCGACGAATATTTTTTGTTGGCCTAAAGGATTTTTCTTGTAGATATACAAATAGAGTAATCCCGTTGGCAAACAAAAACTCTTCTTATATATATAAGTTTTTTCCATACTTCAACTGTTTTGATTGTTGCTTTCGTATTTTGTCTGTTTGGTTTTTTATTTAATTTCTTGGTGAGAATCATCAAATTACTCGTTTTACTCATGCTGTATGTTTCTCTACGATGATTTATTTTGCTTTTTTGATGCTATACGATACTCTTTATTTTTCATTGATGCAATACGATTCTCTCTTTTTCCATTGATACTATACGATGCTCTGTTTTTTTCATTGATGTTATTAGTGATATCAATTTTTACGTTTATGATATTTGATGCTTCAATCCTCCATTGATGTTTTTTTCTTTTTAGTTGTTTATTTTTATTCTTAGGTTACTAATCAAAGTTCTCCATTTTTATTGTCTTTGTGTGCTATGTAGCTCGATGATGCTCTTTATTTTTTTATATATTTTTTAGTGTTTTTGGTGTGTTATTTTTAATTTAATTTCTCGGTGAGAATTATCGAATTACTTGTTTTATGCTATCTGTTGCTCTAAGATGTTGTATTTTTTTCCATAGATATTATAAGATGCTCATTTATTTTTTATTTTTGTTACCATTGTTTTTGGAATTTATTTTGTTTGTTTGATTCTCTATGATGATATATGTTTTTTCTATATTTGTATAATTTTCTCTATATTGTTCTTTATGTATCTTTATCTTTTTTATAAATTGACTTTTGATAGATTTCTATATTATATTTTTTAATTTTAATTGTCTTTAGATTTGAAAATTACTGTAATTAATAGTAGTTAATTCGAATTTGAAAACCCCAATATTTATGGAGGGGCTAGAATACGGATAGATTTAAGCGGAGTACTATTTTAGTACTTGATCAATTGGTATGTAACTAATCTTAAACAAGAAACACAAAATTATGTTTTGCAATTTTAAATTGATATTATCGTACCAAACTCAAATTTCCCCAATTTAAAAATCTAAGAGAAATTAGCATTTACGAAAGGGAACACAACAATTGGAAAAGTACATATACATAAGCAATTATCATCAAAGAGGGAAAAAAAGGAAAGAAAATCCACTATATTAACAGTTATTAGGAGGCATCTGAAGCAGGAATGACGTTTAAAGCTCCAAACAACAACAAAATATTCCCATTGACTTTTATCACGTTAATAGTTGGGGCATTAAATTGGTGGTACAAACTTTTATCCTATTAATCTAGTTTTTGTCCAATTTTTCTTAATTATTTTTTTGTTCTTCCAACATGAATGATTTTATTATTGGGGCCTAAATTTTTGAATCAATTCTTTGAACATCATTCAACTGTTAAACCATTTTGTCGACCTAATGGATTATGGATGTATTTACTCTTACTTTTCTCACACGTTCTTTTTCTCACAATCTATAAATAAGTTGGGCCCTCATTGGCCAATTCACATCCTAACTTGAACACCAATCAGGCAATCATGATGCGTGGAAACCTTTGAAAGATTTTGTAGGCATATTGGCAATGCTGATGAAGTAATCGAGGCTGCGGGAAATCTCTGCGATGTTGCATTCATTCACGAGTTGAAAATGTTGAATTATTAGAAAATGGTATTTCAACCCCAAGTGATTTACAGGTTGCAGACACATCAATGTTCGTTGATTTGAATGTTTCATCTTCAAGGGTTGATTCGAATGCTTCATCTTCGAGGGTTGATATGAATGTTTATCAATCTCCGAGGCCCGTTTTTTATCTTAACATGACCCCACCTGATGAAGTTATTGACATTAGTTCCGATGATGATGATTAAACCAATTGTGAATCTTTGCTTCCAATTCAAGTTCTAATTAAATCCTCGGCCACTTTAACTAATGCTATAGTTTTAGAGCACTTATATATTCCCCTTCGACTAACTACGAATAGTGTAATATCAAATCACTTTTCGTTTGTATTTTGATTTCTATAGTATATAACATTTGCTAACAGAACCGAGATTGGACCAATGGCAGGTGTCCTCATTAATGTCATTTTTTTGGGAAATATGTGTACCAACATTCATTTTCCTTCTTTCTATTAGACATGGTATTCATATATTTGTATTAAGTTTGAGAAGCATAAGGACATCCTTTGGTTTTAATTCATATTAAGTTTTTGAGGGCTCAAAATCATAAAATTTGTCTAGTATTGCGTAATTAGGCACTCCGTTACACATGAAAATTTCTGTGCATGTTGATTTTCTTTCTCTGAAAAAAAGTGCTCCCCAACTTTTGACATCGTCTAAACCGAGACCACATTCGGTTGACAGAGACAGAAATTCTTTTTGAAAAAAAGGAGTTTCTAAATGGAGAACTACGCTAGTCAAACAAATTTGATAAAGTAGGTGTATCCGCAAACAATTTCAATTAAATCCCATCGACACTACGATTACTATATTATCTCTTATTCCTCTTCCATTATGTTTCTGAAAGGTTTTTCCTCAAACTCTCTGTAAGATTCAATTTAGAATTGCAGTTACAATTGCTTTTTGTAGTTGGAGAACAATGGAAAAGAACTCAAATACAATTCTGAATTGAATCTAACAATGAGTTTGGGGGAAAGCCTTTTTGAAGCACAATGGAATAGGAAGAAGAGATAGTATTGTAATGGGAGTGTTGGCGGGATTTAATTGAGATTGTTTGAGGATGCATCTCCTGTCTCTCTCAGGCCGAAGCTGGTCTGAGTTTAGAAGATGTCAAAAGAACAGGAACACTTTTTGTCAAAGAAAGAAAACCAACATACACAGACAATTCTATACGTAACGGAGTGCCAAATTACGCCATACTATACGAAAATTTCATGATTTTGAGCCCTCAAAAACGTAATATGAATTAAAGACCAAAGGATGTACCTTTTGCTTCTCAAACTTAATACAAATAATATCTGGATAGAAAGAATAAAAATGAATGTTGTTACCCATATTTACCCCCAAAATTGACATGCCAAAGTGGACACCTGACATTGGTCCGATCTAGATTCTGTATGCAAATGTAATATACTATAGAGGTCAACGTACAAATGAAAATTGGTTTTCTATTACACTATGCGTAGTTAGTTGATGGGGAATATATAAGTGCTCTAAAAAGAAAGCATTAGTTAAAGCGGTCAATTATTTAATCAGCAACTGAATTAGAAGCAAAGATTAACAATTGGTCTAATCATCATCATTGTAACCAATGTCAATAATTTCATCGGGTGGGGGAATGTTAAGATTAAAAACTGGCATAAGAGATTGAGCAACATTCATATCAACCGTCGAACATGAAGCATTCGAATCAACTCTCGAAGATGAAGCATTCAAATCAACAACCATTGATATCTCTGCGACATATAGATCACTTGGGGTTGAAATACCATTTTCTGATAATTCAACAATTCAACTCGTGAATTATCTAAAAGTGCGATAGCACAGAGAGTCCACACAACCTTGATTACTTCATTAGTATTGCCAATTCGCCTACATGACCTTTCAAAGGTTGACCATGAATCATGATTGGTGTTCATGTTTGGATGTGAATGGGCCAATGAAGGTATCCGACTTATTTATAGATTGTGAGAAAAGGAAGGTGTGAGAAAAGTATGAGTAAATATATCCTTAATTAATCACTTATGAAATTAATGAAAGCCGACAAATAGTTGAACATTTGAATGATGTTCAAAGAATTGATTTAAAAATTTAGTTCGTAATTACTCCGATAAAATCATTCATGTTGGAAGAGACAAAAAGATATAAAAAGAAAACTTGTACAAAAACTAGCTTAATATGATAAAAAGCCATGAGAATAGAGGTAAATTAAACACACTTCCAGAGAAAGGAATTTTATGGCAACCTCTAGAAATTTTCTCCCGTAAGATTGAAGATTTTCCAATTCTGTTGAAAAGTATTCTTAGATTGGATGCAAATTCCAACCCTAATTTAAGATGGTAACAAAGGTTTTTGATAGGGTTCTCTCAAGCTCTATATTGATGGACCGTCTGTAGACTCCTAACCCTAGCCGCCGCCCGCCTCGGGGTAGGTGTGATGCTTTGCTACCCCTTTACTTACGGGCTTACATTATGGTATTCCGACCGTCTTCCGCTTTTCGGATCAGAACTCTTTTTCGGATTTTTCTTCTTCTTTCACTTTTCTTCAATTTTCAATGGTGTGCTCCTCTTGTATGAAATGAGTACTAGATCTACTCATCTCCGCCTCTCTGATTCCGTGACTTATGAGTTTGGGTTCCCAAGGCTAGAAACAAATGAAAGCCTAGTTTTTTTTATTTATTCTCTCTTAGCACTATAACTTTTTATTTTATTGAAGTTTTCATTGTTGAAGTTGATTTAATCTGTAATAAGACTATTACGACCATTAATTTTGAATGAAATTCTGGTTTTATCCACCAATTTATATATAAAAAAGAGGACCGTCTGTATACTCAGATATAGAGGAAATGATACACATGTATCATCTGAGGTGGATACAGTTGTTTTATCAAAAGTAGTCCTTGAAGATTTTTCAAGTTTTCTTTTTCGTTTTAAAACTTTTTATTTTTTTATTTTTCGTCTTCAAGATTTTTATTGTGACACTTTAGTAACACTTATGGCGATGCTTTTTATGGGGGTTTTCCTCACATTTCTAATTTCTCTATATTAATAAAGAAAACTATGCTACAGCCCCCCTCCCTCCTATTTTAAAAATAATAATTTTTTGCAGTGCAATTTTTTTCTAAGGAAAAATAGCAATTTAACTCCTTTATATTGAAAATTTAAAATCCATTCCTCCATTTACTAATTATAGCTCCGCCACTGCTCTAGTCAACCTATTTAACACTGCAAAAAAGTTTTGTTTCAATTGTTGTTTCTTTCAAATTGGGATCTGATATAAAATGGCCATTAATTGGAATTGAATTATAATATCCCTTCATTTTTTATCACTTCATTTCTCGTTATACTCCTCCAATCTAAGTCACATCACCATGCACTTTGAACCTTGGATGATATAACCTATAGATATTTTCTCAAATTACGCCCAGATCACTTCAATTCAGATTAATTCTATTGTCTAATGAAATTCAAACATTACAAGGCATAACAAATGAGATTTTATTTTTCATATAAATTGGTGGTTAACCTATTATTTAATTAATAATCCATAGCCTTAACAACCTTATTCCAGGTGAAAAACTTCAACTAATAAAACTTTTAGTGCTAAAGAAAAAAACCTTTTCAGATTTCCATGTGTTCTTCTACGCACTTTAGTTTTAAAATTTTGACATATTGTGGTAGCAATTAATCATGTTCTTGTTGTCAATGGGTTGAATCTTTTGTCTTTCTCCGTAGTTCACCCAGAGGGTTGATTTTATAATTTAGTGATTGTTTATCACATCAGCAACACTTTCTTTGGAGCAAAACTTTGTTCTCGCTTTGCCTTTATTTTGAATGTAAGCTTCGGTTCTCCAACCAATATGCACCAAAAACGGTATTTTTGGTTGGAAAAACTCGTGTAGTTCTGTGGAGAAATACAACGCATCAAAATATGATCTAAATGATCTAACCTTGGGAATCCCAAGAGGATTAGATCTACCGCTCGCTAAACAAGAGAAGTTCATCGGTGAAAGGCTGAGAAAAGGGAGGGAGGACTTAAAAGAATCCGAAAAAGAAGCCGATCCGAATAGAATAGGTGATCGGAGTATCACGTTATAGAGCCCGCGGGTATAGGTGCTTCGAAACACCACCTCCACACCAAGGCGGGTAGCGGCTACGGTTAGGGTAAAGAGAGCGAGAGGGTTACTTCTTGATTATAAGTGTTAAAAGTATATAGCTCGTAGGACTTCAATTTCTGCCGAGCTTTTCTGAATTTCAAGAATGATGGTAACCGCGTGCAAGAGAACTTTAATAAAACCGGCCTTTTAAGTAGTTATTTTAGTTTTTTGCATTAGTTCGTTGGTGCAACGAGCTTCAAAGTACTCCACTGCTCTTGCTACATTCAAGTATTCAAGTATTTAAGAACTTTCACATTAACGATATTTAATTACATTAATTATGTTTTTGTATTTAGTTCAAACATTCAACGATATTTTAATTACATTAAATTTTGGTAAGATTATCGCGTTAGCACTTTGAAAGCCATTAAGTAAATGCATCATCAATGGGTCACCGGTTTTTCGGAAAATTAAAAATAGGACGAGGGTTTCTGCCCAAAAATTTTGTCATGTCCCTATCAATCTATGGTTTGCCTTAATTTTTTTTAGTGATTTTTGGTGATTGAACGTGTTGTAATTTTTTAGTGATGGTTGTTGATCACTTTTCACGAGTGGATTGCATTAAGAAAGAAGCCACACGCAGTTCGTACAAACTTAGATTAGAATTCCAATAACTACATAAAAGTAAAATGAGCCAATATAAAGAAGAAGACAAGTTTGAAATTAAAAAGTATAATATAGAGAGAAGTAGCAATACGTACCAGGGATTTTTTTTTGTGAAGTGAAATGAACATCGACCATTACGGGTCTCCTATCAACCCTCTCTTCAACGATTGTCGGAACAAATTTAAATTTGAAGTAGCCTGCAAATGAAAAACGATGTGTGTTATAATCACTGTAAACGTAAGGATCTATAGCGATATAGGATTTTCAAGTTATGCGGGATCAACTAGTAGTCTAAGAAAAAAAATGTAGGTTTAGTACTACCAGCTACATGCATTTGTGTAGTTAATTATGATAATAATCTAGTCATGTATATAGGAGATAGGAGAGGTCCTAACCGAGGAGAGGTGACACCCCTCAGATTTAAGTGTCAGATAAAATAACCCATCAGACTCTTTATATATGAGAGGTGAGGAGGTTTCCATGGATCAAACCCTAGTTTAGGACCCAAGGCCCAAGTACATGCAGTAGGCCTAAATACATGCAGTATGACCAAATACAACCATAAATAACATACAACACTCACCATTGGTTGACTTGAGTTCTTTGTCTTGTCTTCATGTAGTGTAATGAGTCAAGTTGAAACATATGTTCATTCGTTAATGCAAACGCATAAAAACCATAAGTTCGGAAAATCTAATGTGGAACAAAAACCGACGCTTAGGAGAAAAATGGTATTGCTGAATTATAAAGGCCGAAGCACTAAGTGAGTGCGTATAAACTGACTATGAAATATGTGTCTCGTCAAAACATTGTCAAAAAAAACCCAGTTTTTTGGTCAAAGGACAAAAGAGTACACTATAAAACAGGTGTTTTTAATGCCATTTCGGTGGCATCGTGTTAGCGCGATGTTGTGTCGAGCTATACCATTCACAACAGATAAGATGTTCGTCCTAGCGTATTAGACCAAGTACAATGGTGCCCCTATTGTACTCAAATATGAGTATCATGGTTTAATATCTCTTCAACGTCACTCCAGGGATGAGATGGGTTTGTATCAATGCCTAGTTATGAAATGATCATGGGAGAATATGACAACTTAACGTCATGATGGCTAAAGCGTCATAACACATTCTGGTGTAGTCTGAATCATGGACTTAGATTCTATATTTACGGGACTCGATCTTCAGGCCGAGTCACTACCTTATTATTCTCAAGATCCTTCATCTCGAAGGGCAAATCTTAACGTGGATTGCTTCAAAAAACACGCAATGGCATAATACTTGTCAAATATCTCAAGCTAATCAAGTACTCACTTAAGTGGTTATACCACATCCACTCGAATTATTTCAATCCATATAGTGAATGTCTCAGTTAATTGAAACGTGTTCCATGATTAGAAACTAATTGATTCAATCGCATAAAGTCACACAAGGACCTTCATCTATATCTCTTTGTTTAAACCCTATAGAGATAAAATTGTGATCACAATCACATGCTGCATACTCAGTTTTTCGAAAACTACTAAATTTATAAAGTAGGGGACCGTTATAACGTCCATGAGGAAACAAACCATCTCGTAATCAATTCAAAGGTGTAAGAGAAGCCTTGCGCTAATAGGCGAGCACTAATACAGTCTCATTATTCTCATCACTCTTCCTTATAAACAACCAAATAAACAAACTCTATTAACATTGGTGATGTTGGAGCTACAGGTCCGAACACTATTTCGCTAAGAAGTCTACTTGGATTGCATGTTTCCATTATCCTAGTCAGTTCTACGTTAACTTCAGGAAATGGTACAGAGTTCTCTGTCATAATTTGCTCATATTATCAGTCGTCACCGAATATATGAAAAGGTAATCAATGACGGTCTCCTTTCACTTCAATATTGTCTAAAATATCACGATCGACAGATATTTCAAGATTTTGAGGATGAGGAGAAATCACACATCTCCTTGATTGTTTATAATCTCGTTCGACAAACGAGTTTATTCACCTCTCCAGGGGCTAAACGAATTAAGAACTGGTCAACTTTCTCGTATCTTGGTAAGGACGAAAGACTAGACAGTCGAAAATAAAATAATTTGCTTGGCGGGTTCGGCCAAATCAACGTGTTACAACATGAACACGGCGTCCGACATGAACGACTACCCTTGCAAGCATATTTGCAGCATGTATAAATGATCTCGTGACATTTCATAGTCATTAAATGCAACTGGCACTTGGCCAGACTTGGAGTCCCTACACACACTTATCATTGTGTGTAGTTTGGGAATCGAGTTAAGACTGAGTGGGTTAATGCCACGTTACTTCATGTTGTTCCTCTTGAACGGTAACATGAAAAATCTCTCTCTAACGGCAGGGAGTATGGTCTTAGCAATTTTACTCTAGCATATCATGCGATAAAGGGATCACTTTCCAAGGTTATTCTATCAAATGATAGTGAGGAGATTCATAATCGATATATGTCCTCGGTTTTTCAGAAGTCCATATTTTGAACAATTTAGCGGCTTAATTAAATAATTAAGTAAGCACTCAAGGCACGCGTTAATATGAGACTTCTGGCTCATAATCAGAAACCAGTCGGTGCACATAAAGTGTTTGAGTGGCTATGGGCCTCATACAGACTAATATAGCAGTATGCAATATATCGTGACCACAAAAAAAAATATATGTACGCATCACCAAATAACGGGTGCAATCATTTGCAATCACTTAAATTTTTAGTGAGTCCATTTTAGGTCTGAACATAATCTTCGGGATGTTCAATTTCAATTTCCAAAGTCAGTTATACAAATCAAAACTTCGATTTAACTCTTCGGTATTATCAAGTTGACTAGCTTTTCAAGATAATTCGGATCATAAGCTATCAATTTAATGATTTGGGTTAGAGTTTGGAAAATGCTTCATTTCTGTGGACAATAATAATCATGTGACCATATTGTCGATGCATCAATCATAACCATAAATTTTTTAATGGTCCGTCTTATGGTTGGATAAGTCCACAATAACTCATTCAATTCTTTACATGAATTTTAAGAGTGCATTTTGTGATTTTTACATATACTAGTCTTTCAAGGTACGGCAGGATCTGGGGTATAAGGGCTCATTTTTGACAAATCAATTTCGTTTTACCAAAGATTTCGATTTGAAACGACAGGTCCAGAATCTATGTCACTGAGGATTATTTAGCCAAGTAGTTGGTGAAATTATACGGTACATTATTACCCACTATTTCTAGATAACCAACTACCCCACAAGTATTGCCTAAAATTTCATAATTTAAACTTTGGTCACATTTGTCAAATGAATTTGCTTAAATAATACTTTAAATTACTTTGAGAAAATTTCAAGAAACAAGCAAATCATAAACCAAAAGTATGGTCTAAATAAAAAAATAACGTAATCCAAATAAAAAAATCATAATCCAGATGAGGGACAAATCAGCTCAATGATTTATCAAAATCATATAGAAAGTTATCAAACTATATTTGAGGCACAAAATCGGGGGTCTAAAGAGTTTACTTTCAATTAGATTTAACCACATTAGCTATGGCTTTTCATCCCTTACGATAGTTTTAAACTATTTAAGTCATAGCCGTGCATGGCGTTTCTCATTTATAGCAGAAAATTGGCTCCTTAAGTATTGTCTCTTGCTTTGTGACAATGAGCCCTATTGTTCCTTTCAAGGACTGTTTTAGAGCCACATGTCTTCGGTTTTGACAATTGTTTAAATCTTGCTTGGCTACGCGAGCATCCGGCTCATGACAGTTTGAGACAAATAACCCTTGTCTCGGTTCTCGATTCGAGGAAAAATATCCACGAAGAGGATTAGTATCGGGCAAACAATTCGCCACTGACCCAAGATGATTAAATACTATTCATCGGGGAAATTTTTGCATCCAAAAACAGATGAGCGATGAGATAAATGAACATGGTGAATATAGATTCACGATATGTACTGCTTATGAAATAAGTTTCCAAGCTAGTAATTTTGGCGAATTATCACTCCAATTTGTCAATTTCAGACAATTGCTCAACGTAGACGTTATCATGTCTTAAATGTGGCAGCAGAATAATATCAACGCCTTAGATTTCATCTCGCGAGTAACAACAAACTTGTGTTTTACTCATCAAAAATGGCATCCAAAATTTTTTGGGCATCACATGCTCACAAATCAGGGTGACTAACATGTGCTGGCGGAAAATAACTCGCCTAATCATTCATTTGGCAAGTATGCCTTGCGATTTACTAATCATAGATGACATCCAACATGTGTTGGGAATTCTGTATTAGTTATCATATAAAATGAATGTTTTATATGTTTATGGTTTGCATAAGCACAAAACTTGGTTCGAAACGACAGGTTCGAAAACACTAGTTTTGCTTCTCAAATGAAAAAGGTTCTCATTGATTGAACGACATACTGATACCGAGACAACAATTCGGCGAAACATACATCACTGTATAAACACACTCGGGAAAATTATTATTTACTCTAACTTCTTTCGTTAGCTCTAATATGTACGACCAGGAAAGAAAGGGTGAGGGTGGTGGGTGCGAAGTTCCTTAAAAACCGACCTCATTAGGATACTAAATATCCGCCAAAATCTTTTCTTTAGCCATCGTAACATAATAGGTGAGTATAGATGGAAAAAGGTTCATAATTTTTCCAACTTAAATGCGAAAATATATGATTTCGCAAATTAACATATTATACACATGTGTACATGGCAGTAAATAAATAATATATGGCCGTAATTAAATATTTATATTGTACCTTCTTATATGATTAACTAATATAGCAGACAATCATAACAAAAATATAATAAATCACAGTTTCTACTAGCAAGATCTAATTAATCTATTATTTTTATATTGTCATATGCAAATATTTTATTCATGCTAATTACAACATGCAATAGGGGGATAAATTTATATGGAAACATATAAATATGTTCAATTAACATGTAATTTATATTCACTTGTCTTTTAATTAATTAGCATGCATGTGTGAGGTGTATATTGACCGAATATTGGTATTAATCAAACATATATACTGTTTTGCATACAACTAATGTACTACATGGAGCATTGAGTAATTTCAGTAAACTGTTCTAGTTTACAGGGTTATTACATACTCAGTCTTTAATTACAGGAAAATTTCAGTTTGGTCCTTTAGTAATTAACAGATCAGTCTATAGTTTAAGCGAATTACAAAATAGTACTATTGGTTTCAATTCATCACATATTCGGTCCGACTTATAACTATATCTTCATATGTACATGATTTTCAATTGATTACATGTTTAAATATAGTCAGCATAGATAATGATTAGCTATTGCAATTCTTAAAAAATTTATTTGCATGCAGTAGGTACCAAACAAACGTGGTTGATGTCGGTGCAAACATTTATTACATACCAAGACATATTATTGGACAATAAGAAACAATTTGTTCAAGATGGTTTTATTTGTAATATTTCAATCACATCTTGAGTAACAATACCAAGTACAAAATAATCTTCTAGGTTCACAGAATTAATATGTTGTTAACTAATGACTTACAAGTAGTCTTTGTGGTAGTATTAGATACTTCATATATAACACTGATACAAGTAGTTTAACTAAACTGCATATTATCATTGATCTATATATTTTTTATACACCAGCCATAGCAAACGCAAGCAATATAAACTCTAATACGCACGGATACAATCTTTAACCTGTAATAATATATCAATATTTGCATGCCTGCACAGAATTATAGAAATTTTTTTATTGCCGTATACCTTACTCATAGTATTTTGGTGAAAGCCCGACAAATTTTAGCCGTAAATTTATAACCCAATCTTCGAGCATATAAATCTTAATTTTCGAACAAATACCCCAAATTCTTAGATTTTACTCCAATCTACGCGAGTAAAAGTGTTGATAACGTGTTGTGTGACAAATTAGTTACAGTATAAATATATGGAGATATATAGAAAGGAGTACAGAGATACAAGAAGACGAGTATTTATTTATTAATAAGTGGCAGATACAAGTGCCACTCAATCTATTTATATAGTAGAGGTGAACATGTTTTCATATATCAAACCCTAATTTATGACCAAAGGCGCATGTACGTGGAGTAGGCCCAAGTAAAAATATAAATAACCTACGACAATTATAATATTTTTGAAAGTTTTTGAAGCAATATTAATTAGATTATATATTGAAAGGCCCAAGTTATTGAAAGGCCGATGTACGTGGGCAAAGAAGCATTGCACATGTATTTCTTAATTTTCAAAGGTTTGAACTGCTTTTATCTCCAATTCTACAACGTTGTAATTTTATTTTCCTGATAATTTTTTTTTAATTTTGGATGCTTTAATTTCCGATATTTTTATTTATTTAGTTATATAGAAACTTTTGTCTTTTTTCATTATATTAAGTCGTGTATTTTGTCTTAATTACTTAAGGTTTGGACTTTAGAATATTTTTTATTTATTTGTTTTTTCTTGATATTGTTTGATCTTTCACAATATTGATTTATAAAGAATGGATCTAGCTGTCAATAAGCCAAAATATAAGTCAAACCATAGATTTATTGCAAATTATGATTCCCTTTCTACAAAAATAACCTTCCAGCCCATGCACATTATATGTAACGAAATATGCAATTGAGGTGCATTAATTTGAAATTGATTGATGTTTACTAGGTGTGTTAACTCCATTCCTGGAAAATACATATATTTCAAAATCTTTCAATAATCATTAAGATAGTTGTTTATAAATGATATTATAATGTCAACATATATCTCCATGTGAGTGTATCTTTTAACATATATAGGCGGGCACATGTTAACAAAACCATTTGTGATCCAAAATATACTAAGATTATCACCAATAACATTTCAAGTAGATACATTAATTCAAGTCATTGGCCGCATTTTAGAGATATAGAAAGAGAAAGAGATAACTGGCATGAAATAAGGATAAATTAAGTTTTTTCATGTGGTTTGGTGATATAAGTAAATATGCAATAACTTAAATAGAAAAGGACCGGTTTTTTTTGTACTTTTATACACTATATTATTGACTTTTTATGATTTTTTACACTATACTACAAGATTATTTAATTAGTACATCATACTACTCATTCTCGGTGATTTTATACACTTTCGTCCAATAAATAAAAAATTCCAACCAATAAGAATATGTAATAAGAAAAAATTTCATCATTTGCTCAAAAATTCAACCTAAAACTTGAAATTTAAACGGCTTTCTACATAATTACTCATTGATATGAAATATTCATTATAAGTTTCAGCTGAGTAGCCTACATGGATCAACCTATGAAATATGTGACAATCGAGTGGACGGAAATTATTAGACATAAGTGTCTAAAATCACCGAAAAATGATAGTATCATGTACTAATTAAATAATTTGGTAGTATGATATATAAAATCGTAATAAGTTAAATCGTATAGTGTACAAAAGTGAAAAAAACTCGAAAAAGACTAAACTAATTTTCTTACTATCATTTGGTTGCCGTCTCAAAGCCGTCGCCATGTGATAAACTTAGAAAAATTAGTTGTCTTTGTTTATTAGGGTTTCTTTGGCGTTAAATTTAACTAAAGTATTACAACTTTAAAATAGTAAATTAAAAAAAAAAGTGAAATAATTATAGACTTTTTTGCAGAAAAAATTAAGTTGTTATTAAAATTAAGTCGTTATTAAGTTTTAGTATCCCCAATCTTTGATAGTAAGATAAGTTAACTTTTAAAATATTAATTTAATTTTGGTACCAAACATAAATATTTGAAAGGGTTCAATTCTAATATATTTCGTTAACCTATTACACTTTTCTCTCTAAAATTGCCACCGCCACCACCACCATTTTCTCTCTCTCTGACATGTTCTCTCTATCCTCTAATCTACTCTCTCTGTCTCTCATTTGCGCATTTGTAAGACATGTTTTATTTTTTAGTAAGTCATCATGTTGAACCAATCTTCAATTGTACGATATTGAATTATATTTTGATAATATATAACAAAATAGGAATTTTAGATACACAACAAAGTGTCGTAGTACTAATACTTTGAACGAGTATATTTGAGATAACTACAATTAATTAGACCATATTACAAAAGAAGTAAAACTCAAGAAACGGACTGCAAATGTAAAAGAAAGTTAACCATGGACTAATAAGTTAATTTGGAAAATTAACAACACTTGTATGAAATTGTCTAGTTTCTGTACAGACAATTCCAACCGATTGGATCATAATCTAACCGGTTAGATACAATGTTATGAAAAGTCCAGATACGTTTTTTGAAGTCTTAAAAATGAATTCAAATGATTTCCAAACTTAAAGAATAACGTGGGAGATATTCTACGTGATCAAAAGAGTATTCATGAAAGAGATCATACTCATTTAGGAGAACAGATACACGAGATACTTGTATTTTAAAATGACTGTCTGTTGGACCAAATCTACACAATACAACCGATTAGAATACAATCAACCCTATTGGATTACAATGAATTTTAAAATTCAAATGGAAGATCTTATACAACGGCTACTAATCACTTCAACCCTATAAATATAACTCAAGACTTCATTGAAGACACACTACACTACCACAAACTCATATACAAAGATCTTGGTACCTCATTTCAATCGACGGCGAAGCCCTGCCAATTTATATAATCAACGACAACGTCGACTGTGACGACCCAGATTTCCAGGAAGGAAATTCTGTGGTGCGGTGTTGTGCGTCAGTCCCACATCGCCCAGATACGAGAGTACCCGTGTGGTATATGAGCTTAAAGATCCATTTCCTATCAACAAGGCCTTTTAAAGCCGTGCGGCACAATAGCGAGGACAGAACTCCACGGTTAAGCGTGCTTAGCCTGGAGTGGTACCAGGATGGGTGACCCCCTGGAAACTTGTGCCAAAGCGGACAATATTGTTGATACGGGCATGGCGGTTCGGTCCGTGGGGCCGGGTCGTTACAGATGGTATCAGAGCCTCTATCTGACCGAAAATGTGGGGACTAGCACGTGTGTGTGGACCCCTGAAGGACGACGTGCCCGACGAGGACGTCGTGCCTAAAGGGAGGGTGATATAAATGTAACACCCCAAATTTAATAGATGTCACACGGCCGAATAACACGTAACTTGACCCGTGTTACACGAAGCCTAAAACTCAAATTTATAAAATAGATAAACTTTCTTTCAATACTCATAAAATTTGTCAATTGAACACAAATTATATATAGTTTAACATCCCAAAATATTTCGTACAAAGAAATCATATTATCAGAATAATAACTTTTATAACTATACTAGCAGCGGAAAAGAAACTTAAACAACTCTGAGGTCTTGGTCCCATCTGACTCAACTCCGACTCTAAATAACTTGTATTTACCTGAAAAGATTAAAAGAGAGGATAAGCCAAACGAGCTTAGTGAACGATATTTATACCTATAAGGAGGAAGTTTTGACAACCCGTCTTCAAAAATACAATATGGATTTTTATAATGACCATAAAAAAATAAGAAATAAGTTGAATCTTTTCGGTTTTAGCCCATGTGTGTTTACATACATAAAATAAGTTTAAATTATAAATTAAAAAGTAGAAAAATATAAATCAATAAACCATTTATTTATCATCAAAATTAAATAATACTAAAATCAAACTTGGAACCAGACTGAAAATTCATTGCCATTAATTCTTTTCTCTCTATTGTTGGATCCAACTATCGTACTCAAAGTCACCTAGGTCGGCAATCTAGGAAATCCCATTAAGACGATCCGGCTAAGGTCACCGCACTTAAGAGGCTTGTTCCAAAACCGTTAAGAAAACTGAGTCGCCAATTTAAGTAGCATATTCTCTAGCCACCAACGTCACCCCACTAAAGAGGCCTGTTCCTTGGATTTATAAATCATAAAATAAAGGTCACCTCACTTAAGAGGCTTGTTCCTCAAAGTTCATTGCTGGTCCCGAAAATCATTAATCATTCGAGTAATTCAAATCATTTAAATCAAAATCAATTATCTCAAATCATTATATCAAAATCAGATATCCAAAATAACAATAATTGAAATACTTGTTAAACAGTATAAGATATGATTTCAATGTATATATATTTCCGTATAACCTGGATAACACATCGTTTATATATAACAAAACTTTTCACATAAATCATCTCAAATCATTTAATAAAATTCATATATATAAATATAAATAAAGTCATTCATTTATATAGATTTTGTTGAGCATAAAAATCAATATTGAAAATATTTTCTAAACAAGCATGAGAAATAAATCAAGTATACATGTGTGATATATAATCAGTTGATCAAAATATTAGTTGACATCACGTTATAAAAGAATTGTTTTCAAAATATGTTTTTAAATAATATAATTCCATACACTACTTTACAAAATAACATGGGTAGTAAATCGATTATATATATAGGGTACAAAATCACTCACATATCAAACGAAAGCCGAAGTGTTTCCTCGAAATAAGAATAAAAGCTTCACAAAAGAAAGGTAGTTTATGTACCCATGCCTCTCTGTCTATCCATACGGTTTCTAATATGCTAGTATTAAATAGGAGTTTCTAATATGCTACTAAATTATAGGATCGTTAGTTATATAACGTGCAACACTCATACTTATCTTATCTTATTTTGTTTTATTTTTATTTTATCAATGTACACATATAGTTATAATTAATTGCTGCTCTAACCTCGTCAACTTATTTTCAACCAAATTACTCCATATCTTACTAATTAATTAGCCACCATTGGTAGTAAAAGTTCATAATAGCATTACTAAAATAAAAAAAAACATGGGGTTTCACATCGACCATTCAACCAAGTCTCACAACTCTCATAGATCAGTACCTAAATCATCTATTATTGGGAGAAGAGAGTTCTTAGTTTGTGGGATTCATTTATAAACAATTTTCTTGTTTACAGTGTGTGTGATTCAGGCTGTTTAAACCATCGATCACATCGATAGATCGATTTTAAACAAGGTTGTTTTTAATCTTGTTGATTGTACAAATTGTGTACAACTACAAGTGGGAATAGTTGTTTGGATCTTAGATCCAAAGTATCACTTTGAGACGAAAATTTTTGATCGCTTTGTCCGTCAAGTAAAATTGATAGTTTTGGGTAGGTTTTACCTTTAAGGAGAAGAAAGATCGTGGGTCGCTCTGCCACTAAGGAAGAATATTGTAAAGGATAGCTATGTCCTAAAGGAAGAATGTTGTAAATGGTACACTGCCTAAAAGAAGTACGTGCGCTAATATAAAAAGCACAAGGTCATGTTTGAACTTCTGAATTGGACATAGTCTCACATCGAGACGAAACAAGATAAATCGATGTGTCAAGTACTTTCTATCCCCTTATTTTATTTATCAAGTTCTTTACATTTCATATTGACTTAGTGCTGACTAATATCCGAAGCAAACAAACTAGATCGTACTCTCGGTGACAAGATCTGTTTGTCGATAGCTGGATAATACGAAGCAAACAAGTTGAATTAAACCACTGAGTTTGTACATTCACTTGTCGATAGCTGGATAAGTTAGTAAGTATCCAACGCAACAATAGTTGATAACATTGTTGGATGATAGTTGGATTAGTAATAACTGTGATAATCTTGTTTGGTTTGCATAAGTTCATACAAGGTTAATATGAACTTTTACTACCTTTCAGGCGATCGTATTCATTTAATAGCTTCAATAAACTTGGTTTGGTTGTTCCTATTAGAAGTCATGACGAGAGTACTAAATCATCTAATTGTGTTTCTTGAATTTCTAAACATTTTGGCTATTTACAATGAGGAACTTTCTAATGCAAGGGTAAAAGCTCTTAAGAATACAAAGTACATGTCTCCCTTGATCGAATAAAATATTCCTCATACCATTTTAGTGATAGTGCAGAATGCCATCCGTAAAAAAAATTGTGTTGCCAAGTATTATGTTTCGTTGATGAAACATGTGATAAATCAAATAAAGAACAAATGTCCATAGTTATGAGGTTTATGGATTAGCATGGATATATCCAAGACCGTTTTCTTGGGCAAGTTCATGCATTCGATACTTCGTTTTTGGCGCTTTAAAATGCTCTATATTCGATTTTTGGCTCATTACAAGTTAGATGTGTAAAAATATTAGAAGACAAAGTTATGATGGTGCTAGTATTATAAGAGGTGGTTTTAATGGTTTACAAGCTTTGGCTTTGAAAGATTGTAAATCTTCTTATTATGTTCATTGTTTTGCTCATCATTTACAATACGCTTTAGTCGGAGCAGAAAAAAATGTAAGATCCATTCATCTATTTTTTGACAAGTTAACTTAATAGTCAACATTCTCTTTGATTCTTGCAAATGAAGTGACGAACTCAAAAAGCCTCATGCCGATGACATTGCCCATTTAATTGGTATTAATGAACTTGAAATAAGGTGTGGACTAAATCAGGTCACCACTGTAAAACGACATGTTGATACCCGTTGGAGTTGACATTTAAGATGTTTGAATAGTTTCCTTTATATTTTCAGTGCGGCATGTGGTGTATTGCTCAATATTATGGATGATGGGCTTCCGGCCCAACGAGCAAGTGCAGCCACTACCTATGATGAAATGGTTTCTTTTGATTTCGTGCTTATATTATATCTTATATGAAAGAAGTAATGGACCTAATTCTAGAAAGAGAGAGAGAAAAGAGAGACCAAATCGTAGTCGTCGTGGACACCTAGTAGCCTCCCTATCACCGGAAAGGGACAAAATTACGACAAACCCTCAATTTCACAATACCCTAACACTACAAAAAAAAAATTGAACTATAGAAAATCGGATCCTATAAAGGGAAACATTTGATACAACTTTCAGTAGAGGATATCAAGCAATTTTTGGAGTAGTTTAAGCATACCATTGTTGGTAAGTTTTCACATGGAAAACCTAATATTGAGGTTGTCAAAAATGTTTTTAGTAAAATGTAAGGATCTCAAATCTAGAAGTGTTCATAATAAGCATATTCTAATTAGGCGACCTATATGGCTTAGAATTAATTGCTTGATTGATAATAAGTCAATGAGAACATTTAAGTGAATATATGATTTCAACCCTAAGAATCATCTATTGTACCGGTGTGGAAATCACTTTCTAAGTTACCAATTTACCTATATAACATCTCTAGCATGTTTTCAATTGCTAGTGCTTTTGGAAAACCCCTTAAAATGGACGAACCGACATCTAATTTTTCGATACCCGACCTAGCTCGAACATGTGCTGAAATTGATCTAGCACAAGATCTTGTTCATAGAGTTCGAATTGGTTATGATGAAAAAAGTGGGTTCTTGAAATATTTCTCTTACGAAAATTTGCCACAGTATTGTTTCTTTTGTAAAAAACCTATTGAGGAGCAAAAATAAAATTGGGGATGATGTTGCTCCTAAATAAGAGCTAAATTCAAATGCCAAATCATACAGCAAGGGAAACTCTCAACAAGATCACCAGGATAAGGGGAAGAACAACATTAAAACAATAGAATGGGTTAGGAGTAAATTCAGCAAAAAAGAAGAAAACAAATGAGTAAAGAAAATAGTGGATTTGCACATAATTGATGAGGAATAAAGCCGTACGTGTTACAAATGATACAACTGCAAGTCCAAAGATAAATGAAAAGGGTAATAATGTAGAGACCAATGAGGGTGAAAATTGAAAAATCTCCAAATAAATGATAGATAACAAAGAAGAAAAAGTAAATGAAAATGATGAAAATAGCAACATTGAGGAAAATCAATTGAATGAAGTTGCATTTGAAATTATACTAGAGAAGAGAGTAACTTACCGCTCTTGGTGATCTTCCTTAATAATGAGACACGAATATTAAAATATTTTCACTGAGACTCGCGTGACTTGAACTTTTATGATGATGCTCTTTATCTTCCATCAAACCAAATTCGAGGTTGATTTTATCCTTATGAAGAGGGTTGAACATCAGTACAAAAACAAAAAAATGAAAATGTGCAAATATTCGTAAAAGTAGAGACAAAATGCTTCTAAGATATTTGTCAAGATGAACTCGAAGGTATTATAATCAAAGGGTTGGAGGGTTTAGCCGGTTTATAATTCTTAGAAGTGAAATCTTTGTTAGTTTTTTGGGTTTCCCTCATGTGTGTGTGTGTGTGTGTGTGTATATATACACATTTATAATTAATGGAAATTATAGACATGCTTTATCAAGATCTACAATGTAAATCTCATGACATTGTAAACGCGATGGAGCATGTCTATTTTACCAAACATTGCCTACAACGATTATTAAGGGATGATAAGTGGGACACTTTGATAAATAAAGTGATGTCCTTTTGTGAGGGTCGTAACATTGAAGTTCCTAATCTTGGCACTCAACATACAGTTCGACGAGGCCAAACCCGTCATCTTCTTAGAAACTTCATCGTCGAGGATCATTATCGTGTAGATTTTTGTATGCCGCCATTGATGCATAGTTGCAAGGACTCAATGTGCGCTATAATAGAGATGGGATAGAATTACTTATTCTTAGCATCTGTTTGAATCCTCAAAATGCATTGAAGTCGTTGCAAGTCGTGGATATATGTGATTTAGTTGAAAAGTTTCTGAATGACTTTACAAGTTGTGAAAGAGATGAATATAGGAGAAAACCTAAGCATTACGACTGTAATGTAGTGAAAGGCTCCAACTACAAAGTCTTTCCACCATTTAAAAGGTATATTGTTGGTTAGTGAAGACTGATAAATTTTCTAGACGCAATCTTATTTTTTGGGTGATTGTGCTTATTCTTACTCTTTCAGTATCTACTGCGACTTCGGAAAGATCATTCTCTGCCATGAAAATCATCAAAATTAGTCTCCGAATAAAAAGGAGGATGGTTATATCTCGAATGCATTGACGTATTCAATGAGAAGATAATTGCTAAAAATATAAGCACCAAAGTGATTATTAAAGATTTCTAAAAGAAGAAGGCAAAACGCTAACGCTATTTTTTATCAAGTAGAGAGAAAACAATACCTTCGTTTGTGCACATAACGCTATTTTTGTGACTTCTTAATGTAAGTTTCTCGTTAATCTTGCACTATATTCGTGTTTTCTCTACTATTTTCTTTTCTAGCTCAACTGAATCCGTTTAGAAGTAGCTAAAGCGTTAAATCAATATTCTCCTTTTATCGTTGATTGAAAAATATTAAGTTAACCAGTAACTCGACATAATCGTAAAGTCCATGTTTAAAACAAATATTGAGTGATAAACGTAATAACCAAGTTATAAACTCTTGCATAATCAAGTTAGTATAGTTTTATTTTCCGGTCAATAAGAAGTGTATTAAAAACAGAACGAGTCAAGGAAGGCACAAAACACCTACTCAAGCAAAATGAAGGTACATCCCAGGGAAATGAAAGAAATAAAAAATAGTTTATTTCAAAAGCAAAACAGCTTTGCGTGTATATATCAAAGAAAAACTCCATGTAATCTTCAGAATCTGGATTGTAGCCAAGCATGAGGTGATCATTTTACATTCTACGCTAAGATCATTGGTTATGACTGTCTTTTGTAAAGCTTGAAGATCAAAGAATGAACTCCTTCTTTTGGAAATGAAACAGTGGATCGAATCATTTAAGATATTAATGGTTGACTTAAAAAGTAACCTGAAAATGCTGAACACGCACATTATAAATCAGAGGGGGGATTTGAGGCTCCACCAAGTGCCTATAATCAGATTATTTCTGTTGTTGTTTGGATACTTCTTAATTTTTTTCATTTAAGCACAAACCATAAACGTTATATCCATAATAATGATGTTAATATCATAATGAGTGGTGTCATGCCTGATACTATTTCTAAGTTTCCAATGGAGTAAATAGAAGTAGTAAAAATTAGCTTATCCAGAGTGGAGGAGAGGCTATCACCTTTGAAAATGTCACTTGCCCATTCAATCCATTCGGCCCAAGTGGTAGAGTTGCTGATGAAACCGCCTTTGCGCAGAAAAATCGTAATAATCTTCCTTGAAATGGGGCACTTAAAAAACAAGTGATTAGTAGTCTCAACCTCATCATTTCATAAAACGCATGTATTATTAACATGAGGGTACCAAATAGACAATTTACCAAAGTGGGGAGTTTATCCAAAATAGCTCGCCAACAAATCATACTACACTTAGGAATGCGCTTTTTAAACAAAATAATCTTATGCCAAGCCACAGTGTTACCCTTGATTCTCATATGGTTCCAAATAGTTTTAACATTGACGGAGTCATTATTCAAGGACCAGGTAATCTTGTCATTATGACCAGAGTAGATGATGGGATGAGGGAGGATGGCAATATTTTCAACAAATGCACTAGTATTCCTGTTAGGCCAAGACCAATTACCATTAGAAATGATAGTATAGTTAGTATAGTTGTTAGACTGACAACTCACTTGTTCGCTTTCTTGATCGTTGTAAACACCGTGAAAACACATAAAGACGTTCTAGCATAACTAGCGTGTTCCCTGTAATCGATCTTGGGTAACCTTCATGTTTATTTACTGCAACTAGCGCCGTACTCCTGCGACGTCCTCCATCATTAAAAAAACACAAAGGCCAGTCAATTACTCCCTCACTTGATCCACACCTTATAAAATTGTTATTGTATATACTCTTCGCCGCCTGGGTTTTGAAAACACTTTATGGGTTATGAGTAGTATTACTGTAATTCAAATCAAAGAGAGCGGGTCAACATCATCCCAAAGCGATTCTATCAATAAATGGATGATGACCAACACCAATCCTTATATCTTCCAAACCCAGGTAACTGCTGAATTTCTAACATCTCATTTAATTACCTCTTTGTAACTTTACTTTTTTACAAAGGCTTATAACCTAATCAGCTTATTCTCCCTTATAATCGCATAGTAACTAACAGCTACCATATTCGCCATAGTCATATGGGTCATAATAATTATTTATAGATCTAGCCTTGCTTCTAGTGTTATATCTATGCGTTTTTATTTTTCTTTCTTCCCTCGGTAATTTAATTCCCTTCCATTTTGTAATTTTTCTCTTCTTTTCTTCTTTTTCATCGACCTCAGTTTCTCAATTAGATGAGTAGAGGTCCACAGTTAGTTCACCTTCATTTAGATTAATATGCTCATTTTCTGAATGTTGGCTTGTCGCATCTGAGTTCAAATACTTAATTTGATCTTCGTCTCCACGTGAGGTTACAGGATGGACCGGTGCACCTTTTAGCCATAGTTGAGATTCATTCGCAATAGAGGATAAATCTGTAATTCTGTTTAGGTTGTGTGATTCAGGAACAAATTTAGTAAAGTGTAGAATTTCCAAGGTTTTTGAATCTCTTACGCAGATTTGTAAAGGAAAAGCCTCGACACTTTGGTTGTTATGAGTGTCTAAATTCACGTTGTCAATAATAGCAAGAGTATTACTAGTGTTTCCTGGGATGTTTTCACTTGAGTTTTCTAAATTTATTTGCAACTCATGATTCACTTTTCTTGTTGTATCATGATTCAGATAAGTGATTAGACCATAAAATAATCATTTTTGGGTATTAATATGCTATGAATTAGCGTAGTTTTGTTGACATTTAGGCTTGTTTAAGCCATATTTTGTGTTTTTCTTCGTTTTTCCGGTTTACTTGTAGTTGTTTACATCTTTACAGGAAAAAGCATGGAATTAACGCAAAAACAAGACAAGCACGCAAAAAGACCAAATAAAGGACCAAATGAGAAGATTTCATAAGACAAATGACCTCAAATTCAACACCAATAAGTTACAAAATGAAATCAAGTCAAGATAGAGTAAAGAAGCTTCTAGAAGCCTGACTTGACCGGTCAGGTGCCATTACATTTTAACCCCTCTAAGGACGAAACCTGTCTAGGCATCGTTAAAGATGTTGTATGTAGAGTGGGAGACTTCTTATACACTCTAGACTTTGTGGTCATGGATTAGCCAATTATTGGAGGAAAGAATAATTAGTCGACAGTCATACTGGGTCGACCGTTCTTGCAAACAACTAAAGCTACCATTGATTATGAGAAGGATACACTCACTATAAGCAGTAGAGAAAAGTCTCTAACCTTGAAAATGAGTATGAGATCTAAAAACCAAAGAAAAATCGCACCAACCATACAAAAGTAGTTCTCATAGAGGTAGACGAGTCGGAAGAGGCACTCATAAAGGAGGCAAATGATAAGCTTACAAACAAGAAAATGCCTTATTAGAGGAGGAACAAGAAAAATGTTGAAAATGTGCCGGAAACACCAAAGGAAAAAGGAGAGAAGCTCAAAGAAGTACCCCAAAAGAAACCCGCAAAAGCTTGGAACGATAAGGATAGAAGAGTTGTCAAGAATGACAATCATGTGAGAAGAGCTCTCTTCACAGACAACAAGACTCTCATTACAGGAATGATGATGTATCGCAAGGTGTAAACCCTCATGGATTACCACTCCACCTACCATATTATATGGGAACGTTTCTCAAGCTGTCACGCAATCGATCCACATGAGGAATTGGTTACCTAACGGTAACCATGGTCACAGGCGTCTGCCCCATGGATAGAGTCTTGATAGATACGGGGGCATTGGCAAATATAATGGCCACTAAGATCTTCTATGGACTTGGCCTCACTAAGGTACATCCCTACGACAAAAGGATAATGATGGCCAACGGTCGAAAGTAAGGGAAGGGAGCCAAGAAGTTAAGTTGTAGAATTGGTGATTTCATATATATCTTAGACTTCATTGTCTATGATATACTCCTTGAACAATCTCATAACCGACTTAACAAAGTCATATTGGGGGCGCCATTCTTGAAGGCATCACAAGCCATCATCAACTACAAAGAACAGGATGTGACTATACATTGTGGAAATAAGTACATGACTTTCGGGATTCCATCTTTTATGGGAGGAATTCAGTTTTTTCACGACACATCATTCCGGAAGAACTCAAGGAGTACCGTCGCACTATGCAAATCAAACTTCTTCAAAATATCAAGGAAGGCGAGTGAGTTTATTTTCCTAGACTCGTGTCTTTCAAGTAAGAAACTTAACATGGACGATGTTAATGACAAGGATCCCAAGGAAGATCCTAAGGAAGAGCTCGAGCAGGATCAGACATTAGTCACGAAGAGTGACGAGGTAGAAGAGGACAAAGGTCCTCTTCCTTCTATCTAATTCCACCACCATTCCACCATCACTTCCATCTGTAAATAACCGCCTTTTATTTTGTATATATTGTCTTGCATTTAGTTCACATAGAGTCTCTTTGAGTTGACCAACTTCGATATTTTTTTATTTCTCCCAAAAGTGAGTACACTATCGGTTTTAGTTGGGAGAAAGGATACATATTCATTGGTTACTCATGGAAATGGGGAGAATTTTTCAAAAATTGTGAATATATGTTTTTTTTTCTTAGTTATTTTAAAACCCCCATTTGTCTTCTTTTTACTATTGAAAAATCCAAAAAAAAATATTTTGATTCTTTATTTTTATCTCCTACTTTAGAGAATTTTTAAGTTTTAGATTTTATAAAGATTTTTTTCCATCCTTGCGTTTTATATGTTTTATCGAGTGTTTTGTTAGATAGCCGCAAGGATATTTAGAAAATTTATCAAAATTTGGGTTTCTCGGGCATAACCGGTAAGGTTGACCGGTCAACCTACTGCAGATTTGGACCAGAGCTGATTTTCTTGAAATTCAGCCATTCACTCCGTCTCATTACCGCACAAAAGGTGTATCTACTCTATAACTCCACTTTTTGTTAATTTTGTGAATATTTTGCATGTTTCGTGTTGCATTGTGAATATTTGTGTTAGGATTGTATGAGAAAAATATTGAAAAAAACTAAAAAAGATAGTTGGGGGGAGTCGAAGCATGTTCATATCTCAAAAGTTTATACGACTTGACACACTCTCAATATTTGTTACTTTTCAAATGTTTTTGTATGAGCATTAACCTCTTGGAAAGTGAATTTGAAAGAACAATTAGATCAAAGCTAGAATGAAATTTGAAATGAAGTAGAAAAACTTGTATAAATGTTAAACTAGGCGCAACTTTATGATTTTAACTTGAGACCGCCAAAGTTAGAATTCCGTAGGGTACACTTTAGGGGCTTCGTACACATGACTGTGGGTGGGGGGAAATACTACAAATATTACCTAGTCTAGGATTTTCTACCGTGGGATACATCAGGTTAGTGAGAGATTCGAGAGTTCCCACTAATTACAGCCGAGCCACCTAGACTAAGCCAGATACCGAAATGGTCAAGTAAGAGTTTTTGCGACATCAACATTTAGGCATCTTTGCCAATTTCTAGTTTGTCCCCGATCTCGACTTTAACACATTTATTCGATTGGGAGGAGTTCCACAAGACGACATTTCTTTCCAGCTTTCGACATAAATTCATGGAGATTTCACGCGATCATTTTGTTTATATTTTATTTTTATCGCATTATTTGGTATAGACAGTAGTACCATGTTGATTAGGCATTGAGGCAAAGCCTCAATACACATTTTTGAGCTGTACACTGCTTTATTAGGTCATTTTCATCATATATGTCACTTTTAAAAAAAAATCAAAAAAAAAATGAGATGAAAAAATAAATAGAACTATACCGCATCTCCAAAAAAAAAATTTAACTTTAAATGCCAGCAGTACTTTTTTATTTAGGCAAAGTCATTCGTTTAGTACACGTAGCATTTTATTTTTATCACATATTGAAATGAGTTATACACACCGAGCAGTTTAATAAGCTCGGGTTCATTTCGTTAAACGTAGTAGACACTCCCATGCATTGCATATTTTTAGGGAGTTGATGAATAAAGCACGTAGGTACTTCTAGACTATTAGAAAGATGCATCGTTACACGTAGTTACTTCCATTTCTTTGAAGCTTATTTGGAGCCAACACCAAACAGATTAGTTCGAGGCATTTTCGACATCCACATGAGCCACCACTTGGTTGATTCTTCACCGACATAGACGACTTGGCCATTAGGAGTTTAGTGAACGTCTAGGTAGTTCAATAAGCCATATCAATCCTTGACGAACATTAAGAAGCCAAATGAGAGTTTTTGAGCGATTGAGTGATGTGGAAGACGTGTACGGAATACTAGGAGTACCATATTTGATTCTAGTCAGTAGTGGTTTTGTTTAACCATAGGGGTGAGGTCTAGTTGACCTTTATTTTTGTTTTTCTCGATTCTATTTCCTCTAGGAGTTGTATTCTTTGTGGCGTATGCCTTACTTGTTTATTGTTTTGTTCATACAGGGAAAACCTAGAAATTTAATAACTATTCTGTTTGTGGGTGTGCTTTAGTAAGCGAGACAAAAATCGTCCTTTTACGCTTAAAAGGTTTAACGGCTTGTTGCATATGTCAAATGCAATCGTGTTTTCTACGACAGTGGTTTATCTTTACTTTTATCGTATTTATTTCTAGGCTAGTTAGTGCACAAAAACCAAAAGATAGAAAGATTTTTTGAAATAAAACCGATGAACTTTACTTCTTTGTTATCGCATCCAACGCTCGAGGCGAGCATTGAGCTAGTTGAGGGTATGATTAGACCACCAAATGGTCATTTTTGGGTGTTAATATGATATGAATTAGCGTAGTTTTGTTGACATTTAGGCTTGTTTAAACCATATTTTGTGTTTTTATATGTTTTCCCAGTTTACTTGCAATTGTTTACATTTTTACAGGAAAAAGTATGAAATTAGCGTAAAAATAAGACAAGGATGCAAAAAGACCAAATGAGGGACCAAATGAGAAGATTTCATAAGACAAAGGACCTAAAAGTCAACCCCAAGAAATTACGAAAAGGAATCAACTCAAAATAGAGAAAATAAGCTTCTAGAAGCCTGACTTGACCGGTCAGGTGCCGTTATATTTTAAATTTCGGATAATATAAAGTTTGTTATGTTTGATAAGTTGATATAGGTCTCTCCCTATTCCGAGAATAGAGACAATTCATCACTTCTACATCGGTTTTCATTCATATTTTCGTTCTAGAGAGCGAGGGAAGACAAAATACATAACTTCAAGGTTTTGTGCACGAATCCTTGGCAATCGACGCCGTTTTGTGAGTTAATTCATTATTCATTACGAAGTTGTGTTTTCTAGTATTTCTTTCGTTTTTAGTTCATGTTTACGTATGTTTGCATGTTTTAATCATTAATCTCATATCTCTCGCATGCAAACTAGTTAAAACAAGTCGACAACGTCGTATAAACTAGTTATTGATTAATTAACGCTGCATGTTAATTAACATATCTTGTTAATAATCTGAAAAAGCCTTTAAACAACTCTCTATAATCTGTTTTAAAGTTATTTTAAACCCCTGAGGAACGAGCCATTGGATTGACAAACCAACCGTTAATGCTTTCATCGTTACTAATTAATTGACACCTAATTAGTAAAATCCCCTCTAAAACTATCGAGGCCAACAAACACACGGTTCCACGGACGATAACCTTGATGTGCTTTCCAAGAAAAATACTATTGCTACCCTCGTGCTCCTACGATGCCTTTTAGTGCATAGGGAAAAACTACGTACTGAAAGGGCAAACAGACAATAACCAAAGGGAACTACTTCTTGTGATTCCAAGAAAGCCGCTCGATCAGATAAGAATTCTGCTTCTCTATCTTGTTGTTCCAATTCCTCTAATATCTTAAATGGATTTACATTTTCTTCGATACCCGTTTGCTCGAGTAGTTGAAATTTTGCTTTCTGTTTCTCTGAAATACCACTGTTATGAGCTACATTGTGATTCTGGGCATTGTCAAATTTGGATTTGTTTACCTATTTCTCTTTCCTTGCCCACCGTAGTGTTTGTGGGAGGTTTTTGTTGCTTTTTCTAATCCATTTTTCACCTCTTATGGGAGTTTTCCTTTTGAATTCAGTTCTTTTAGTTTGCACGTGGTTGATTTTGCAATAAATTGCCATTGTGTTGAGTATGAATACCTTTTTTCGCCCACTTTTCATTTCCTCGCATGGCTTTTGAATTTAATCCTTGTTGAGGATTATGCTGTTTGTATTTCCATACCCGGTTGTTAACATCCTTTAACTTGTTGGTTTTTTCTTGCGGCCTTTCCTTGGTTTTTCCTGTAACGTGCATTTGTTCGAACACTTGGCGAGCACGATCTGAATTTTTCTGTTTTCCTGTATTTGCTCCCTTCCTTTTTCCTGCTTTCAAGTATTCTTTCCCTTTGCGTTTTCCTCTTTCTGAATATCCTTGATGGCGAACTTGCTCAACCTTATTTGAAACTTTATTTTCATTCTTTTTAGACCCTTTATCAATTTTACAAACAGCGGGGTCATGACCCATTTTTTGACAATTAAGGCAGAATTTAGGAAGATTTTCGTACTCAATGTTTTGCCAAAACCCTTTTACCTCTTCTTATTCACCATATCCAATCCATATTCTTTGTAATAAGTCTTGCTTTAAGTCTATTTCAATGCATACTCTAGCAAGATTAGGTCTTGTACACTTAGAAGTTGCAGAATCTAAGAAAAGAGGCTTGCCGAAAGCACTAGAAATAGAGAAAATGCTGGATTTATTGTATAAATGTATGGGTAACATATGAAATCTTGCCCATATTGTGGTAATTTAAGGTTCTAAGTCAGGTTTGAAGTCATAAGTCCACTTAAAAGTACGCATATGACATCTATTTATGCTCCAACTTTTTCTCATATATAACCTTAAAAAATCATCTTCATGATACAAGCTTATCAGAATATGCTTATAATCTATAGTACCAATTGCAAATTCTGATTTTAGCCCCAAATAGTGCAAGAATTGGCTGATTTTATCAAAGTAAGGCCTGCCATGAGAAAATTTTCCTACTAAAGGTTCACAAGTCTTCTTTTAAAACGAACTGTTGCTTCTCCTTTGAACTTACTGATTTTTTTGATTGGCAAGTAGTTTGTTGTAGAATTGCTTAAGACCTCTGCAAACGACTTGTTGGTATTTGGCTCTTTCACAATAATTTGTGGATTAAGATTTGCAATCACAGCTTCTTTATACGAGATTGTTGGAAGATACATGACTTTACTTTGATCAGTTGATGTAAATGTAGTGAGGTTCATAGGATATAATGGGAAAATGTAATCTTGAACCACCTATGTAATCACCACTTTCTCTCTCTACATTGTGCTTAATTGAGAGTATAAAATACTATGACCCATTTAAGTGAGCGGTAGTTTTCTCAAAGAAATAGTTTCATATATGTATGACAAGACAAATTTAATCTCTCAAAAATACTCCATGCATGTCTAGTTTTTCTTCCATAATTGTATGTTTTTCGTATACATTTTGTGGAACTCGATTTCTACCGCCCAGGCTTTAAACTAGGTGCTTTAAACTTGATTTCAGAAAAAAATAAAAAATTGATATATGTATTGGTAATACTTGGTAGTAATTTTTTGTGATTGCCTGTAAATCTTTTTACACCCAAGAAAAATAGATGAAATTCAAATCCAGCTCTCTGTAACGGAATTAAAGAGTCGTTCATAAAGTGTTCTATATAGAATATAGATCTAACAAAATTCCTAAAAAAATAATCTCCAATCTTCTAAAGCTCTTTTTTTTTTTTTAGTAATAACTCTACTAACAAATTATCAAGCAATATCTTCCTTCACCCATTGAAACTGATACCTGAATTAGAAAAACTTAAGAACCAATCCACTTTCATATACTAAATTTACTAAAATAGTAAAATTCTATCACTCGAATTAGGTTAATGGTCTTATCCGTATTCTATCTTAGCCTATTTCGGACTTTTATTTCTAAGCATCTAGATCCTCTATAAATACCTCTTAAACTTTGGGATTTATTCATTTCACATCCCTATTTACCTCCCTCTCTACATCTCTCCCCCCTTTATCGACCCCTAATTGCTATCGGAGAAATGTCTATTCTACTGAATGGAATCTCCGGTAAAGCATTTGATCCTCCGGTTAAATCTAGAAGGAACAAATTTGCTCTTGCTTGCGCTATCTTAGCGTCAATGAACTCTATCTTATTGGGTTATGGTAAGTTCGTTACAACAAGCTTCGTTCAATTTCTAGCTGGCTTCATGCATATATTTAAGAATCTTGGCTCCGTTTTTTTATAAGTTCATCCCATATATAATGTAGGTTATAGAGGTTTCAGTTTAGAAAAACCAAGAAGGCCAAAGAAAGTGCGAGCTTATTTGGTCCCATCTTTTACGTTTTAAGCTTACAATCTCATTATTTCTAGGTTTTCTGACCTGAATAAGATAAAAATAGAATAAACCGAATGTAACCAGACATAGCTTCAGATAATTCATAGCATTTTCTTAAATATTCCACAGGACCCAAAAAAAGAAAGAAAAATCTAATTGTGTAACCCTTACATATTTATTATGGAGCTTAATCCTAAATTTGGTATGCAGATATAGGGGTAATGAGTGGTGCGGGGATCTTCATCAAAGACGACCTGAAGATTAATGACGTCCAGCTGGAAATCCTCATGGGGATCTTGAATGTCTATTCCCTCCTCGGCTCTGCTGCCGCTGGACGAACATCTGATTGGATTGGTCGTCGTTACACCATCGTTCTTGCTGCCATTTTCTTCTTCTTTGGATCCCTCCTCATGGGATTTGCATCTAGTTACGGGTGGCTCATGGGTGGCCGCTTTGTTGCTGGAATTGGAGTTGGGTATGCCCTTGTGATCGCCCCTGTGTACACCGCCGAGGTTTCTCCAGCTGCTTCCCGGGGTTTCCTGACTTCTTTTCCGGAGATCTTCATCAATCTTGGTATTTATTTTAATTTTGTTTGTCTCCAATTTTCTATAAATGTTTATGAAGACAGTTTTTGTCGAGTTTAGAGTAATATTTTTCTTTGGATATGGAAATAATAATCATTAGGAGATTAAAATCTAAAAATAAAGCAGTGTGAATTTTTTTGCTTCGTTTATAAGAGAAACTGCCCAAGATATAGAGTCATTAGCATCTTTGTAAATGACATGACCAAGCACGTAATGTCATTAGAATTTTTGTAAAAACTTTATTGATTAAAACCTGGTATAGAAAATGAAATTTCCTAATTTTGGTATGTGAAATTCATGGAAGGTCTTCATTTTAATGCATCTTGGTTCCCCAATATAGCTAATGGCTTTCCTTTGTCTCCTTGTAAACTTATGAGCGATATTCAAAAACACCACTCCTTGTGATAAAACCTTTCATCAATATTTCATAAGGAAGGACATCAAATCAAAATCAAAGTATAGATACGTCTAGTTGTACATGAGTTAGTTATGGATTGAATTTCATCTTTAGTGTAGCTTTTCTTTAAAAGGGCATTTTCTCTGTGTGATTTTAGGTATCTTGCTCGGTTATGTATCAAATGTTGCATTCGCACATCTGCCTGAGCATTTGGGATGGCGATTCATGCTCGGAATAGGAGCAATTCCATCAATTATCTTAGCCCTTGGAGTGCTCGCCATGCCGGAATCGCCACGTTGGCTAGTTCTACAAGGTCGTCTAGGCGAGGCCAGGGAAGTTCTTTACAAGACCTCGGATTCTCATGAAGAAGCTCTTGATAGGCTCGCCGACATCAAGCAAGCTGCAGGCATCTCTCCAGACTGCCACGATGACGTGTGCGAAGTCCCCAAGAACAGCCACGGTCAGGGCGTCTGGAAGGAACTCCTCATCTCTCCGACTCCTGTTGTCCTCCACATTGTCATCGCTGGACTCGGTATCCACTTCTTTCAACAAATATCTGGAATAGATGCAGTTGTCCTATACAGTCCCAAAATATTCGAAAAGGCAGGTTTAACGAGCAAAAGACACAAGCTGCTCGCAACAGTGCTCGTTGGGTTCATTAAGACATGCTTCATACTAGTCGCCACCTTTATGCTTGACCGATTTGGGCGCAGACCGCTCCTTTTAACCAGCGTCGGCGGCATGATCTTCTCCCTTGCTACCCTGGCCACCTGTTTGACAGTCGTTGAGCATTCACATACAAAACTGACCGGGACAGTAGCTTTGGCAGTCGTGTCAGTGTTGTTTTACGTTGCAGCTTTCTCTATAGGGATGGGACCAATCGTGTGGGTCTACAGTTCGGAGATTTTCCCTTTAAGGTTGCGGTCTCAGGGAACAGGACTCGGAGTTGCAGTCAATCGCATAATGAGCGGTACTGTATCGATGACGTTTTTGTCCCTATCAAATGCTATAACCATAGGCGGGGCCTTTTATGTTTACATGGGATTTGCCATAATCGCATGGATTTTCTGTTACACACTGCTCCCCGAAACACGAAACAGAACTCTCGAAGATCTTGGACAATTATTTGGAACTTTCTTTAATTGGAGAACGACTATGAAAGAACTAGAAACCAAGGAAATGGCCGCCAACAACGGGCAGCATAAAGGTGAATTCCGACGTTGAGGTTGTGAAGGATGATGACGGTTAGTGCATATCGAAATGGAGAAAAGGTGAGCCAAGGCATTGCGCCTGTAGTTAGAACCTCTGTACATAATTTCATCACTAGGTTTTCTCACGTCCAAAAAGTAAGAGTTAATTATTGGCTATTACATAAATGGAAAAACGGAAAAGAGAAAATTAGTGTATGAATTGGGTTGAGGGGAAGTGGATGGAAAGTCATATGTAATGAATGCATTACAAGACTGGAATATATTATGGTGAAAATTCTACAAAGCGTATTGTTCCGCATTATTTACAAAAATCGTATTGTCTGACGCTTAACTTTCTTCTACTTTTTGGCTTCTTGATTTGGTAGCAATATTACGAAACAATATTTGGTAGCACAATATTATTGATATACTTCTTCTTTTTTGAAAGGAAATTTTTATTAAGCCGAGAATAAAAATGTAAAATACATGGGGCAATAGCCTACTATGGTAATCAAATAAATTATTATTATTGATATACTTGGTTACTATGTAGGACGCGCATGACATGAGACATCTCCCACACATACACGTATCTAATCAACAAATGCTATAACACTAACGTCTTATTATTATCTTCATATAAAACGGAATTAACGGTGACGGAAAAATAGTAAGTTGGAAATGTTAAATGGGGCAATGTGAGACCAATATAACAATAGAACAGTATAACTCTATCCTAAGCCGTTTCTTCAACACTAAGCCTCATAAAGATCCTATGACGCATAGACTCTAAAAAATAGTAGAGAGTTAGACACGTGTTGGACAAGATAAATAGTGTGTCCGGCACAACTTATTCATGTAACACGAGTTGTACACGTACGGTTGGGCGAATATTACAATCCGTGACTAATTCCAAAAAATAATTAAAGTGAGAAATTTTTAATTTGGTCACCATATAAAGTTTTCTGTTTGAAGTGTATGCTTAACTGGAAACAATCAACTGATATGTTATATAACATAATAAAAGACTCTCTCTCACCTTAATGATAAATTACTGTTTATTTATATCATACAATAATATGACACATATAAAAGAATATATAATTATGTAATTTGTAAAGTGTCGGTATTACAAAATTTAATTGTTTTGGCATATCCATTCATGTCTTGTCCCGGACCTTACTCATATCTGTGCATCATAGTAAATACCCCGGGGATCAGACTTAGCTACGAAACTTTTATCATTTACTTGTTTACATAATTAAGTCTGAAAAAAATATACTGCCGTACAATGAACAACAAAAAAATATCAAATCTAGCTATTCCCTTCTTTCAGGGTAAAATTGATTGATAATTTGTCTAGCTAGATACATTTAACTTATAGGGAACTCGGATGTGAGATGCTTGATCGATGAATTTCTTTTATCAATATGGCTCAAATTGCTATGAGCGTCATATCTTAAACTGGAAAGAAGTTTAAAGAAAACATAACCTGAAAATGCTAATTAACAATTAGCTAGTAAGAAGTCTTGCTTATTTACTCTTAGTTTTTACAAGAAAGTGTTAGACAAGTTCCGATCACATAGACAGAGCAAAAATACATTTATTACACTCAACTAGCATATGTTAGCAAAAATGGTACATGACTATCTTAGGTACTAAACTTTATTTATTTTTTCAAATCAGATTTTTCCTACTAAATTAATCCCAAAACCCTGTCATGTGTCATCAGAACTCATTTTCAGTGAAACCCTCGAATTTGGGTGAGATACCGAGATTTGTACATCTTCTTAGTTGTTAATGTCACACCCCAAAATCCATAGAACACGTATATCGAGGCATGACCTTTTTAAAGAAAAGAAAAGAGAACCTGTTGGTACGAAATTTAAAATTTTTAAAACAAAACATTTGCAAGCTAAAGGAACAATTAAAAGAATAAATATAAAGTTTGCCAAACGCGGCTACAAGCAAAATGGTTTTGACAGACTTAAAGGAAAAGAATATTAAACGAATAATTTGTCCGTAGGCTACAACCTCGAAAATGGTTTAACAAAAATAAATGCAATAAAAAGAATCCCCGAGTCCATGCGATGCCTTGCTAAATCTCCTAACCAAAAGCCTCAACCTAGTATGTACCTGAACAACAAAATTGTAACGGTGAGTCCCACGCACGTAACTAGACGGGACGGCACCACAAAATACCGTCACTCAATCCCTTAAATGCAAGAGCTCACAATTTCTACATCTACGATAATCGACGTATAAAAAGAAATATAGTAACATTCTATAACGGGATGAATTGAATAAATTAAATAACGTCAACACACATCTATAACAAACATGGACCTCTCATGCCACCTACACCAGTCCGTAAGGTAGGTCATTCCCTATCCCCACGGCCGTCTTCTGTCCCCGGAATTAGGAAGAGACAGAGACCATTGCAACATAAAAGTAGATTTATAGTGCGCACTTGGACCTCTCATGCCACTCGTCCCAGTCCGTAAGACGAGTCATTCCCTATCCCCACGGCCGTCTTCTGTCCCCGGAATTAGGAAGAGACAGAGACCATAGCTAACATAAAAATAAATATAGTGCACACTAGGACCTCTCATGCCACTCGCCCCAGTCCGTAAGACGAGTCATTCCCTATCCCCACTGCCGTCTTCTGTCCCCGGAATTAGGAAGAGACAGAGACCATTGCTAATGTATCAATATTAAGGCCTCGGCCAATAATATTATACTATTCATATAACACAATCTCATACATATAAATATTAAGGCCTCGGCCAATAAATAATAAACCAATCATTTATCACATTCTCAAACGTCATTCTAACGTAATTCAACAAAACCCAAAAGCATAGGTTCTAGATTCACAACTAGCCAAACAAGTTTAATCAACATAAATCTCATTCAGGCATTTGAACAAACACCTTATATGCACAATATAAAACTCATCTTTATCCAACAATAATTTACCCAATTCTATCAACAACCATAATAATACATAATCAACGCATATAACACGCAACCCATTAATATTATCATTAATCCGAAATCAAAACACTAAATCCACAACTAATCCAAAATCAAATAAGCGAATTAAAAATATAGCAACTAACCCCAATTAACAATTTAACAACATAATTAATATAAAAGGCACAAACCCCAAATTTATACTAAACGGAAAACCTAATCCTAACATACACCCTCGTCTAGTCGCAATGGATAACCCCCGTTACCTTAATGCGTAGAGGAGATGCTTCCGGTATGAACTTGCTAACGATGGTTTCTTCTTCTTCTTCTTCTTCTTCTTCTTCTTTTTCTTCTTCTTCTTCTTCTTCTTCTTATTTCTTTTCTCTTTTTTCTCTCTTTTTCTCTCTTGCTTGGGCTGATTTTTAGGTTTTAGGTTTTAAAAAGTGGCTGAAAAGTGTTTAGAAAAACTGTTTTGAGATAGTTTGTGGTAACGAACTATTTGGTCCCTAAAATTCTAAAAGTTAACTCTAAATCAAAAATATTAATATACTACTCAATAATAACAAATCGTTAAAAACAAAACTATTGGGTCCTTTTTATTTGTAAAATTAGTAACAGGTTTTAAAAATAAAGCTTTTCGGTAGAGTTTCGGTTTTTGGCTAAAAAAATTAGTCGAGTGACCGGTTTTTGGTAAAATTTGAATAAAACGTTTTTGGATAAATTACATCCTGATTAAAAACACTTATAAAAATACAGGATGTTACAGTTAACGTCTGTATATATATATCTGTTTTCTTTATATATATATATATATATATATATATATATATATATATATATATATATATATATATATATCTACGTATGTATCAATATATCTATGTATGTCATATATAAAATATATATGTATGGGGAAGGGAAGGGAATTGACGGTGGACAGTGGTGGCGGTGGGGCGGTGGGGGCGGTAAGGACGGTGGACGGTGGTGGTGGTGGGGGCGGCGTTTGTATCTATATACCGATATATATATATATATATAATTATACTATTTTTATTTATTTTTCAAATATTCACGAAATGAAATTTTTACCCCTGAGGTTAACGGAAGTTAATGACGTGACATTGATAGCGTCGTCAATTTGGATGGAATTGACCTAAATTGGGTCAATTTTTAACGTTTAGGTACAAAATTGGTATTCGTAAAACCTCAACATACTAATCGTTACTCGTAGAAACCTCAAGATACTAATTGGGTATTAACCCTTTGCAGTTTTATTATCCTTTTGTTTTACGTTGTTTGAGTACTATGATTCCTAATTATTTACGAGATTTAGGGTTGTTGAAGAGGGTCTTGGTTTATATTTTGACACTTATTTATCTTTTTTAAATGTGGGTACTCTTGGTTTTAGTTTACAGTTAACTTATTAATGTCTCAACAGCTTGTACAAATATAGCAGTTTAAGTTATGTTTTAGAAACCATTCTCTTAGTTTTATGTTAGCTCTAATACAGACCTCGCCCTTAATTTTGGAGAGAGAAATGAGACCTCTAATACAAACCTCGCCCTCAATTTTATGCCCTAACTCTGGTTATGCATGAGATAACTCATATGAAACTTATGTAGATGGTCAAAATGACTAAGATGGGAGAAATAATGGTGATAATGGGATCAACGGTTCTAGTCCTAATACATAAAAAGCAATTAGAAATGGATCATAATGCTCGTTTTGATGAGCAAATTTGTCTAAAAGAATGTGAATTAACTGTGGACATTTACTCATCAAATTGGGAGACTGAGGTAAACGAAATGGAGAAAAAGGATAAAATTTACCAAACGGAAGGGAGTCAAATTACACAGGGATGAAAGAAATGTCAAAGCGTATAAATATTATACTAGAAGCAAAACAAGATCAATTAATAATTAGTACGATCCCTATGACTATGGGGATTATGCTAGTTGTTAATTTATGTGTTAGTACGAGAAATTGGGTTTCAGTTTTTAAGTTTATTTCAAAGGTTCAGTTACATAAAGAGGAAATTATAAGAGTATTATCTGAAATTGCCTGAGAATTAATAGGGATACAGTGATTGGAGATTGCTCATCATCTACCATGATTGATTTATTCAAGCTCGACAGTCCTTAAATCAAGGGCTATAAACCAATAAATTATTGAGTTTTGGAATAATAGAACAAGATATTACATGTGTTATAAAGATCCAATTATTGAAGTAGTTCACTGTCACCATCATCATGGATTGAACACCTTTTAATTCAATCTTTTAATGAGATCAGTACCCTATTTGATGAAGCTTCTAATAAATAATAAAGCATTTTAGCGGTGTATTTTTTTTCCTATTAATATAATAATACAATACAATACAATACTAGGTAATCATATAATTTATATTAATTATATTAAAAGTTAAATAGTTAAATACAATAAAATGTGTAGGCCGTTATAATTAAGCAAATATATAATCTAATATAACTAATTTGATCACAAGTCATTTTTTAATCATAAATTTTGCAAATAAAATATTTGCAAGCCTCCACTTCCGGTATCTTAACAGCTCACTTACAAGAAAAATCACTCATTTTATCTATCTCGCTCTCTATAAAACACGATAAAACCTCATGATATACATTAAATATGATTTAGTTGTAAACAAACACGTGCATACAAATTTATTCATTATTTTCCTAAACAAAATAAAATCCTATAATCCAAAATCGAAATCTATAATATAGTATATTTCTAAATAAAAATAAACAAAATCTATGCCTCAATTAACCGATCTTAATTAATAAGGAAAAAAACTGATTCATCTTGACCTCCATTCGGAAGCGGTGAACATCGGGGTTGGGTGGACATTAGGGTTGAGTGGTGCTGGTTTAGAAAGAGAGGAAGTGAAAATATACGTTTGTTTTTCTAATACTGTTAGGGCATTGATTTTAGTGTTTACAAAACAAAAATATATCTCAAAGCAAAACGACGTAGTGTAATACTGGTCTTTTGTTTGTTTTTTAAATACTCGGTGGTTAGGATTTCGGTCCAAAATAACGTAAATTTTGCATTTTTAGACCCAATAACGCGATTTTTTTGCGTTACCACTCAAATAGCGTTTTAGCGTTGTGTTTTTCTTTCAAAAACCACTATATCGCATAATATTGCGCAACGTTGAGAGCTTTTTAAACACTGCTTTAATATAATAATCAAATATATGCGCATGTAAACCATTTCTTCATGTGTCTTATTTGGCTTTTTTGTTTCCAACATGTGTTACGTGTTACAGGTTGTTTGCTTTGTATATTTGAAAGAGAATTAATGTTCCTTCAGCAAACTTTTTTAATACAAAATACAGGAAAATGACCAACCAGCAACTCTTGCGAGCTGCAATCATCGCACTTTTTTGAGGATAAAGCGGAAGTAGATTTATAGATAGTTGTTTTAGGATTATATATTTCAATTTCTTTAAAGCATCCGTAATATTTGTGTTAATTTTAACAATACTAACTTTGACACATCATCATTTAATTGCATATTAAATGACACGTGTGTAATTTAAATTTAACATTTACATTAGTGTATTAACTTAACAAAGTTATCTAATTTTAATTTTAATTAATTATTAATTAAAATCTCATTAATTAGTCATTTTGTAAATCTCGCTAAAATATGAACTAAAATAGTAATAGTTGAGATAAAGTTTACATTCAAATTAATGATATTTTGCTACATCATCAATTAACAACATTAAAAACATTGCTATATTTAACAACTTTTTTAACATCTATAAAAACACATGATTTAACATAACTAATGGAGACAAAAAATTATATTTTTAACTAACTATTTTAGTTAACAATAGAGATAACAACACTATATTTTAGTTAATAAAAATCATTTACCTTGTTTGTTGTATTAATACAATTTTACTGTGCATGTATCTAATTTATAACTACTCTGAATCGAAAGATACCAAAATTGGTGAAATCTTATCGAGAGGAATTAGTTCAATGATTCTTATCCCTTATTTTATTTTAAGCCTTTTTTTGAACTTCTATTTTTAGCCAGTTTATCCTCTATATCTATCTCCGTTGTGAGATTAAATTTCCCATCCTTCTCTATTTCTCCCCTCCTTCCACTCTCCCTCTCTATCTCGGTCTCTCTTTCCCTGTCTAAGCAATGGCTGGCGAGAAGAATGGAGCTTTCGGAAGAGCAATTGATCCTCCGATGAGACCAAAAAATAACAAGTTTGCATTTGCATGCGCTATCTTAGCATCTATGAATTCTATCATATTGGGTTATGGTGAGTTGGTCGAACGTTTATGCTAAGAATTCAATTTCATGTTATGAGTATAAATTGTAAAAACAAATTCACTGCTATTTTAAATCATTAAAAATTAATGTGGCACCCTATATAAGTTGCCTTCTTTATATAAGTTCAAAGATAGCAAATATAAGATTGAAGAAAACTAATTTTTAACCTGAATTAACAATCTTAATTTCAACGTCAAATAAATCATGTTCTGTGTAACCTCAACTATATATCTATATTGGAACTCACCATAATCTATTATCTTATGCAGACATTGGGGTAATGAGTGGTGCGGGGATCTTCATCAAAGACGACCTGAAGCTTAACGATGTCCAGCTCGAGATCCTTATGGGAATCTTAAATATCTATTCCCTCCTCGGCTCTGCCGCAGCTGGAAGGACATCTGATTGGATTGGTCGTCGTTACACTATTGTCCTTGCCGCAGTGTTTTTCTTCTTTGGTTCCCTTTTTATGGGCTTTGCACCAACCTATGCGTGGCTCATGGCTGGCCGCTTTGTAGCTGGAATTGGTGTTGGATATGCCCTCATGATTGCCCCTGTCTACACCGCTGAGGTGTCTCCGGCTTCTTCCCGCGGGTTCTTCACTTCCTTCCCGGAGGTCTTCATCAATATTGGTAAGTTTCTCATTTAGCAAGAAATATTTTACAATATTCTGCTTTTTTGTTAGTCTTTCCTGAAACATTTTTTTTCCATTGTGTCAAATAAAGGTATCTTGTTGGGATATGTATCAAACGTTGCGTTCTCTGGTCTACCTGAGCATTTGGGATGGCGAATCATGCTCGGAATAGGAGCAATTCCGTCAGTCTTACTAGCTATCGGAGTCCTTGCTATGCCAGAGTCACCACGCTGGTTAGTCCTACAAGGCCGTCTAGGCGATGCCAAGAAAATCCTCTTCAAGACCTCAGAATCTAAAGAGGAAGCCCTTGAAAGGCTTGCAGATATCAAAGGCGCGGCAGGCATCTCGCTAGATTGCGATGATGAGGTTTGCGAAGTACCCAAGCACAGCCACGGTGAGGGCGTATGGAGAGAGCTTCTCATTTCCCCAACTCCCGTTGTCCTCCACATTGTCATCGCTGGAATCGGTATCCATTTCTTCCAGCAGATTTCTGGAATAGATGCTGTTGTCCTATACAGCCCCAAGATATTTGAGAAGGCGGGAATAACAAGCAAAACACACAAGCTCCTCGCTACCGTGGCTGTTGGCATCATCAAGACCCTCTTCATACTTATTGCCACCTTTTTCTTGGACCGTTTTGGACGCAGGCCACTTCTGCTAACGAGTCTTGGGGGTATGGTGATCTCTCTATTTACCCTCTCCACATGTTTGACAGTCATCGAGCATTCACATACAAAAGTGGCTTGGGCAGTGGTCATGGCGGTCGTGTCAGTTATGGCCTATGTCGCTACATTCTCCATTGGTATGGGACCAATTGTGTGGGTCTACAGCTCAGAGATTTTTCCTCTAAGATTGCGTTCCCAGGGTATGGGCATCGGTGTTGCCGTCAATCGTGTGATGAGCGGTACCGTATCCATGACATTTTTGTCTCTATCTAATGCAATTACCATAGGTGGGGCTTTCTATCTTTACATGGGATTTGCCATCATTGCATGGCTATTTTGTTACACATTGCTCCCAGAAACACGAAACAGAACTCTTGAAGATCTCGGACAATTGTTTGGAAGGTTCTTTAACTGGAGAATGACTGCAAAAGAAATTGAGGCTAAGGAAAGGGAGGCAATTAACGGTCACCGCAGTGGTGATTTCCGGCATTAAGGTTGTGAAATATGACGACAATTTATTACGTAGCAACCCATGTATGTTAATTGCATGGACGGAGAAACGAATAGCTAACAGGTTTTGACTGCTATCCAAACCGTCGTCGTCTTAGCCGTTTGATTAACTTAATTTTAAATATTTAAATATTGACCATCAGATCAATTTAAGTTTCATATTAGTTTAATTACACCGAATTTAAGTTTCATATTAATTTAATTACACCGAATTAAATCATTAAAAGATGACATACCGTAATTAACGTTACAATTTAAATTGTATTTTAAAAATTCAGTAAATACAAAATGACCAAAAATCCAATGAAACTGAAAATGTTACAACTAACACCGTAATCGAATCAATAGTATTACAAACCAATTTAGGGTTCTTAACAAAAAAAATCGTAAATTAAAACCAAATCAATTAAACTCAATCCAATTAATGAAATTAGGGATTTGAATACAAAATTAACAAATTATTCATTTAAAACAAACACAAACAACTAGACCAAAACCATTTAATAAAATTGGGCTTAGGGTTCTTAAAAAACCAATTCATAAATTAAACTCAAATCAATTAAAATCAATCCAATTAACGAAATTGGGGATTTGGATACAAAATAAACAACTTATTCGTTCAAAATAAACTCAAACAACTAGACTCAAACCAATTAATATAATTGGAGATTAGGGTTCTTAAAAGACTAATTCGTAAAGTAAACCCAAATATTTATTAAAATACCAATTATATTGAACAACTTATTCGTTCAAATTAAACACAAATTTATTTATTAAATTGGGGATTAGGGTTCTTAAACACAAATTAACTAGATTATGGTTTGGATATTCGTAATTTGAGTATTAGGGTTCGGATTGAAAGTGTCCCCTGATTTTTTTATTGATTTTTTATTTTAATCCCGATTTTTTTATTTTAAGTTATATAACACGATCTTTTTCATTTCAACAATTAAAATATAACACTTAAAATACAGCGGAGTGGAATCGAACCC
The DNA here is from genome assembly GCA_963920805.1 of Primula vulgaris. Lineage (NCBI taxonomy): Eukaryota > Viridiplantae > Streptophyta > Magnoliopsida > Ericales > Primulaceae > Primula > Primula vulgaris. Next base: position 22,054,599 of record OY987217.1, on the reverse strand, counting down.
ACAACCTTTGAAATGCAATGTGATCACTTTACCATATGGATAACCCTTTTTGTTACATATATTAGTTATATTTTGACAAATATAATATAGTTTTGTACCTTTTAATATATGAGACTACTAAAATAAAAAATATACTTAAGTTCAAAAATTATATTGTTATTTCAAAAATAATAAATAGTCAACATTTTCCGATTATAAAAATTATAATGACAATATATCTCATTTAGTATGATAAATGTTGTTTGTGTGAATAAAACTAAATAGTAAGAAATCTGATTAAAAAACATATCAATTGTTATAGTATACTCTATTATTTGTAGTTTCATTTTATTTTTATACTAAATGTTAATTTCTTTTTACAATGTTATGAGGGTTTTTTTCAAACTATGATTATGGTTCTTATTAGTTATAACATGTTTAAATAAGCATGAAAAATTATTAATTTTTAAATGATATTTTTTAATAAAATGACCTTGTCGGAAAATAAAAAGGATTTATCGGGTCGGGATCAAGATTTTTTTCACTTTCAAAACTAGTTGGGACGTGATACGGGTTGAATGTCTACGGGTCGGATCCGGACCCTAAGCCACCCCTAGGGGGATCTATCCATACATATGTACATGGTTCGTTTCCATCCACCATGTTGTAATATTCTTTTACCTCTCATACTTTTTATTTTTACTACAATCATTATTTTTATCATATGCAATCACTACAAGAAAATTCTCATATTCTAACTATCAAATAAGTTAGTAAAGCTCAAAATTAGTTACTATATGCAATTTACTAACCGAAATTCTAACTAGTGCATCAGTTAGTAAAAGCCTAGTTAGTAAATTTTACTAACTGAATAAGCGATAGTTACTATATAACAAGTGAAATAGCAACTGATTTTATCAGTTAGGGATTGATTACCAACTGATTTCATCAGTTAGAAATTACTAACTGATTTCCATAGTAACTATTTACCAACTAACAACAGTTGCTATTTTCTAACTACAATACCAACTACTTCAGCTACTTTTTGCAACTAACAATAACAACTAAACATCAATTAGTAAATGGTCACTTTTCTAAACTGGAAATATGCAAATTTTAGACCCACTAGCTAATTAAATTTAATAAATGTGATTAAAACAATAATATAAGAAACTAATTACGCCGAACCAACGTTTCATTAAATATTAACAACAAACTATAATCAAAATTATCATTTAAAATCAAATTATAATACAAAATGGTACAAGTCTAAATAGAATAAATTACAAGCTAAATCAAACTATAATACAAAATGGTACAAGTCTACATAGAAAATTACTGTGAGGCCAAGTTGTCATGGCCATCACTACCATTCTTGGAGACACTATGGGTAAAATTGAACCATTGTTTTCTAAATTCTTGGTGTTTGTGCCTTCATGATGCTTAAATCGGAAACTCAACGGCAACACATTCCTCAAGATAAAACTGCCCAAACTACACCCATCATTGGAAGAAGAACTAGAACTTGTACCCTAGCAATGTGTTTTGTCGACACGGTATTACTCTTGACTTGTTATTCTAAAACATCCACACATTGAAGACACCCCTGCCACTGGCACTATGATTCCTTTTACCACATCGCACTTAGATCAAATTAGAAGACTTTGGAGAAATTAATTCAAATTAAATCATATCTCACGCAATAATATTACAAATAATGCCCAATAGGTATCACTTTTGAAGTTATATTACTCCTAGCTACATTCATAAGTTCATATTCCCTATAAGTAGCACTTTTTAATTATTTACTTTATTTACTAAAATGTCGTACACTTATTTCACAAAAAATTGAAAAAAAACACATAAAATTATATAAAATGCAAAAAATCACAAATTTTTTAAAAAATTACAAAAAAAATTACATAAAATGAAAAAAATTACATAAAATTATAAAAAATGAAAAAAATCACAAAATATTATAAAAATATAAAAAAAATGAAAAAAATCACAAAAAAATCACAAAAAAAATCACAAAAATCACAAAATGATATAAAAAAAAATTCACAAAAAATCACTTTTATTGAACTTTATGCATTTTCGACTGTACTAGATGCACTTTCGACTGAACCAGATTCACTTTTAGGTGAACTATATATACTTTCAACTGAACCAGATGCACTTTTAGTTTAACCAGATGCAGGTTTTACAGAACGATATGCACTTTTGTCTGAACCATATGCACTTTTAGCTAAACCATATGCACTTTCAGCTGAACCATATGCACTTTCAGTTGAACCAGATGCACTTTTAGTTGAATCAGATGCATTTTTAACAGAACTATATACACTTTCGACTGTACTATATTCATTTTCGACTAGACTATATGCACTTTTGGCTTAACTATATGTACTTTTCACTAAATTAGATACACTTTAAGCTGAACCAGATGTACTTTCACCTGAACCAAATGCACTTTTAGCTGAACTATATGCATACTCACTTTTATTGAACTATATTTACTTTCGACTGAATTGTATGCACTTTCAACGGAACTATATGTACTTTCAGCTGAATTGAATGCAATTTCGACTCAATTTTATGCATTTTTGACTAACTATATACACTTTCGACTGAACTATATGCACTTTTATTGAACTATATACGCTTTTGACTGAACTATATATATTTTTAACTGAACTAGATGCACTTTCAGCTCATTTAGATTAAAAAAAAGACACATTTTCATGGAAAAACCATTTTTTTGTATAAAAAAATTCACTTTTCGGTATAAAAAGTGTTATATTGACAAAAAAAATTATATATTTTTTGTAATTTTTTAAAAATTTTATGATTTTTTCATTTTTTTATAATTCCTCTTATTTTTGTGAGTTTTTTCATTTTTTATAATTTTTATAATTTTTTGTGATTTTTGTTATTTTTTTATAATATTTTGTGATTTTTATGATTTTTTTATAATTTTTTTTCATTTTTTTCATTTTTTGTGATTTTTTTTATTATTTTTTGTATTTTTTATAATTTTTTATGATTTTTTATGATTTTTTATAATTTTTTTCATTTTTTTCATTTTTTTGTGATTTTTTTTTGGTTTTATAGAATTTTGTTGTAATTTAAAACTATTTTTTTGGGTTTGTAGAGAGATAAAATATGTATATTATATTTTGGTTTGTATGACCATTTAGTAAATAAACTAAATAATTAAAAAGTGCTAACTATGAGTAATATAAGTTGGTAAGATGTACTTATATGGAATTCCCCCTTAATAGTATTGCTAATTCCTAGTGACTAGCTGTTTATTTCCTTTTCAACATGTTCTTTACTATTGTAATTACAAAAAAATATTTGCTCTAAAGATGGCTTTCATAATTTAAAACTTTGCATATATTATTCCTACAACAAATTTTGACGGCATATATTTTTATGTACCATGTGTTTCTACTTGCCTACTATTTCTTAATCGAAAACGTGTTTCCTCGACCATTATTATTATGTATTTGGTTATGTGTACCTTCATCCGTAATTTTTTTAGTTAAATAAGTATATTAACAAAAAAGAAAAGATGGGAAAATAACGATTACAAACTCCGTACTATGAGCTAACTCCAACGATTACAAACTCTATACTTACAAAACAAACTTGAAACGGACTTGAAAAACAAACTAACAGCAGCAAAACAAACACCTAAAATTTAACTAACTTCCCCTACATTGGGCTTACATTATTCCTTGTCAATTGGAATAAATAGTTAATCGAACATAAAGATTAAATATGTAAACAACTTTTATTTTTCCATTTGATGTATCTTGACCAAAAAAATGTAACGACATTAACAGGACTGGGTACATGTTTTAATAATAATGATTTGTACACCAATCACGCGCAGAATATATTTCAATAGTGTGTATTTATACAGGTCCATAAGCATTATTCATCTAACGAATAAATATAGATAGATGAGTTGTACATGATTTTCAAAAAGAAATATGAATTTTAAAAATAAATGACTTTTAAAATAAGAAACGACTTTTCTAAAGTCATAAATATAAACCTTGTCCACAAAAACTTCATTTGGCCTAATTGCTGTTTGTTTATTACTCAACATTTATTCTTTGAACATTCTTCTATTCCATTTTTTTTTTACTACAATAATTATTATTATCATATGCCCGGAAAACAGTCGTAAACAATGTACGTCCGCATATACGAAGTACTCGTTTTAAATAAGTTTGCAGTGAGCAAAATTTCAAAGAATACTAGTAACAATATTATTGTGACCGAATTGGTTAATCTCTAATTGGAACGAATAAGTTGTTAAAAATATGTATGAATTGGTTTTGAAAAAAACCCGATCCCAAATTTTATTTTATGGTCTGGTTTTAATTTGAACGAAAAATATTTATAAAATGTGAATGAATTAGTTTTGTAAGAACCCTAATTTCCATTTTATTTAACTGACAATATTTCGTTTTATAAAATGAACCTAATATAGTAGTATTTTTTGTAATGTAAATGACAACATAATTTTTGAAGTTTAGTATATATTTTATTTTATTAGTCTCATATATTAAAAAGTACAAATCTATATTATACTTATTTAAATATAACTAATATATGAAACAAAAAGGATTGTAGCACATATGGTAGAGTGATCACATTTCATTTTAGAGGTTGTGGGTTCGATTCCACTCACATGCATTTTAGTATTATATTATAAGTGTTGAAATAAAAATTAATTTGTGTTTAAAAACCCTAATCCCCAATTTAATCAATAGATTTGTGTTTAATTTAAACGAATAAGTTGTTCAAAAACTATTCAAATTGAACCCTAATCCCCAATTTTATTTATTTTGTTTGGGCTTAATTTACAGAAATAAGTTATGTAAAATATGTACAAATCGGCTTTTAAGAACCCTAATCCCTAATTTTATTAATTGATTTTAGGTTTAATTAATTTGGGTCTGATCTCTATGAATAGTAATTACTTAATTTAATTTGAGCGAATAAATTGTTCATCATATATTCGAATTGTTTTTGTAAGAACCCTAATCCCCAAATTTATTTAGTTTGCTTGGGTTTAATTTAAACGAATAAGTTGTTTAAAATATGTACAAATTGGCTTTTAAGAACCCTAATCCCTAATTTTATTAATTGATTTTAGCTTTAATTTATTTGGGTATGATCTCTATGAATTGTAATTATTTAATTGTTTGGGGTTTAATTTAAAGAATTAAGTATTAAATCAATTAGAGTGTTAGTTGTATCAATTTAAAACCGATTTAAAACCGGATGTTTTCTTGTCATTTTACATTTGACGAATTTATTAAATATAATTCAATAAACCCTTTTCGGTAATTTCATCTTTTAATGATTTTTAAAAAGCCTAATTTTAAATCTAACAACTAATTTTTTAGGCTCTAATCTAGCCGTAGATCCCGACGGTTTGGATAATAGTCAAAAGCACTGACTGTTCCAAAGAGGCTCTCATCTGGTTCAAATGAAACGGTGGGTGGGGTTTTATACTCTATCAGGAGAAGTCCCTCATGTTGCAAGAAAGTTTCAGAAGAGCAAGGAAGTTCCAATTTGGATCATTTAAAGTTTTTTTTATGTGATTAAGTATGTATTTTTCTATTTGTTTCATATTTGATTCTCTGTTTTTCTTTTGTGGGGTTTTTTCCCCACTTTTTTATTTTTCAATCATTATTAATAAACAAAAAAGTGGGTTTTCCCCATCATTAATATAAAATAAAAAAAAATCTGAATATTCTGTTTGGTTATGGTTATTGTGGTGTGTTCTAATCCTTATGCAGAATTATTTGTATAAATAACAAACTAGCCAGACAACATGGTCCTTGTTATATTCATATAAATACTAAGTGCATCTCTCACTTTTATAGGGAATTCAAATATCTTAGATAATTTTATTGTAGTCATGATGATTAGCCCAAAAAATTTCAAAATAATTCTTTTAGGCAATTTCCAAATTCAATCTTGCAAGTAATCGAAAGACAAAAAATATTGATGGGCCATAGAAATTAGGTCCAGAGCGTTGAGTACATTCTGTAACTTAAAACCAATAAGAAAATTCCGTCCTAAGAATTGGCCCGCTGTATTCCCTTTCCACGTAACATGTGCATAAACAGTTAAAATCAGGGGGATTTGGTGATTTGACCATCGTTCACCCTCCGTCGTCCGAATAGTTGTACGAATGGGTGAACCTCTTAGTTGTAAATATAATGTATTTAGTGTATTGAATATAAATAGGGTTTAGAGATACTCGTATTTAGTGTATGAGTATATCAGTTCGTATGAAATCAGATGTCTTTAACTTCGTGGTTAATGAGCCCTTATATAGGCGGATGATATAGGGTGAATCTTCCTTAATTGACATGATCTTTCCAATCACATCTTTATTATATCTGTAAATATCACTCTTGCCATGCTAATATATGTCACGCCCCGGATTCTGAAGAACCCGAGTTGTGAATATAAATATGAGTTTTAAATAAATAAAAAAACAATAACAAGGATTTCAATCATTTTAATTTATAATCAAAAAGCCAGATAGTAAATCAAGGTATGTCGATTATCACATTTGGTAGATCTATTGACCTAATGGTAGCCAATGATTTTCATATGTGATAATTGAAGGAAAAAGAGTTCAAACGAAAATATAAAATTCGACATGACCTTTACGTTTTCTATTTGTTTCCATAAAAAATAAACATGCTCACAAGACCATTCAACTACAATTGTTGCCAATACGATTTCACGAAATAAACCAACAGTAAAACGTCATTATTACCTATCTTGCAATCCACTGGATACGACTACAATATAAATGATTGTTTTAAAGCGAGACTTGTCTAAAATAAATAGTCTAGTGCATGCGGTTAAGTGTGTATACATTTTAAACCAAACTCGCAAGCAGGCAGCTCTAAGCTTCTTCATGACTGGACCAACATCTGTACATCGATAAGGATAAAAATGTACAGAAAACAAAGAAATGAGGTAAGAAAAAAATCTTCGGTTTAAATGAATGGGCACACACACAACCTACCAGTTACACTCAACCAATATAATAAACAGGCATTATAACCAAATACAGACAATTCCTTAAGCCGACAAGCAAATAATAAAATCACTTAAATAACCAAATCAGCACATTAACAAATACAATCATTAAACACATCTCAACATCATACAACTCGTTCACAAGACTAACACGTAAAATATTTAAAAACACAAACACACACACTTGGCCAACACACACTTAACCAACACACACTTCGGGCCGATTCCCTGCGTCACAGGACGTCTTTCTGCAATGAGACCCTCACCCATTTTGACGGAGCACCGTGTCTAGTTGGGGCCGGTTTTAGAGGGAGCTAACCTCAAGGTAACCGATATTTCTCTTGTGCAAGTTACAGCTATATGAAACTCATCTATAGCCCGATGTAGGAACCCCATCTACATCTCACCGTAGGAACGCCATCTACAGTACACACACGACTCATCGTAGGAACCTCATCTACGATACACACCCAACTCATCATAGAAAACTCATCTACAATACAGACGCATTCTTACTTTATTCAACCGAAAAAAAATAGATAAATGTAAATCAATCACCACATAACATTTCCGAGTCAACAGATCCAAGTTAACACCTTTCATTTCTAAGAAAATTCAACAAATATAGTTACAGATCAACACGTAACCAACAAAACAAACGGTCAAAATCACAATAACATACATTTGGTACACAAGCACAATAATAATCTACTTTTGACGATCAAATCAATTTTATCAAAATAACAAAATCGCTAAACCAATTTGTCACTTATCAAACCTTCAACGCATAACATATTAGTAGAACTAACTTAGCCGAGCAATTAAAATATTAGAGAAATACTCACACAAGTCAAACAATCAAAACAATTAATCCACTTAAAGTTTAGATTGGTTTCTTCCCACTTACCGAACCAAACGAGAGCTCATTTGTAAACTGCCAAACGAAGCGGAAAACCCGACAAAACAGCAAGACCAAATCTGGACAGCAACTTTATTACCCTTAAAACTATCCCTAAATGTGATTAAAACAAGGCACGGATCAATATAATTAATGTAAATTCGGATTAGGGTAAAACCCCAAAAAACATGATTTTATAAAAGTGAAAATCGAAGAAAGAGGCTTACACAGATAGATAGGGCTCGAGGAGTACCTTAAGAAAATATATTTGGTTGAGAAGAAGGGACACCCGAAGACCTCGATACCAGCCTCCGAAGCGACCACATAGAAAACCAAATAAAAAAACACTACCTCCTCTGCCTAACACCAGCGGTCTGACCTGACGGCGTCACGGTCCCCTCCTCTCGTGTTCACTTTGTTGCTGGTCTCTATCACGTCTCTCATCTCACTCTTGCTCGTGTGTCTCTCTCTGTGTATATATACATGTGCGGCTATATATATATATTTGTCATATGTATGTATATAAGTTGTATAAATATGTACTGTATTGGGCTTTCATAATTAGGTTTTAGATTTAACTATATTTCTAATTTACTTCACCTAGTTATTCTTAATAACAAACTCCCCCAAAACTATTACTTTTCGAAAAATTTATGTATTTATTATTAGTTTTTAGAAAAACTTATAGTAATATTATTTGCAATGTTTAATATGGGTATTTAAACATGTAATAGTTTTGGGGGAGTTTGTTATTAAGAATAACTAGGTGAAATAATTAGAAATATAGTTAAATGTAAAACCTAATTATGAAAGCCCAATACAGTATATATGTATACAACTTATATACATAATATACATATGTATATGTATATATATATATATGTTTATATATATATATACACATATACATATATGTATATGTATATGTATATACATATACATATACATATACATATACATATACATATACATATACATATACATATACATATATATATATATACATATACATATATATATATACATATATATATATATATATTTAGCCACATATTTATGTATACACAGAGAGATAGAGACACGAGCAAGAGTGAGATGAGAGACGTGATAGAGACCAGCAACAAAGTGAACACGAGAGGAGGGGACCGTGACGCCGTCAGGTCAGACCACTGGTGTTAGGCAGAGGAGGTAGTATTTTTTTTTTAAAACCAAACAATACTATTTTAAGAGGGAATGTATTGAGTATATTAACTGTTATTAAGTCTGTTTTGTAATTAACAGTAACTAGGTATTCGTTTCTGTAATATTTCATATTAACTGGACCGGATAGAAACATTCAGTCTTGTACTATTTCTGTTAAGTCTGTAATTGATAGGACTAAATAGAAACTTATGTATATATATATTGTGATTGCACAGTGAAATAATACTACGAAATCATTTTTATCTCTCTCTCTCTCTCTCTCTACATATATGTATACATATACAGCTTAAAAGCTGCTTCTATATTGATCAAAATAAGTCCACCAAAACGTGGAATACACATTTCTACATGGTATCAGAGCAGTAATAAGCTCTTTCCGCTGTTTTTAAATCCACAAATTTGGATTTAATTGGTTTTTTTTTAGGGTTCTTGATCAAGAATTTGGGGTTTTCTGAAGATTTGGGGTTTTTCCTTCAATTGGGTTGTCTCTTCGTCTTTTTCTACAATTGGATCGTTTCTTTGCTTGGTATTTGCTGAAACCCTAATTGATTCGTCTCTTCACTTGGTATTCACTGAAACCCTAATTGTTTCTTTGTTTTTCTTTAATTCAAGATCATGCCAGGATTAGGAGAAAATCAAACTGATAACCAATCTAGGGTTCATAATCCTGTTACCACTATGAGTCCATATTTTATTGGCTCAAACGAAAATACTAGTACATCCTTAGTTAATCCTGTCTTAAATGGTCTTAATTTCCATTCTTGGAGAAGGGCCATGGAGATTTCAATAGGGGCTAAATCAAAATTAGGGTTTGTGAATGGTTCTTTAGCTTGTCCATCTGAGAATGATCCTATGTATGGGGCTTGGTTGCAGTGTAATTTGATTGTCATGTGCTGGATTATTAATTCTGTTAATAATGAAATAGGTCAATCTATTTTATATGTTGATAGTGCTTTTAAGATGTGGAAAGAATTAACAGAGAGATTTGCTCAGGGTAGTGAAGCCAGGATTTATGAATTACATCATGATATTCATACAATGATTCAAGAAGATTTGTCTATATCTTCTTATTTTACCAAGTTAGAAACTTTGTGGAATCAATTAAGTGTTCTAAGTCCTATACCTAGGTGTACTTGTGGTAGTATTGGTAGTTGTGATTGTAATTTCATGGCTGCTATAATAGCAAGAGAACATAGGGTGTTTAAGATGATTTTTCTAATGGGATTAAATGAGAAATTTGCTCATGTTAGAAGCCAGGTTTTGTTAATGAGGCCATTGCCTAGTGTAAATGATATATATCAGTTGATGGGACAAGAGGAGAAACAACAAAATCTAGGTGCCCATGCTGTAGCAAACCAGCATAATATGGTTCTTGCTACCCAGTTTAATCAGGGTAAGGGTTCTTCTAATCAAAGCTTTAGGCCTCCTACTTCTACTAGCAATGTTTTTAGACCTTTTAGGCCTAATATGGGGAGGGGTAATCCTATGAAATGTTCACATTGTGGGTCCAATAGGCATATAAAAGATAGGTGTTACAGGCTACATGGGTATCCACCTGGTTGGACACCAAGGCCAAGAGGGTTTAGTCAAGGGTTTTCTAGTGGAAATATGGTTCATCAAGTTTCATATCAAGGGGGTGATAGTTATAGGAATGATAGTGTGCTAGGGGGGATTCCTACTCCTTTGAATATACAGGAGTTTTCTGATCAAGAAAAGTGTCAAGATTCTGGTCAACAGCAACAAGGTGGGGCAGCACCCAATATACAATCCAATATGGTCTATACTGGCATGACTGGTATGCCTTTAACTTGTTCTACTGTTCTTTTAGATAAAAATAAAGATGCATATAATTATAATGTATGGATTATTGATAGTGGTGGAAATGAGCACATGGTTGCTTCTTTAAATCATCTTAGTCATTTTAAAATAGTTAATTCTCATGTTAATCTTCCAAATGGACAAATTGCTGCAGTAACTCATATAGGGAATGTGTTCTTTAGAAATGGTATAGTTTTACATAATGTTCTGTGTGTTCCTTCTTTTGGTTATAATCTTGTTTCTGTTAATAAGCTAGCTAGGGACTCTAATTATTCATTAGTTTTTGATAAACATGCATGTTATATTCAGGACCAGGTGTCTTTGAAGATGATTGGTAGGGAAGAAGCAAAGAATAGCTTGTATATTTTCTTAAAAGAGGGTGTTCATAATTCTTTAAATACTAGCTGTAATAGTACTATTTTACATAATCAGCCTAATGTTTGGCATTCCAGATTAGGACATCCTTCTATTTCTGTGTTGAATTTGATTTCAGATGATGTAAAAGTAAAGTTTACTGATAAAAATTGTACTCCTTGTGATGTTTGTCATCTTGCTAAACATCAAAGATTGAGTTTTCCATTAAGTAGTACTCATGTTAATAAAGCCTTTGAGCTTATACATTGTGATGTTTGGGGTAATTATTCTGTTTCCACTTACAATGGTTTTGTTTATTTTTTGACTATAGTAGATGATTACACTAGGTGTACATGGATTTTTCTGTTAAAACACAAGTCTGAAACATCTGTAATATTACCTCAGTTTTTTAGAATGGTTGAAACACAGTTTAATAGTAAAATTAAGATTTTAAGAAGTGATAATGGGACTGAGTTTCACCTAATGGATTTTTATTCTAAAAATGGTATCATTCATCAAACCAGTTGTGTAGATACACCACAACAAAATGGAATAGTAGAAAGGAAACATCAACATTTGTTAAATGTTGCTAGGGCCTTAAGGTTTCAGTCTTCTTTACCATTGAGATTCTGGGGAGAATGTGTATTAACTGCAGCTTACATTATTAACAGGACTCCTACTCCTTTGTTAGCCAATAAAAGTCCTTATGAGTTTCTTTATGGTCTTAAACCTACTTATAATCATTTAAAAGTTTTTGGGTGTTTATGTTATGCTAGTACTCTAAAAAGAAATAGATCTAAGTTTGATGCTAGAGGAAGGAAATGTGTTTTCCTAGGGTATGGCACAAGTACTAAAGGTTATAAATTGTTAGACTTAGATACAAATGAATTTTTTCTTACCAGGGATGTTATTTTTTATGAAGGAATTTTTCCTTTTCTAAAACAAACTCAAGACTATTCACTTAGTAGCAATACTGTTAATAATAATGATGATAGTGTTAATAATAATGATGATAGTGTTTCTAATATTGAGGAAGTTGATAATACAGAGAATGATTCTGTGATTATACCTATTAAGAGGACAAAAAGAAATGGTAAAGCTCCTGCTTATTTACAAGATTACCATTGTGCAATAAGCAGTGTTAATAGTTCTTTACCTACATCAAAGCCTTTTCATGCTTTAAATTCTTGCATTACATATGATAATGTTTCACATATTTATAAATCTTTTTGTTTATCAGTTTCTTCTGCTGTGGAACCCAAAACTTATAAGCAGGCTAGTACAAATCCACTATGGATTAAAGCAATGAAAGATGAAATTACAGCTTTAGAGGTCAATAAAACTTGGTTATTAACTGAATTACCTAATGACAAACAACCTATTGGTTGTAAATGGGTTTTTAAAATTAAACATAAAGCAGATGGGTCAATAGAGAGATATAAGGCCAGGCTAGTAGCTAAGGGTTATACCCAACTTGAAGGAATAGATTATGAAGCTACTTTTTCACCTGTTGCTAAAATGACTATAGTAAGATGTTTTTTGGCTGTTTCAGCTTCTCAAAACTGGTTTCTAGCTCAAATTGATGTTAACAATGCTTTCTTACATGGTGAACTAGAAGAAGAAGTTTATATGTTACCACCACCAGGTTTTTTACAAGACAATAAGAAATTAGTTTGTAAATTACAAAAATCTTTATATGGATTAAAACAAGCTTCTAGACAGTGGTTTTCCAAGTTAAGTAGTGCACTTTTGTTTTTTGGTTTTAAGCAATCTATTGCAGATTATTCTATGTTTACTATTTCTAAAAATGGCAGTTTTTTTGTTTTGTTGGTGTATGTGGATGATATTATTCTAGGGAGTGCATTCCAAGAGCTCATAACAGAGGTTAAAGGTTTTTTGGACAATAAATTCAAATTGAAGGATTTAGGCAGTTTAAGGTATTTCTTAGGGCTTGAAGTAGCAAGAAACTCAACAGGTATTCACATTTGCCAAAGAAAATATGCACTAGAGGTTTTAGCAGATACAGGTTTATTAGCTTCTAAACCAACTTCTTTTCCAATGGATACAAAACAAAAATACACAAACACTGATGATAAGCCTTTTGAGGATATTACTGAATGGTTGGTAAATTATTATATTTGACCATTACCAGGCCAGACATTTCTTTTTCTGTTCATGTGTTGAGTCAATTTTTAGCAGCACCAAGTGAGTCACACTATGCAGCTGCAGTAAGATTTCTTAGGTACATAAAAAAGGACCAGCTCAAGGTATATTTTTCTCATCTAAATCTTCTTTAAATTTACAGGCTTTTAGTGATTCTGATTGGGCTGCATGTATAGATACTAGGAGGTCTGTTACAGGGTTTAGTATTTTCTTAGGTACATCTCTTATATCATGGAAAAGTAAGAAGCAAAAAGTAGTTTCAAGAAGTAGTGCTGAGGCAGAATATAGGGCTGTAGCTGTTACTAGTTGTGAAGTTTTATGGTTGCTAAGTTTTTTAAAAGACCTAGGAATTAAACAAGAAAAGCCAGTTTCTTTGTTTACAGATAGTAAGTCAGCACTTGCTTTAGCTTATAACCCAGTAAATCATGAAAGAACCAAACATGTTGAAGTTGATTGTCATTTTATTAGAGATTTAATTGTTCAAAAGATCATTCATCCTCTTCATGTCACTACTACTAACAATATTGCAGATATTTTTACTAAAGCTCTAGGTGCAGCTCCTTTTCAGCACTTATTATTCAAGATGGGTGTACTGTCTCTTCACAATCCATCTTGAGGGGGGCATATTGAGTATATTAACTGTTATTAAGTCTGTTTTGTAATTAACAGTAACTAGGTATTTGTTTCTGTAATATTTCATATTAACTGGACCAGATAGAAACATTCAGTCTTGTACTATTTCTGTTAAGTCTGTAATTGATAGGACTAAATAGAAACTTATGTAAATATATATATTGTGATTGCACAGTGAAATAATACTACGAAATCATTTTTATCTCTCTCTCTCTCTCTCTCTACATATATGTATACATATACAGCTTAAAAGCTGCTTCTATATTGATCAAAATAAGTCCACCAAAACGTGGAATACACGTTTCTACAGAATGCAACCATTAAGTAAACTTGTAGGAGCAAAACTAATAAATATCAAAAGGAGTTCTCTTAAATATACTACACAAACAAAAGCCCACCCAAATAATAAATGGAAACCTTCTCAGGAGAATGTTTGATAACGCAACATGATAAGATATAAATATTTCCAGCAAACACCCCCAAACAAGTAAAAATCAAATAAGTATAGTCACGTCACATTTGAAATGCATTAATAGAACATGACCTTAGTACACAAACAATTATATACCAAAATGCTAAATCCTTGAATTTATATAGAGAAGATAATGCAACTGAAAAACTAAAATCTCAACACAAAGAATACATTTTTCTAACTAATGTATCTATAGTAGCAAGATCTGTCAATTCAGATAAATATATATAAACCATTTAAACAACCAATAATTCTATCATTTAATAATATAAACAAATCCACCCATTTTCAACTTTTCCAAAGATAAATAAAAGTATGCATGTAATTAGGTCATAGTTCCACTACATGACGATCACAATCGCAACAATGTGCACACAACTACCATGTCCCTATCCAAATATATAAACATGTTACAAAGGGCAGTTCATTTTTTTTCTTTTGATGAGCTACCTACACATTCTTCTACACACACCAGACATGTAAGTTAACAATAAAACAAAATGCGAAAATTATCATCATATAACACTATAATTACTAAAAGAATTCTCACAACATTTTAAAAAATATATATAATATAAAGTAACAGTAATAGAATATAATAAAGCTATATCAACACACTTACAAAGACCAGTAGCTAATCGATACTTCATTTTTGCACCAATATAAAAATCGAAGTGAGAGATATAACGTAGTCATGAAAACCAGTAGCAAATCGGTGCTTCAAGTGTCCGTCAATATCAAAACCAAAAACCAAAGAAAACCTTCATCTTAAAGTTTTGTGGCGTCCGACTAACTCGCAAACGATTTTTCTTTTTCAAAACCACTTACAAATATATTAATATCTATATATATAGATAGATAAACATCACGTACCAAAAATATTTAGGAGAAGAAAAAAATTCATTTTATCAACTCAACACTACAACTACTAACTCCACCTCACGCCAAACTTTGATACCCAAGTTTTTAATAATTACTAGAAAAATAAATATAAAAAGAACTTATTGAGTTACGAGGAATAAATCACTGGGATAGACAAAGTATCTTTCTTAATCAAGACATACTTGTCCCATAAGTCCATAACAAGAAAAAAAAATGTATAAAAAGACCACCGCCACTAATAAGAATAAACTAGATGGTCAAGACATGAACTTATAACTCTAATAAATATATTGACAGGAACACCATATTATTGTAGCTATGTGCACCCAACGCAATATATATATAGGTAGAATGTATATTAATCATCATTTTGTCATGTCCTCACATAGTCGTCATGTCTATAAAATCACAAAATCGTCTTACTCCTACACTCGGTCTTAAATAGTAGACTCCAGAATCCAAATTGCATATTATATATAGCACACTTAACTAGATCATATTATGAAAAAGATTTTTTAGAAACTAATGGGCATGGATTATCATAACATCAAACATTAAGGTACATAGCAAAAGTTAAACAATCCACCGATACACAATTAAGAAGAAAATCAAATACATCTCCAATTAACATCGGTACAAACAAAGGTACTTTTCTTTTAACAAAATTTCTTTTATAAATAATTAGATTCAAATCAGTGAAATTTAAACATGTTAATACAACTTGAGCACAAAATGCACATTAAATTATCATATCACAATTCTATCACGCTTTAAAAAGAAGACACCAAATGAAATTTGTTAAATGAAAGTAAATGTAATAGAAGTTCTCCAATAAAGTTGGGGGCAATTATATATGTAAACACATGAAATTATAAATACTAAAATTATACAATCGTGCACCTCCACATCAATTTGTACTACTAGATTTTACTCGGACAATATTATGGCAAAGAGAACAAACACACTATAATGATACACAATCTACAACTAAACAAAGGCCTACAATATCCTGCTCATGTTATACCTTTTCCCAAATAAAACATCAACTTTATTTCCAACATAATTGATAATCCGCATAGTAAGCCACTTTGAGGTTTTAGACATCAATAGAATAAACATGACACATTATCCTACTAAGATGGTGTCTACGAAAAAGGAGATATTTTAAAAAAAGAAGCTATTTTCTCAATGACACCTAATATATGTACAAGTTAAGAAAGGGAAAAAATATATATATATATATCGGAAGCAGGATATGATTAATCCAATAAATAGGCGAATCACCCTATGTTGTTTCTAAAATCTGGCCTAACGTAAACAAACAAAGAGAAACAAGAATATCTTATCAGAGATGCATTGAATTCAATAACTATAAAACGATAAACTAGTGAGTCCACCAAATTTTTTTAATAGTCACAATGTACCTTCACCAACATTACTTACGAACCATCACTACTTACACACCAAAACGCATGCTATATAATTCAATAAAACTTAAACTAAAAGAAAAATAGTACACTTCGCATATAGTTACACAGTCACGCAAATGTAAAAGAAATTTTATAGTCATTTCACATTACACATATCCTAAACATAATGTCATATTTTAATATATTTTCAAATGGTCTACATACACCCATCATTTCAGTTACTAATAAACAAACACACGACATAGAAAATCACGCAATTAATTATCATTAAGCCACCTTTTTTTCCCATCTTCTCACCCTTGCTTAACAATCACACCAAAATCATAAATAACTGGTCTGTTACATACGTCTTATTAAATAAAATAATATTCACTCTATGATTTAAAATATAACAAAAGTTAACGATATTAATACAGTGAACTACATGTTGTATTAGTTAGAAATGTACCAATATACACTGAACTACAATATTCACATGAATCTTCTTCATGTGAAACAACTCAACTTCAAAAGTTTCACAAGTAAATATATATACGTAACCCAAACAAGATATATGCATGTCTTATATTTATAATAATAAGTAGTCCATCACTAAACATCGAAGAATTTCAAATCATGATACACCCGACATGCTTTAAAGCTTGATTTTTAAAACATAGTACACACATGAGCGATATCTCTATGTAATAATATTACGAGAATCGAAACACTATGTCTATTTATTTAAAACAATTCATATTCTAGCTATAGATAAGCACAAAAATTTCTGAACACGAGTAATAAATACAAAACACTGCCAAGTTACCAAAAAAAAAACGCAAGCGGATCACTCCAACAATAACAGCAAACTAACCACACATACACAAACACTCAAATACAAACACATGGCTCTAAAAAAAAGCAGATTTTCTTAAAATGTCTTACACCACCAAGTATCACCTATTCTTGTGTGTGCATATCCTACCCAACATGCAACCAAGTTAATCGGAACCCGCTTAGCTCTGATACCAAGCTGTCACGTCCCGGATTCTGAAGAACCCGGGTTGTGAATATAAATATGAGTTTTAAATAAATAAAAAAGCAATAACAAAGATTTCAATCATTTTAATTTATAATTAAAGAGCCAAATAGTAAATCAAGCTATGTCGATTATCACATTTGGTAGATTTATTGACCTAAGGGTAGCCAATGATTTTCATATGTGATAATAGAAGAAAAAAGAGTTCAAACGAAACTATAAAATTCGACATGACCTTTGCTTTTTCTATTTGTTTCCATAAAAATAAACATGCCCACAAGACCATTCAACTACAAGTGTTGCCAATACGATTTCACGAAATAAGCCAACAGTAAAACGTCATTATTACCTAGCTTGCAATCCACCGGATACAAATACAAGATAAATGATTGTTTTAAAGCGAGACTTGTCTAAAATAAATAGTCTAGTGCATGCGGTTAAGAGTGTATATATTTTAAACCAATCTTGCAAGCAGACAGCTCTAAGCTTCTTCATGACTGGACCAACACCTGTATATCGATAAATAACAAAGTGAATAAAAAACAGAGGAAGGAGGTAAGAAAACAATCTTCGCTTTAAATGAATGGGCACACACACAACCTACCAGTTACATCTCAAGCAATATAATAAACACGCATTATAACCAAATACAGACAATGTTTTAAGCCGACAAGCAAATAATAAAATCACTTAAATTGTAACATCCCGTATTTTTATAAATAGTTTATTCATGATTTTAATTTATCCAAAAACGCTTTATTCAAATTTTACCAAAAACCGGTCACTCGACTAATTTTTAGCCAAAAACCGAAACTCTTCCGAAAAACTTTATTTTAAAAACCTGTTACTAATTTTACTAATAAAAAGGACCCAATAGATTTGTTTCTAAAGATTTGTTATTTTTGAGTAGTAAAACTATATTTTTGGATTAAGAGTTAGCTTTTAGAACTTTGGGGACCAAATAGTTCGCTTCCACAAACTATCTAAAAATAGTTTTTCTAAACCTAAAAATCAGCCCACTTTCATTCTTTAAACCTAAAATCAGCAAAGAGAAAAGAGAGAAAAGAGAAAAGAAGAAGAAGGAGAGGAAACCACCACTAGCGGGTTCTTATCAAAAGCATCTCCTCTACGCTCAAAGGTAACGGGGGTTATCCATAGCGACTAGACGAGGGTGTATGTTAGGATTAGGTTTTACGTTTATTATAAATTGGAGGTTTTTGCCTTTTATATTAATTATGTTCTTATATTGTTAATTGGGGTTAGTTGTTATATTTTTAATTCGCTTCTTTGATTTTGGATTAGTTGTGGATTTAATATTTTGATTTCGGATTAATGATAATGTTAATGGGTTGCGTGTTATATGCATTGATTATGTATTATTATGGTTGTTGATAGAATTGGGTAAATTATTGTTGAATAAAGATGTGTTTTATATTGCGTATACAAGGTGTTTGTTAAAATGCCTGAATGAGTTTTTATGTTGATTAGACTTGTTTGGCTAGTTGTGAATCTAGCACCTATGCTTTTGGATTTTGTTGAATTACGTTAGAATGACGTATGAGAATGTGATAAATGATTAGTTTATTATTTATTGGCCGAGGCCTTACTATTTATATGTATGAGAATGTGTTATATGAATAGTATAATATTATTGGCCGAGACTTTAATATTGATACATTAGCAATGGTCTCTGTCTCTTCCTAATTCCGGGAACAGAAGACGGCCGTGGGGATAGGGAATGACTCGTCTTACGGACTGGGGCGAGTGGCATGAGAGGTCCTAGTGTGCACTATATTTATTTTATGTTAGTTATGGTCTCTATCTCTTCCTAATTCCGGGGACAGTAGATGGCCGTGGGGATAGGGAATGACTCGTCTTACGGACTGGGACAAGTGGCATGAGAGGTCCAAGTGCGCACTTTAAATCTACTTTTATGTTGCAATGGTCTCTGTCTCTTCCTAATTCCGGGGACAGAAGACGGCCGTGGGGATAGGGAATGACCTACCTTACGGACTGGGGTAGGTGGCATGAGAGGTCCATGTTTGTGATTTCAGACCCTACTGGACCAAAAAACGATCGGTCGTTTCCCAAACGATCGGTCGAAATTCTTCAGAAATTTTTTCAGACCCTACTGGACCAAAAAACGATCGGTCGTTTGTCAAAACGACCGGTCGAATTCTGGTAATTTTGCGGTTTTTCTGCTATACTTCGAAAGCTCATAACTTCTTCGTTTTAACTCCGATTCTGATTCCGCTTGAAGCGTTGGCTTCGTTTTCCAGTACTCTATCTTTCTGGCATTTCGGAATTTTCATTTTCTATTTTTGGAAAAATCAAAGCGTTATATCATCGAAATTGAGAATTCGTAAAAATCAGTTAGTGAACCTTAGGAAGCTTGATAAAGTGATTAACATGTAAAATGAGCTTTTATCATGTATAAGTATTCATGTATGAGTAGGAGTGTTGAGAAAGACAACTAAAGTGTTGGTTTAACCTATTTGTAGTCATGGTTATTACCACAAGGACTAGTAGACGGGGACCTGCTACACGCGGGGGCGCACCACCAACAAGCGGTGTGGCTACCCGAGGTGGAGCAAACGGAAGAGCAGGACGAGCCCTAAGGGGGAGGGGAACAACTCGTGGAAAAAGGACTGCAACAAATCGTGGGGGGAGAGGTAACACTAATGCCCCACCACCTGAGCAACCCGAGGTAGAGGAAGAGGTTGAGACTGTATACGAGGAGGTGAATGTGGAAGAAGAGGAGAATTTTGCACCTGAACCGGAAACGGTTAATGCTAATCAAGTGATGACCGACCTTCAGAAGGTGGTGCAAATGATGGTGCAGAATGCACAAGCTGGGAGTTCAAGCAACAATGGATTGCTTAACTTCACCCGATTGGGGGCTACGACCTTCGATGGGGTAGGTGAACCATCCATAGCTGAGGGATGGGTGGACGAAATGGAGAAATACTTATCGGCTGAGGGGATAGTAAATGGGGAGCAACGAATGAATATGGCTCAGTTTCACCTAAAGGGTGAAGCACGGAAGTGGTGGTTGGGAATCGCGGATACATATGACACAAGCAACTTCGAATGGAATGAGTTCATCGAATTGTTTAATCGACAGTTTCTTCCCGATTCTTATAAAGATGAAATGAGGAGGCGGTTCGAGGAACTGTATCAAGGGGGTATGACCGTTCAAGCATACCAGCTTAAGTTTACCTCACTCTCAAGGTATGCACCAGACTCGGTTGTAGAGGGTGCAGAAAAATGTAGGAGATTCATGAAGGGGCTGAACCCGACCATCTCTTTGTAATTGGCATCGGCTCGCCATGTCAACTATAATGAGTTGGTAAAATCGGCTCAAGCTGTGGAGGGAGCTCTACTCCATAACAAGAGAATTTTAGAGAAATCGAAAACCGGAAATGCTCCGAGGGAAGAGAAGAAGCGGACTTGGGATATGGCGAATAATTCGCGGTTTCAACAACAGGGAAGGGGAGATAGGGGTTTCAACCAACTACCAACAAACACCATAATGAAGAGAGCGTGTTTTACCTGTGGAGATGTGAACCATCGACAACACGAATTCCCTAGAGTCCTATGTAGGACATGCAACCGGTTTGGACATACGGCAAGAGTTTGTACTTTGGGACAAGGAAGAATCGACACCAATCGACCCTTTAACCAACCTAGGTTGCCACCACCACCACCGAGAGGACCCGGATTCGTACCACCACACCAACTACCTAGGAACCAAGGAGGAGGGTTTCGAGGTAATCACCAAGGAGGGGGAAACCGTGGGAACTATCGAGGAGCCTATCAGGGCCCGGGAAACCGAGGAAATCATGGGGGAAATCGAGGACCGCAAGAAAACCCACCAGCTCAAGCTCGCCAATTTGCCTTGCTACAATTGCCAAACCAAGGAGATCCGGCAAATGTACAAGGTATGGTTCTTGTGTGCTCATCCTGGGCACATGTTCTTTTCGATACGGGGGCGTCGCGTTCTTTTATATCTAGAAGTCTAGTTGAGTCTTTGTCGTTAGAAATTAGGGTTCTAGATAACCCGATTGTTGTAGAGACTCCTGTTGGGGGTCGAGTTGTGTTGGACCGAGTGTGTCGGTCTTGCGAGATGGTGGTCGCAGACCACGTGTTTATATATGATTTAGTTGTCATCGAGATGTCAGGATTCGACGTGATCCTTGGAATGGACTGGTTGGTTCATTTCAACTCTTTCATCGATTGTGTTCGACGAAAAATTTTCCTTACAACTTCATCCGGAGATGAGGTGTTCTTTCGTGGGGAAAGGGACACTACCCTTTCTTCTATTCCTTATTATTCCAAGCGGGTTGTGGGCAACCTGTCTTGTCTTTTGGCTAGTCTCTCGATAGTGGAGAACGACGAGGAAGTGGAAATATGGCCACGCGTAGTGGACGACTTTAGAGATGTGTTTCCGAAGGATCTACCGGGGTTACCACTGAAAAGAGGGTTAGATTTTTCTATCGAATTGGTACCGGGAACGGCACCTATAGCCATTTCCCCGTATCGATTGGCACCGGCTGAGTTAAAGGAGTTAAGTAAGCAATTAGAAGAACTGCTAGAAAAGGGGTTTATTAGGCGGAGTACGTCACCGTGGGCGGCACCGGCCTTATTTGTGCAAAAGAAGGATGGATCGATGAGGATGTGCATCGACTATCGAAAGCTAAATAGGGTGACTATTAAGAATTAGTACCCACTACCTCGAATCGACGATTTGTTTGACCAACTGAAAGGAGCAACGTTCTTTTCAAAAATCGACTTGCGATCAGGCTATCACCAATTGAGGGTGAAGGATGAGGATATTTCGAAAACGGCATTTAGGACCCGGTATGGTCACTATGAGTTTGTGGTCATGCCGTTTGGGTTAACTAATGCGCCGGCGGCATTTATGGAGTTAATGAATCGAATCTTTAAGGAGTATCTCGACAAGTTTGTGGTGGTCTTTGTCGACGATATTTTGATTTACTCGAGTTCAAGAGAGGAACACGAGGAGCATCTCCGTTTAGCGTTGCTCACGTTGAATGAGCACCAACTTTACGAAAAATTTAGCAAATGTGAGTTTTGGCTAAATGAGGTGAAATTTCTGGGACATGTGATCTCGGAAGAAGGGGTAAAGGTGGACACGACGAAAATTGAGGCAGTTTCGAAATGGGCACAACCGAAGAATGTGTTTGAGATTCGAAGCTTCTTGGGATTAGCGGGATACTATCGACGGTTCGTCAAGGATTTCTCGAAGTTGGCGACTCCGATGACTTACCTTACCAAGAAGGGGGTGAAGTTTGTGTGGAGTGAGGCTTGCGAGAAAGCTTTTCTAGAGCTCAAGAAGCGGTTGACTAGTTCTCCTATAATAGTTATTCCCGAGCAAGGGAAGGGGTACCAAGTGTATTGTGATGCTTGGAAGGAAGGTTTGGGTTGCGTCTTGATGCAAGATGGAAATGTTATCGCATATGCTTTGCGACAACTAAAGGTTCACGAAAAGAACTATCCGACTCATGACCTAGAGCTAGCGGCAATAGTTCATGCGTTGAAGATATGGAGACATTATCTGTACGGGGAAAAGTTCGAAGTATTCTCGGATCACAAGAGCTTAGGGTATATCTTTACCCAACATGATCTAAATATGCGACAACGACGATGGATGGAATATCTGGAACAGTACGACTAAGACTTGCACTATCACCCGGGAAAGGCCAATGTAGTGGCGGATGCTTTGAGTCGAAAGTCCCATGCGACCTTAGCGCATGTGGCGATCGAGGAATGGAGGATGATGGGAAAAGTGAACGAGTTCGACTTGGAGTTTGGACATGTTAATGGGGGAACTTTGTACACAATAGTGGTACAACCGGAACTTCTGAGTAGGGTTTTGGAAGCACAAGAAGGGGATGAGAAAGTGGAAAACTTTGAGAAACAGATAAGTTCGAGCGAAGGATTAGATGGTTGGACGAAAGGAACTGATGGAGGACTACGCTTTAAGGGAAGAACTTATGTGACAGAAAACATGAGGAACGAGGTATTAAAGGAGTTTCACCACTCCCGATTAGCCGTTCATCCCGGCGGGACGAAAATGTATCATGATGCGAAAAGACAGTTTTGGTGGCCCGGAATGAAACGAGATGTAGCTTCATATGTTAGCAAGTGCCTAACTTGCCAACAAGTGAAGGCGGAACACCAAAGGCCGGCGGGTATGCTCCAACCCTTACCGGTAGCGGAATGGAAGTGGGAAAGGATAGCAATGGATTTTGTGACCAACTTACCTAAATCGGTAAGTGGGAATGACGCTGTGTGGGTTGTGGTCGACCGTTTGACCAAATCCGCACACTTCATTGCGATTAAGATGACGAATTCGGTGGAAATCTTGGGACGGAAGTATATTAAGGAAATTGTTAGACTTCATGGGGTGCCTATTTCGATAGTATCGGATCGAGACGCGAGATTTGTGTCGAGGTTCTGGGGTGCATTACAAAATGCCTTAGGGACCAAGTTGACAATGAGTACGGCATTTCATCCTCAAACGGATGGACAATCGGAGCGGACTATCCAAGTGTTAGAGGATATGTTGCGCGCGTGTGTGAACGACTTTAAGGGAGGTTGGGAGAGCCATCTACCCTTAGTTGAGTTTGCGTATAATAATAGCTTTCAAGCTAGTATTGGCATGGCACCTTTCGAGGCTTTATACGGGCGGCCGTGTAGGTCTCCGGTGTGTTGGACCGAGGTGGGAGAAACGGAAATGCTAGGACCGCAATGGATTCAAGAAACGACCGAAAAGATTAAGTTAATTCGGCAAAGGCTTGAGACGGCTCGAAGTAGACAAAAGAGTTATGCGGATAAGAGGAGGAGACCATTGGAGTTCGAAAAGGGGGATCATGTATTTTTGCGAGTTTCGCCCAGGAAGGGGATTATGAGGTTTGGCTCTAAAGGAAAGTTGAGCCCGAGATTTATCGGACCATTTGATATCGTGGACCGAGTTGGAGAAGTGGCATATCGGTTGGACTTGCCACCAAAGTTGGCGGGGGTTCACCCGGTGTTCCATGTGTCAATGTTGAAAAAGTACCATCACGACCCTTCACACGTGGTGGACTTTGAGGACATTGAGGTTAGTGCGGATGTGACCTACGAAGTGGGTCCTATAAAGATTATTGATGTACAAGAGAAGGAACTTCGAGGAAATACGATTAGATTGGTGAAAGTGGTTTGGAAACACCACGGGGCTGAGGAGGCAACTTGGGAACGTGAGGATGAGATGAAGAGGAAATATCCTAATCTCGACTTTTCTTTAGGTATTTTTCTTTAGATGCATTCTAATTTCGGGACGAAATTTCTTTATCGGGGAAGGGTTGTAACGCTTAGAGTTTGGAATTTATTTTTGTTATAACGCCTAGAGTTTACGGAGTTGTTGAGTTGTCTTTTATTATATTTGATATTGCATATAGGTGTTTACCTTATTTGGGCTTTGTAGATGTATGGAGTTGTTGAGTTAGAAGCATATCAGCTTAGTTTACTTTATTGACTTTTTATGTTGTAGCCGCTTGTTTTACATTGTTGTCTTTTTCTGTTAGATATTGTATACAGACGGTTATTCTTACATGTTGTGCATTATCTGGAGTTTATTTTATTTTAGTTATGGAGTTGTTACGGGTTGTGAACCCTGCGTATGTTCTTTATTGAATTATGGAGTTGTTACGGGTTGTACGTTTAAAATTTTTATGTCCTTGTTTATAGAAGTTTATAATTCCTGGGTATAGTTGTTTAGAAATTTCGGGACGAAATTCTTTTAAGGAGGGTTAGTTGTAACATCCCGTATTTTTATAAATAGTTTATTCATGATTTTAATTTATCCAAAAACGCTTTATTCAAATTTTACCAAAAACCGGTCACTTGACTAATTTTTAGCCAAAAACCGAAACTCTTCCGAAAAACTTTATTTTAAAAACCTGTTACTAATTTTACTAATAAAAAGGACCCAATAGATTTGTTTCTAAAGATTTGTTATTTTTGAGTAGTAAAACTATATTTTTGGATTAAGAGTTAGCTTTTAGAACTTTGGGGACCAAATAGTTCGCTTCCACAAACTATCTAAAAACAGTTTTTCTAAACCTAAAAATCAGCCCACTTTCATTCTTTAAACCTAAAATCAGGTAAGAGAAGAGAGAGAAAAAGAGAGAAAAGAGAGAAGAAGAAGAAGAAGAGAAACCACCATTAGCGGGCTCATACCGAAAGCATCTCCACTACGCTCTAAGGTAACGGGGGTTATCCATTGCGACTAGACGAGGGTGTATTTTAGGTTTTGATTTTGTGTTTATTATAAATTGGGGGTTTTTGCCTTTTTATATTAATTGTGTTCTTGAATTGTTAATTGGGGTTATTTGTTGTAGTTTTAATTCCATTATTTAAATTGTAGAGGTTGAGACCTTAGATATATTTATTTCGAATTAGCGAGATTATGGATGGGTTTGCATGATCTATTAGTTGTTTATGGGAATATATAGTTGTTGATGGAATTGGATAAATTTATGTTGAATAATGGTGAATTGTAGTTTATGCATACAAGGTGTTTGTTAAAATGCGTGAAAGTGATTTTATGTTGTTATAGCATTTGGCTAGTTGTGAATTTAGTGCATGTGGTTATGTGTTATGTTGTATTACGTTAAGTGACGTATGAGATGGTGTTATTTGAATAGTATAATATTATTGTCCGAGGCCTTAATATTTATACGTATGAGATTGTGTTAATTGGATGATTTTATATTATTGGCCGAGGCCTTGTGATTTAGCTGTAGTGGCAATGGTCTCTGTCTCTCCCTAATTCTGGGGACAGAAGACGGCCGAGGGGATAGGGAATGACTCGTCTTACAGACTAGGGCGAGTGGCGTTAGAGGTCCCAGTGTGCACTATATTTACTTTTATGTTAGCAATGGTCTATGTCTCTCCCTAATTCCGGGGACATAAGACGGCCGAAGGGATAGGGAATGACTCGTCTTACGGACTGGGACGAGTGGCGTGAGAGGTCCAAGTGCGCACTATAAATCTACTTTTATGTTGCAATGGTCTATGTCTCTCCCTAATTCCGGGGACATAAGACGGCCGAAGGGATAGGGAATGACCTACCTTACAGACTGGGGTAGGTGGCGTGAGAGGTCCATGTATGCTATAGATGTGTGTTGATGTTATTTAATTTATTTAATTTATCGTAGTTGTAGAATGTCATTATATTTCTTTTTGTACGTCGATTATCGTAGTTGTAGAATTTGTGAGCTCTTGCATTTATGGGATGGAGTGACAGTATTTGGTGGTGTCGTCCCGTCTAGTTATGTGCGTGGGACTCACCGTTACAGTTTTGTATTTCAGGTACATTATAGGTTGAGGCGTTTGGATAGGAGCCATTGGAATGCATCACATGGGTTCGGGGTTTTCGCTTTCTTTTTATTTTAGAACAGTTTTGAGGTTGTAGCCTACGGGCAAATTACATTTGTTTAGTTCCTCTTATATAATTTTGTTAAAACCTTTTGGTCGTGTAGCCGCGTTTGGCAAGCATTTTATTTATTGTTTAATTGTTCCTTTAGCTCGCAAATGTTTTCTTTTAAAATTTCAATTTTGTACCAACAGGTTGATTTCCTTTTATTTAAAAAGGTCATGCCTCGATATCCGTGTTCTATGGATTTTGGGGCGTGACATAAATAACCAAATCAGCACATTAATAAATACAATCATTAAACACATTTCAAAATCATAACAACTCATTCACAAGACTAACAGGTAAGATATTTAAAAACACAAACACGCACACTTGACCAACACACACTTAACAAACACACACTTCGGACCGATTCCCCACGTCACAGGACCTCTTTGTGCAATTAGACCCTCACCCATTTATATGGAACACCATGCCTAATTGGGGCCGGTTTTAGAGGGATCTAACCTCAAGTTAACCGATATTCCTCTTGCGCAAGTTACATCTATACGAACCTCATCTATTGCCCGATGTATCTACATCTCACCGTAGGAAGCCCCTCTATGATATACACAAGACTCATCGTAGTAACCTCATCTACGATATACATACAACTCATCGTAGGAACCTCATCTACGATACATACACATTCTTACATTATTGAACCAAAAAAAAATAGATAAATTTAAATCAATCACCACATAACATTTTCGAGTCAACACATGCAAGTTAACACCTTTCATTTCCAGGCCAATTCAACAAATATAGTTACAGATCAACACGTAACCAGCAAAACAAAGGGTCGAAATCACAATAACATACATTCGGTACACAAGCACAATAATAATCTACTTTTGACGATCAAATCAATTTTATCAAAATAACACAATCGCTAAACCAATTTGTCACTTATCAAACCTTCAACGCATAACATATTAGTAGTACTAACTTAGCCGAGCAATTAAAATATTAGAGAAATACTCACACAAGTCAAACAATCAAAACAATTAGGTCACTTAAAGTTTAAATTGGTTTCTTCCCCCTTACCGAACCAAACGAGAGCTCGTTTGTAAACCGCCAAACGAAGCCGAAAACCAGACAAAACAGCAAGACCAAATCTGGACATCAACTTGATTACCCTTAAAACTGTCCCTAAATGTGATTAAAACAAGACACAGATCAATATAATGAATGTAAATTCGGATTAGGGTAAAACCCCAAAAAACATGATTTTATAAAAGTGAAAATCGAAGGAAGAGGCTTACACAGATAGACAGGGCTCGAGGAGTACCTTAAGAAAACATATTGGGTTGTGAAAAACGGACACCCGAATACCTCGATACCAGCCTCTGAAGCGATCACATAAAAAATAAAAAAAAACACTACCTCCTCTGCCTAACACCAGCGGTCTGACCTGACGGTGTCACGGTCCCCTCCTCTCGTGTTCACTTTGTTGCTGGTCTCTATCACGTCTCTCATCTCACTCTTGCTCGTGTCTCTCTCTCTGTGTATATATACATGTGCGGTTATATATATATATGTGTGTGTGTATTTGTCATGTGTATGTATATAAGTTGTATAAATATGTACTGTATTGGACTTTCATAATTAGGTTTTAGATTTAACTATATTTCTAATTTACTTCACCTAATTATTTTCAAAAAAAAACTCCCCCAAAACTATTACATGTTTAAGTACCCATATAAAACGTTGCAAATAATATTACTATAAGTTTTTCTAAAAACTAATAATAAATACATAAATTTTTCGAGTCGTTACAATATATATGACATATATCTTTTCATCGACTTGACTGGCTACAGCGACCGCACACCACCGCCCTTTGCCATCGAAGAGGGGGCTCCCTGAGGTCCACGGCCCTCGTCATGTACGGTCTGGAAGTGAAGCATTGCCTTTCATAGTGTCTTCTCCTCCTCGAACCAAGATTGTACTGCTCCGAGGGGCGTTACTCTATGCTCCTCGCATGGGTGCTACTTCTCGTTATGAGATCTCTATTCCTTATATGATAAGGGATGTATGTTTCTGATTTGAGCCTATCTTTATGGGATACGTCCCGTATAGATTTGGTGTCTTAGTTCCTTATGAGGATATTTAATTCCTGATTGAGTCGTATCAGCATGTTCTTGAGATTATCTCGCACGTCAACTACTCGGGGGACGGCTGAAAACCCTAACTGTTTTCCTCGTAAGGGTGATTAACTGCTTATTAATTATTCTCTAATTAATAGGTCATATAATGGGTTTCACTCCATATAATACGAATAATACAGAGTTTTTACCCTGTAGTTTAACCTCTATCAATGATTTGATGAAATTTTGTTCAGATACTCTAAATGACACTTTAGATTAGTAAAGGATACATTAATAAACGTTATCAATTCTTTCACAAAAAGCTTCTATAGCACTTTTTTATTCCATCAAATATATTTTAATCTAGTATAATGTTAATATTTTACCCACTCACTATATCATCTTATTTTGATACAGTATTGAAGTCTTCCCCAATTTACCAAGGATCACTTGTGTTAGAATTACTCAAGAAATTCCACAAAGGTTCTCTCTTACTTGGTACTTTTTGCATAGATAGCTGAGATAACAATAGGCTTCTTTTTGAATGTTCCCTTTTATTTCAAAGTTTATATATGCATTGATGCATTTGACTAAAATTATATAACACCGAAATTGTCTAGTTGCGTTATTTCTATTAACTTTTCACTAGCTTGGTCCGAGCTTCATTTTTCTCAAAACTAATCAAATATTAATGCTGCTGAAGATTTTGAATATTTGCTTCCCTTTTTACCAAATTTACTTAACACACACCTAGGCCTTATACTACCCCATTTCTCTGTGTACATATTATTTTTCTGGTGAGATTGAGAGGCTTTGTAAATGTGAAATCTGGTCATTTTGGTTGCATGCTTCTTTCCTTCATCATTCATTTCTTACTCTTGCTCTGAAGCACTTTTAGTCTGATCTGATATTGCCTTTCTTTTATTATCTTGTTCTTTACAGTTGCAGTTAGATACTTCATGTCCATCTTTATAGCAGTAAAAATGAATTGGGGTTGTCTTCATAATGGTAATAATGCTAGAAGCCCCTTTCTTCACCATAGCCAATACGTACGCTTTGTACTCTACTTCTTGTGTTAGGTCAATCTCTACACGTATACGTGTCGAACCTGGCCTAGATAGATTAGCAGTAGGTTCTGTTAGGACCGATCAAGTAGAACTAAAAGGAAAGACAAGAAACTCAAGCCGAGCACACACAAACTTTGATAACGGAGTTCACCCAAATTGGCTACGTCTCCGGGCCGCTACACGTGTCACTTAATATATTATAAGGAGGATTACAAATGTAATCTAGCTAAACACAAAACTATGGTTCTCTCGCAAATAGAACTCTCTCTTTATAATATAGAGGTGTTTGTGTAGGTGTAATTAAAATACAAGATATTGGGGCATATAAATAGAACCCATAGTGGGTCATATTACAATTCCAGGCGATGTGGGATAATGAAGAAAACATGGCCAAACCTCATTTGGCTCCACAACCCAATAATCTCCTACTTGGAGTCAAATGTCGAGTGCTTCAAAAGAATTCTGATTATCCCCGACCACCGAACTCACTGTGCTCCACCGAGCAGAATGCTCCCATCGGTATCCTTGTATAGTAATTGTTACTCTTCAGAGTTGCACAATTCTTCATGTAGCGGCGACCCTGAGTCTCAAGCTCGGAGTCCTACTGAGGTTGCACACAGCCTCAGTTTGTCGATTGTAACAGCCTTCGTTAGCATATCGGTGGGGTTCTTAGCGCCCTCAATCTTTTCTAGCGCGAAGATTCCATCTTCTAGAACAGCCCGGATAAAATGGTAACGAATCTGTATGTGCTTTGTGCGTGAATGGAATACAGGGTTCTTAGCTAGCTGAACTGCACTTTGACTATCACAGTGCAGAACTCCCTTGTCGGTTTTCTGACCGAGCTCCTCTAAGAAACCTTGCAACCAAATCATCTCTTTGTTTGCTTCCGTCATCGCGATGTACTCAGCCTCTGTGGTCGACAGTGCAACAATCTTTTGCAACTTAGATGTTCAACTCACAGCAGTACCACCGTAGGTACAAACACATCCTGTTGTGCTCTTTCGTCTGTCCAGATCACCGGCCATGTCAGCATCCACATAGCCGTGTAGTACCCGAGAGATATCTCAATATCCACTTCACAGCTTCCCAATGGTGCTTGCCCGGGTTACTCATGTAACGACTGACAACTCCCACTGCATGGGTAATGTCCGGTCTTGTACACACCATAGCGTACATCAGGCTACCAATTCCAGAAGCATAGGGTATGTTCGACATACGATCCTTTCCTTCCTCGTCTGAGGGTGATTGTTTCTCTGACAAGCTAAAGTGTGCGGCTAGTGGTGAGCCTCCAGCTTTGGCATCACTCATGCTAAACCGTGCCAACACTTTCTTCACATACTCGGCTTGTAACAGAAACAGGGACCCATCCCTTCCTCGAGAAATCCTCATACCGAGGATCTGATTTGTGGCACCCAAATCTTTCATCTCGAACTGTTTCGCCAACTGTTGCTTGACCTTGTTAATCTCCATAAGGCTTGTCCCGGCAAGCAACATGTCATCTACATACAACAGTAGTATGACATACGAAGAGTTCGCAAATCTCTTCAGGAAAAAGCAGTGATCGCTATCACTTCTTTCGAACCCGGTATCCACCATGAAACTATCAAACTTCTTATACCACTGCCGTGGTGCTTGTTTTAGCCCATACAAGCTCTTCTTCAGTTTGCAAACCAGTTTCTCTTTTCCATTTTCGGCAAACCCTTCAGGTTGGAGCATGTAAATTTCTTCTTCTAGATCTCCATGGAGAAATGCAGTTTTCACATCTAACTGCTCAAGATGAAGATTCGCATTTACAACAATGCTCAACAATAGCCGAATAGTCGTCATCTTTACGACTGGTGAAAAGATCTCGGTGTAGTCAATTCCTGCCTTTTGCTGGAACCCTTTGACTACTAATCGTGCCTTATACCATTTCGAGCCATCTTGTTCCTCCTTTAGTCGGAACACCCATTTATTGCTCAGTGCCCTTTTCCCCTTGGGCAGTTCGGCTAACTGCCAAGTCACATTCTTCTCAAGTGAGTTCATCTCATCCTTCATCGCGAGCTCCCACTTGCTCGAGTCTCTCAGCTCCAGAGCTTCTTCTCTACTTTCGGGCTCGCCTGTATCACTGAGCAATATGTAATGCAGGGAAGGTGAGTATCGGGCAGGAGGTCTCCTTTCGCGATGACCTCGGCCTAATTCAGGTCGGGGAGTTTGGGGCAACTCCTCGTCCTCTTCAGCATCTGCTGGAGGATTGTCGAGCATCACTGGCTCATCTTCAGTGTCATTTTCCAACTCTCTTAGAAACACATTCATGTCGACCATACCACTTTTCTCGGACGGGAGCGCATCTTCTTCCACCACTGCATTTTGTCGATCTTTGTACAAAATGCCTTCGTTGAAGATGACATCCTTACTGCGAATGATCTTCTTTGTTTGACCATCCCAGAAGCGATATCCGAACTCAGCTCCACCGTACGCCACAAAGTAACAAACTTTGGACTTCGAGTCAAGCTTGCTACGCTCGTTTATGTCGACATGGATATATGGCAGACAACCGAACACTCGCAAGTGTTCATAAGAGATAGACTTTCCTACCCACTATTCTTCAGGAATTCTCCTCTCTATTGGCACTGAGGGTCCGCGGTTAATGAGATAAACCGCCGTGCTTACTGCATGTGCCCACAAGGCTTTGGGCAACCCACTTTGCAGTCTCATACTCCTAGCACGCTCATTGATTGTTCGGTTCATTCGCTCGGCCACGCCATTCTGCTGTGGCGTTCTTCGGATGGTCTTCTCCATTCGAATGCCTCTTTGAGCACAGAACTCTACGAACTTCGCATCAATGTACTCTCCGCCGTTATCGGACCTCAAACATTTGAGTTTATTCCCAGTCTCTAGTTCGACCATGGCCTTCCATTCTTGGAATTTCTTAAACACCTCAGACTTGTGTTTTAAGAAATAGACCCATGTTTTCCTCGTCGAATCATCGATGAAGGTCACATAGTACTGAGATCCTCCAAGTGAGGTTACCGTAGATGATCCCCATACGTCTGAGTGGACCAGTGCTAGCTTCTCCTCCTTGGGACCTTTTCCACCTTTCTGGAAGCTCACTTTCTTCTGCTTCCCAAAGATCCAACCTTTGCACATGTCGAGGTTGACAGACTTCAAGCCTGGAAGTCTACTGTCCTTCGCTAACACCTTCATCCCCTTCTCACTCATGTGACCCAACCATCGATACCACAGTTCGGAGCAGTTTTGTGACACAGCTGCCGCAACTGTACGCTCCTCATCGGTCGTCATGTACAATGTACCGACCTTACTCCCTCGGGCTATCACCATAGCTCCTCGTAAAACTTTCCAAGCTCCACAGCTAAACGAAATGGAGTGCCTTTCGCATCGAGTTGACCTACTGAAATCAGATTCTTGGTCAACCTCGGGACATGTCTCACTTTCGTTAGCTTCCATACCGACCCGTTTGGAATGCGAATTTTCACATCGCCCATTCCAACAACATCCAACGCTTCTCCGTCGGCTAGATACACTTTACCGAAATTACCCGCAATGTAATTTTCGAGTAAATCCTTCTGAGCGGTCGTGTGAAATGATGCCCAGAGTCTAGAATCCACGAATCTATATCTCTCTGCACGGCAAGCATTAGACAGTCACCCGAATCCTCGTCGCTCACAATATTAGCCCCGTGATCACGGACGGTACTCTTCTTCGACTGCTTGCACTCATGACTGAAGTGTCCCATACCCTGGCAGTTATAGCACCAAAGATTCTTCTTACTTCGGTCGCTATCTTTGCCTCCTCGGCTTAGCCCTCTTCTACCTCGGGATTGTGAACGTCCTCTAACGTCCCATACTCTGGATTTACCCCAGTCTCTTGAACCCATGTTCAAGGCTGCTCCATCATTTGAGCATTCACCCATATCTAATCTCCCGAGTTCCTCAGCGAGTATTTGATCTCGGATGCCGTTGTAAGTCAGTTTCTCCTTTCCAATTGAGTTGCTAGCAGCTCGCATGAATTCCCAACTGTTCGGTAGAGATGCTAGCAGTATAAGGGCTCTCACTTCGTCTTCAAAAGTTATCTCCACCGCATCCAACTGATTTACGTTGTCGATGAACTTGTTCACGTGACTCACGACAGGTGTCCCCTCAACCATGCGTAGGTTGAACAACTTACGCATAAGATGTACCTTGTTCGCGGATGGTTTCTCATACATGTCGGTGAGGATCTTCATCATCCCCATCGTCGTCGTCTCTCTTGCGACGTTATGTGCGACACTCCTAGATAGTGTTAGGCGTATCACTCCCAACACTTGTCGGTCTAAGAGTTTCCACGCCTCCTCGGTGGTCGTGGTTGGCCTTTCCTCAAGTAGAAGTGGCTGATGCATCTTCCTCCCGTAGAGGTAGTCCTCTATCTGCATTCTCCAGACTGCGAAGTCCTTCCCGTCGAACTTCTCGATCCCGTGTGCGGTCCTGTCTTCTTTTGACATCGATCTTCCTCTCGGTCTTCGGCCTTAGTTCTGCGAACCTCGGGCTCTGATACCACTTGTTAGGACCGATCAAGTAGAACTAAAAGAAAAGACAAGAAACTCAAGGCGAGCACACACACACTTTGATAACGGAGTTCACCCAAATTGGCTACGTCTCCGGGCCGCTACACGTGGCACTTAATATATTATAAGGAGGATTACAAATGTAATCTAGCTAAAAACAAATCTATGGTTCTCTCGCAAATAGAACCCTCTCTTTATAATATAGAGGTGTTTGTGTAGATGTAATTAAAATACAAGATATTGTGACATATAAATAGAACTCTTAGTGGGTCATATTACAATTTCAGGTGATGTGGGATAATGAAGAAAACATGCCCAAATCTCATTTGGCTCTACAAACCAACAGGTTCATCTAGTTTTCACAGCTTCCCAAATACTTTAACAATTGAAAAAATGCTAGTATTTATGTGTATATAAACTGGCATTTTGGTAGAGTGGTGACAGTGATGCGTGTTGGGTTGGATTTTAGAGTTATTTGTTAGGGAATTTTGAATTTTGGAAGAAAGGTTTGAAGATTTAGATATCAGTAATAAAGTTTGAGTTTTAAAAAAATCGTGTATATTTGTGTTCTCACTACCTTTCGTTCCTTAACTACAGAACCTCCTTATATGGCATATCTTGTTAAATAGTTTGATAAATTTCATTTTGTAGATAACAACCTTATGACTATTTTCTGTACCAGTAGGAGAACCCTACATATGAAGCACATGAAAAAGTAAATTGAATTAACCATATATAAGATCCGAGAAACTTTATAATGAATTGAAATTAACATATTGGAGTGAAGAAGTGCGTACTTCATTAATGTATTTTACTAATAAAAAATTTATAATACTAATTAGTTTGATTAGATCAGAATTAGCATTAATCAAAACCCAAACTTTGCATGCATTTCCTCTATTCTACTAGATTAACACGCCGTACAGGCTCAATGCAGATAAGTAAAAGAGCTTATGTTCATCACACACAATTGCCCTATAGTTATTTCATGTTCCATATTTATCCATTACGAAGTTTATTAACCATCTAGTAAGTATTTTATATCTTCACAGTAACTAAATATGAAATAGTACGTAGAAAACATAAGCAGCAATCCATTTGGATCGAAAGATACCAAAATTGGTGAAATCTTATCGAGAGGAATTAGTTCAATGATTCTTATCCCTTTTTTTATTTTAAGCCTTTTTTTGAACTTCTATTTTTAGCCAGTTTATCCTCTATATCTATCTCTGTTGTGAGATTAAATTTCCCATCCTTCTCTATTTCTCCCCTCTCCTTCCACTCTCCCTCTCTATCTCGGTCTCTCTTTCCCTGTCTAAGCAATGGCCGGTGAGGGGAATGGAGCTTTCGGAAGAGCAATTGATCCTCCGATGAGACCAAAAAAGAACAAGTTTGCATTTGCATGCGCTATCTTAGCATCTATGAATTCTATCATATTGGGTTATGGTGAGTTGGTGGACCGTTTATGCTAAGAATTCAATTTCATGTTATGAGTATAAATCGTAAAAACAAATTCACTGCTATTTTAAATCATTAAAAATTATTTTTTTGCTAATCTAGTGTGTCACATACGAATGTGGCAACCTATATAAGTTGCGTTCTTTATATAAGTTCAAAGATAGCAAATATAAGATTGAAGAAAACTAATTTTTAACCTGAATTAACAATCTTAATTTCAACGTCAAATAAATCATGTTCTGTGTAACCTCAACTATATATCTATACTGGAACTCACCATAATCTATTATCTTATGCAGACATTGGGGTAATGAGTGGTGCGGGGATCTTCATCAAAGACGACCTGAAGCTTAACGATGTCCAGCTCGAGATCCTTATGGGAATCTTGAATATCTATTCCCTCCTCGGCTCTGCCGCAGCTGGAAGGACATCTGATTGGATTGGTCGTCGTTACACTATTGTCCTTGCCGCAGTGTTTTTCTTCTTTGGTTCCCTTTTTATGGGCTTTGCACCAACCTATGTGTGGCTCATGGCTGGCCGCTTTGTAGCTGGAATTGGTGTTGGATATGCCCTCATGATTGCCCCTGTCTACACCGCTGAGGTGTCTCCGGCTTCTTCCCGCGGGTTCCTCACTTCCTTCCCGGAGGTCTTCATCAATATTGGTAAGTTTCTCATTTAGCAAGAAATATTTTACAATATTCTGCTTTTTTGTTAGTCTTTCCTGAAACATTTTTTTCAATTGTGTCAAATAAAGGTATCTTGTTTGGATATGTATCAAACGTTGCGTTCTCTGGTCTACCTGAGCATTTGGGATGGCGAATCATGCTCGGAATAGGAGCAATTCCGTCAGTCTTACTAGCTATCGGAGTCCTTGCTATGCCAGAGTCACCACGCTGGTTAGTTCTACAAGGCCATCTAGGCGATGCCAAGAAAGTCCTCTTCAAGACCTCAGAATCTAAAGAGGAAGCCCTTAAAAGGCTTGCAGACATCAAAGGCGCGGCAGGCATCTCGCTAGATTGCGATGATGAGGTTTGCGAAGTACCCAAGCACAGCCACGGTGAGGGCGTATGGAGAGAGCTTCTCATTTCCCCAACTCCCGTTGTCCTCCACATTGTCATCGCTGGAATCGGTATCCATTTCTTCCAACAGATTTCTGGAATAGATGCTGTTGTCCTATACAGCCCCAAGATATTCGAGAAGGCGGGAATAACAAGCAAAACACACAAGCTCCTCGCTACCGTGGCTGTTGGCATCATCAAGACCCTCTTCATACTTATTGCCACCTTTTTCTTGGACCGTTTTGGACGCAGGCCACTTCTGCTAACTAGTCTTGGGGGTATGGTGATCTCTCTATTTACCCTCTCCACATGTTTGACAGTCATCGAGCATTCACATACAAAAGTGGCTTGGGCAGTGGTCATGGCGGTCGTGTCAGTTATGGCCTATGTCGCTACATTCTCCATTGGTATGGGACCAATTGTGTGGGTCTACGGCTCAGAGATTTTTCCTTTAAGATTGCGTTCCCAGGGTATGGGCATCGGTGTTGCCGTCAATCGTGTGATGAGCGGTACCGTATCCATGACATTTTTGTCTCTATCTAATGCAATTACCATAGGTGGGGCTTTCTATCTTTACATGGGATTTGCCATCATTGCATGGCTATTTTGTTACACATTGCTCCCAGAAACACGAAACAGAACTCTTGAAGATCTCGGACAATTGTTTGGAACGTTCTTTAACTGGAGAACGACTGCAAAAGAAATTGAGGCTAAGGAAAGGGAGGCAATTAACGGTCACGGCAGTGGTGATTTCCGGCATTAAGGTTGTGAAATATGACGACAATTTATTGTGTAGAAACCCATGTATGTTAATTGCAAGGACGGAGAAACGAAAAGCAAACGGGTTGCGTGATGGTTAGGGACTCTTTATACTGAGTCACTACGAGGGTTTATGTCATAACTGATTCAAGTATGGGTTATTGACTATCAAAATTTTAAGAAAGGGGAAGAGAAAATGAGTGTATATTTACAGCGAGCATGGGAAGTCAAATGTAATCAATGTATTACCAAAGAAGGAAAGTATTTTGATATATATTGAAATTTGAGAGGGTCACTTTCCTCCTTATTTGTATAAAATGTATGTTCAAGCTTAATTGATTTCCTACTCTTTAATTTTTGATATCTTGATTTGGGTCAACAAAACTTATGTTCTTTGTAATGTGTGAAACCGCTTCATACATGATAAATCCTCTTCGGTAAACGCGCCGCACTCTATATACGTATTCATTGGAGTCCTCGCCGAGGACCTATTAATTTGGCAATCATCTATTTTGACAACATCAATAACTACTTTACACATTGTCTATAATATGGAATATGGAGTATATTACCATGAAGGTGTTTCTTAGTTTCCAAGAGGTGTGGGAAGCCGTAGAGAACGGATATGTGGAACCCGGAGAAGGCGCCACTCGAGCACAAAAAGAGGCGGCGGTGGAGTTGGTGAAAAAGGATCAAAAAGTTCTCACCATCCTTCATTATGCTTTGGACGAAATGATGTTCCAAAAGGTGGCATGTGCGACCTTGAGTAAGGAGGCGTGGGACATCTTGGAGAATTCTTTCAAAGGAGTTGACAAGGTCAAGAAGGTGTGACTTTAAATCTTGCGTGGTAATTTTGAGGCGTTGCGGATGAAGGTGTCCGAGTGCGTTGATGATTATTTTTTACGAGTCCAAACGGTCGTGAACCAAATGAAGAGGTGTGGAGAAGTTTTAGATGACACACGTGTGGTTGAAAAAATTCTACGCTCTTTACACTCCAAGTGGGATTATACTGTCGTGGCTATCGAGGAGTCTAAAGATGGTAATAATGGTAATAATGCTAGAATCCCCTTTCTTCACCATAGCCAATACGTACGCTTTGTACTCTACTTCTTGTGTTAGGTCAATCTCTACACGTATATGTATTGAACCCGGTTGTTTGGTTCATATTTTTGGCCTATGAACTATTTGTTCTCTATTGGTTTATACTAAATAATCCTAGTTGATTGTTAAGAATTGAGACAGGTTTAAGTTTACAAGTGAGGTTGCAACCACAGTTCCAACCTGCTGTTATGCAGGATTCTGTCCAGTTCTGTAATTCTGCATTACTAATCTTTAATAACGTTTATTTGTTTTAAAGTATGCAACATATATTCTCATATGTTATTAAAGATTTAGTTTGTCTATATTGAGAATATTAAAGTGATAAGGAAAGATGTTACCTAAAAGATATAAGGAGATTAGTTTATAAAGATATGTTTACTTTAATTAGTCAAACTACATCTCTATTTTCATGCAAGTCTTTATCACTTAATTCAATCTATGTTGTCTATCAAAATCAGTATGATCTATTTTAGATTGAATAATATATAGAGTTAAAGTTTCAAAATATATTCATAAAGATTTTATCTCTGAAAGATACTATATTATATGGTCCTTGTTTTTAGGAAAAGACTAACTTCTATTTCCAAGCTAGTTATTAACAGGTATTAACTTATGAATATTGAGGTCAATCCAATGCTGAAGTATCTCGTGCAATATAGAAAGATTGAAGTCAATCAAAAGAGTCAAAAGCAATCAACAAGATCTTGAAGAAAGAAGATTGTTTTTTACTCATATAAATAGTTGATAACTTTGCTTGTAAAAAGTGTGTTCTAAATTATAAATAATTTATTCTTGAGAGAATACACCGTGAGCTTTTAAATAAAAAAACAATGGTGGGATGTCATTGATATTTTGAGTGATAGTTATAAGGTAGGAGCAATATAGAGATAGGCAGAAAAACCTAGAGGGAGTCTGAGAGTTTTTCATTAAGACTTAAATCCTATATTGTAAGCTTTTATAATATCATAATCTGTGTGAGTGCCCCGGAGACGTAGCCCAGTTGGGTGAACTCCGTTGTTAAATGTGCGTGTGATTTAATTCAAATACATTTAACTTTACTGTTCTATCCATCATTATACTTAGGTTCCAACTGTGGTTGCAACTATACTTGGAACCTAACTGCATAATAGCACCTAGAACAGCGGATAGGAATTTCAATTGGTGTCAGAGCTTCACACTAGATCTTACTTAGTGTGGATCATGTGTTCTGTTAAAGATGGACTTAATGAGGGAAGGAAACGCGTTCAACAAACCACCATTGTTTGAAAGAGGAGTTAACTATGGAGTGTGGAAAATCAGAATGAGATCCTTCATTAAACAGCAAGATGAACAAGCATGGAAGACTGTATTGTATGGTTGGGAGGTTCCAACTGTTACGGATGGTGAAGGTGAACTGGTCTATGTACCTGAAGACAGATGGTCTGCTGATGAGGATAAAAAATCAAGTGGAAACTCAACAGCAATAACTTGATCTTTGCTGGTGTAACTCTTAGTGTGTTCAGGTATATCTCTCACTGTGAAACTGTCAAAGAGGCATGGGATATTTTACAAGTAACCTTTGAAAGAACTGTTAAAGTAAAAGCCTTTAAACTCCAACAGTTAACTATTCAATTTGAAAATTTAAGAATGGAGGAAGATGAAACCATTGAACAATTTAATAGTAGAATTTGTCATATTGCCCATCAAGTTGGGACCTTAGGTGAAAAATATAGTGATGCTAAACTTGTAAAGAAAACTCTAAGGTCTCTTCCAGAAAGGTTTGAAATTAAGGTTATTGCTATTGAAGAATCAACAGACTTAGATAATCTAAAACTTGAAGAGGTTATAGGAAATCTAAGCACTCATGAGATAAAAAATTTCAAACAAAAGAGACCAGAAAAAGGAATAGCCTTTCAGACTAAGAAACCTTCATCCAAGGTCTGTGAGAAAATGAGTGATGAAGAACAGCTGGCCTTCTTTGCAAAAAAGGTTTACAAAAAATTCTATAAGAAAAAACAAGATGATACTGGAACATCCAAAAAATTTCAGAAAACAGATAATCAATTTAGGAAAGAATCTATGTTTAATAATAATCCTAAAGGGAAGTGAAATCCTAAAGAGAAGGATGACAGAGATTATCAGCCTAGAGATATTCAATGCAGAGAATGTAGAGGTTATGGTCACATTTAGTCTGAGTGTGCAAATACTTTAAAAAAGAACAAAAATGCTTATATAACCAATTACAGTGATAGTGAATCTGAGAGTAACAGTGATGAAGAGAATGAATCTAACTTTGTTAATTTTATGGGAAGAATCACTGAAAAAGAGCATGTGTATGAAAGTGACTGTGAGTCTGTTTCAACCCTAGTTACAACTGGACTTAAAACCTATAGCAGTGATGAGGAAGTGCCCTCTGATGAAAATATTACTCAGTAGTATTTTGTCCTTTATGAAAAATATCAATGTCTGAGTAAACAATCCTTGATCATAAACAAACTTAATGCTAATCTAAAGGATGAGGTAAAGAATCTCACTGAGCAACTCAACACACAACTGGTTGAGTTAACTGAGACCAAGAAGAAAATAAAATTGTTGAATGTGTCTGCATCAGATAAGTTAGATGACATGTTTTCCTATTCTAGAGGCTCTAAAGATAACAGTGGTTTGGGTTACTATGGTTATGGAACCACTAGAAAAACTACTTTTGTTAAAGCTCTAGTTAAAGCTGAAACTCATGTTTTTGACAATAAGGTTAGAAGTACAGTTGCAACCAAGAAAAAACTGAATAATTTTAAGGATAAATCTACTTTTGATTTAAAACTGTGTAACTTTTGCAAAAGACCTGGACATCCAGAAATCAGGTGCTATTTAAAAATGAACATAAAGTATATTTCTCAGAAAAACTGGTTGGCCTCTTACTATCAAAAGATGAACTGGGTCTGGAAGGTTAAAAGAAAATCTACCTTAATTGCCAACAATAAAGTTGTTATTACTTCTTTAAATGTTGTTACTACTAATGATTGGTACTTTGACAGTGGTTGTTCTAAGCACATGACAGGTATTGCAAATGCTCAAAAAAATGTCATTAATCTTACAGGAAACACTGTTGTGTTTGGAGGTGGAGATACAGGTAAAATTATTAGAAAAGGAATCTTAAACAAACTTGGAATACCTGAAATTAATGATGTGTTTCTTGTAGATAGTTTAAAAGTCAATCTTATCAGCATTAGTCAACTGTGTGACAACAAGATGGTTGTTAAGTTTAACAAAGATAAGTTTCTTATTACTGATCTAAATGATGATTTGGTCATGACAGGAGTAAGATCAGCAAATAGCTGCTATATTTTTGAAAAATCTGAAAAAGAATTACCTCAGAATAGGTGCAATCAAGCTATTACTAACAATGTTGATATTTGGCATAAAAGGCTTGGTCATGTAAACTATAAAATCTTGGATAAACTTGTTAAAGAAGAATTGATAAGAGCTATTCCCAAACTCAGTTCTAAAACTCAAGGTGTTTGTGGTGATTGTGCAATAGGTAAACAAACACAGAGTATTCACAAGAGTACTAGTCAAATCTACACTAAGAGAGTCCTAAAACTTCTTCATATTGACTTAATGGGTCATATGCAAACTGAAAGTATTGGTGGTAAGAAGTATGTTTGGTAGTTGTAGATGATTTCTCTAGATACTCTTGGGTGGTGTTTTTAAGGGATAAAATTGAAACCTTTGATCATGGAACTGAATTTAAAAACAGCAAGTTTAGCAATTTTTACAACTCTTTAGGTATAAGTCATGAGTTTTCTGCACCAAAAACCCCACAACAAAATGGTATAGTGGAAAGAAAGAATATAACTATTCAGGAAATGGCTAGAGTCATGCTTAATTCTAAGAAACTTACCAAAAGATTTTGGGCTAAAGCTGTTAATACTGCATGCCA
Source organism: Primula vulgaris (assembly GCA_963920805.1). Taxonomy (NCBI): domain Eukaryota; kingdom Viridiplantae; phylum Streptophyta; class Magnoliopsida; order Ericales; family Primulaceae; genus Primula; species Primula vulgaris. Next base: position 22,011,181 of record OY987217.1, on the reverse strand, counting down.
TATTGTTAATAGGATTTATATTACAAAAGGTACTACCATGACTGCTTATGAAATTTGGAAAGGTATAAAAGCTAATGTCAAGTATTTTCAAGTATTTGGGTGTGTTTGTTACATTCTTAAAGATAGAGAACATCTTGGAAAATTTGATTATAAGAGTGACAAAGGGGTATTACTTGGATATGCTCAAAATAGTAGAGCTTTTAAAGTCTTTAATCTGAGAACAAATTATGTCATGGAATCATATAATATGATATTTGATGATTTAAAAGATGTTGATGAGACTACATGTGATGATGAAAAGTCAGGAATTACATGAAAAGAAACAGGAGAAATTCAGCAAACAGGCAGTCCAGTAGTGGTTGGAAGCTCAGTTGCAACTGAGGTTGAAACCCAGAATACAACAGATTCTAAAGAAGAAGAAGAAAGATCTCCAAATCAAACTACAAGCAAGCCTCGCTATGTAAGGACTCAGAAAAATCACTCTCTTGATAATGTCATAGGAGAAGTCACTTCAGATATGAAAACCAGAGGTAAAAGAAGTGATTTTGTTCACTTTGGTTGCTATACTTCACAGTTAGAACCTAAGAATATAAAACAAGCATTGGAAGATAGTGAGTGGATTTGGTCTATGCAAGATGAACTGTCTCAATTTGAGAGGAATAATGTTTGGACATTAGTACCTAGACTTAAGAGTAAAAATATTATAGGTACAAAATGGATCTTTAGGAATAAAAGTAATGAAGATGGAATCATTGTTAGGAATAAAGCTAGACTTGTAGCTCAAGGATACACTCAAATAGAAGAAATAGACTTTGATGAAACTTTTGCTCCTGCAGCAAGAATAGAATCTATTAGAATGCTCCTATCACTTGCTTCCTTATATGACTTTAAGTTTTTTCAACTTGATATTAAAAGTGACTTCTTAAATGGTAACATTCAAGACGAAGTTTATGTTAGTCAACCCAAAGGATTTGAAGATCCAAAATTCCCTGAACATGTTTATTTACTGAAAAAGGCTTTGTATGGTTTAAAGCAAGCTTCTAGAGCTTGGTATGACAGGTTAACTAAGTTCTTAATTGAAAAAGGTGTTAACAGAGGGGGAGTTGATAAAACTCTATTTACTAAGAAAACTACTAAGGATATCATCATTGCTCAATTTTATGTTGATGGCATAGTGTTTGGCTCTACATCTGATAATAGAATTGTTGAATTTATCTATGAAGGATGAATTTGAAATGAGTGGTGGAGGAAAATTAACTTACTTCCTAGGATTGCAAGTTAAACAAAATGAAAAGAGCATTTTTCTATGCCAAAGTAAATATGCTGATAATCTTATCAAGAAATTTGGTTTAAGTGATAGTAAAGAGAAAAGAACTCCTATGAGTACTACTTTAAAATTGTCTAAGAATGATAAAGGTAAGAGTGTTTGTCCTAGTCTATATAGATCTATGATTGGAAATCTTCTCTATTTAACTACTAGTAGACCAGATATTTTATTTAAGTGTAGGAGTATGTGCCAGGTATCAGGTAAACCCTTTAGAATCTCACTTTCTGGCTGTCAAAAGGATTTTAAGATATATAAAAGGCACCATTCACCTTGGTCTATGGTATTCTAAAGATACAAACCACTTTCTTGTTGGTTACTGTGATGCAGATTGGGCTGGTAATATATATGACAGAAAAAGCACTTCTGGTGGTTGTTTTTATTTTGAGAATAATCTTGTTTCATGGTTTAGTAAAAAACAAAACTGCATTTCTTTATCAACTGCTGAGACAGAATACATTGCAGCTGGAAGTGGATGCACTCAACTTATATGGATGAAACAAATGTTAAATGATTATAATATTAAACTAGAAGTGTTAACTCTGTTTTGTGATAACAAAAGTGCTATAGATTTGGCAAAGAATCCAGTACAACATTCCATAACTAAACATATTGATCTAAGACACCATTTTATCAGAGAATTAGTTGAAGAAAAGAGTTTAATTTTAGTACATGTTTCAACTGAAAGACAATTAGCAGATATCTTCACAAAACCCCTTGATACAAACAAATTTGAATCTTTACGAAGTGATATAGGGGTATGTCACTATAGATCTAGTTGAATACTCTTGCTATGTATGTCTGTTTTTAGTAACTTTAATACATTTTATATCTAAGGTAAGTCTTGATTGAGTTATGAAGTTTTGGTCTTGAAAAAGCCGCTAATTGATGTCTCAAAAACAGATGTGGGATAATTTGTCCTAAAACATCTATGGTAATAGAGTTGTAAGAACAAAGTGCAAAGTTTATAAGTAGGTTGCAAGCTCAGTTGCAACCCCAGTTGAAACCTCAATCTGAAATACAGACAGATCAGTGATTATCAAAAGATTATCATACTGCTTATGATAATAATCATAGTGAACAAAACAAATGAAAAGTCAAGACAAAGTCTTGATATTGTTGGCATCACTTATATTCTTTCATTGCTGAAATACTCAATCTAGTTTTTGTGTAGAGGAAAAACAGACTTGCTTAATCTAGCTCCTAGACTTAATTTTTATTTTGGATATTCTATGATAAATATATCTTCTTGAGTAAATGGCTAGAATCTTGTTTTCAAAGTTCTATATCTATATGTTATTGCTATCTTTATCTTGAAACAAGTCAAAATTATCTTTAAAAATTCAACTCCTTAAAATTCGAAATATTGGATAAATCTGTTTAACATTGGAATGTATATCTAAATTGTTTGTTGAATTTAGCTTAATAAAAACAGTATCCTTCTTGATTAATTCGAATTTCAAAATTTCCATATTTGTTACAAGGTAAGTTTCTATTTTTCAGGAAAATTGTTTCAAAAAGAGATTTGGGTATATCTTGTCTATATTTAAAAAGATTTGGGCTTAATTGCTATTTATACTAACACTTTTACTATCCCAAAATACAAATCCAATCAGAAATTACTCTATCTCTCTATCGATATTAAAAACCCTGTTTTTCTGAAAAAACCCCTTTCTCTGCGTGTTCCAACTATAGTTCCAACCTCAGATCCAACCATGTCTTCTTCTTCTCAAAGTCAGTCCAATCTCAACTATGATGATAACAGCACTCTCAGAGACTTTGTGAATCAATCCAAAACTAGTAAAGGTTTAAAGGCAAAGGTAAGTGAAATCTTTTCTACCCGTAGGGTTAAGAAACGTCCTCGTAGAAACCTACAGAGAGATCCTATCTTTATTAAATATGTTGATGACACTCTTTATAATGAGGTTGATCCTAGGTTTTGGAATGGAATTATGTCAGACAGGTTTGGTGAACTAAGTCATAGGAAGATTCATGCTGAAAGACAACTAAATTTGGCTAGTTATAAGAACATTCAGGTGCATGTTGAAAAATTGTTGAAGGATGTTGGTTTAGACAAGACTATTAGCTACCCTGATTCTTATTTTCCTGAATTATTAAGGAGTTCTATGCTAATTTAAATGCTGGTGTGTTTGATGAGGGTGATACAGCTTATGAAAGAGTGTATGTAAGGGGACTTACTCTAGATTTTAATCCTGATTTGATCAATAAGTTTCTAGGTTCTCCTAGTCCTTCTGAGGGTGGTGTTGATTATGACATTCATGTTGTAGCTCTTGCAATTACAGACAAGGAAAATCAGTTTGATGGAAATTCTATTAAAATCTCTTCTCTTACTCTCAGTGCTGCTGTTTTGCATAGAATTTCTAAGTTTAATTGGAATCCAACCAAACAAGCATCAAAGCTTACCAAGGAGATGGCAGTCTTTATCTATAGAATCATGTCAAAAATACCCATTAACTTTGGTAATCATGTGTTTAACCTAATCAAAGACTTCTGTGATGTCAAAGCTCCTTCAATACTGCTACCCTTTCCCTGTTTGATAACTGAAATTATTCTTTCTCAAGTTGTATCCACATCTTCTATTCATCATATCCTAAACTCTTTCGAAAAACTTACCAAGTGTCCTCCTTCTTTATACATCTCTGCTAAGCTTCTAAAAGAAGCTCATATTAATGACATAACTGGTGAAAAGGGAAAGGAAAAGCTGTCTACTAGTGCTTCTCCTAAGAAGAAAAGAGTTAGATGGTATCTTTTACAACAACTAGCTACAAATCAAGAGAAAAGAATTGAGTTAGACACTGCTGACTATGAGATCAAAACGCTGCTTGAAAACCTCAAGAAGAGTGAAAATGAAAGTGAAAGTGACAGTGGCTACTCTTTAAGTAGTGATGAAGATGTGGTACATGATGAACCTATCACCACAAGAGCTCCTGGTTCTAGTCGCCACTGAAATACCAAGTAACAGCAACTAGTTTGTCAAGGGCTGTGACAAATAGGGGGAGAAGAAAGTTGAGAGTTTATGTTCTTATTTTAAAGTTCTGTTTCATGTTCTGCAAATTTGTTTTGAAACTATTGTGCCAATTTCTTGCTTTATGTTTGTTCTGCAACTTATGTTTGGATTCTGTTTCTTTAATGGTTAAACAAGTTCTATTTGATTTTATATGATTTCTGCAATTCTAACTTGCAGGGGGAGCTTAAATGAATAACTCAAAATCACTTATATTGTTTTGAAATCCAAAAACACAGTGGATACTGTTTTTGCAAACAAAATTTGCAGGTGGAGCTATTTCACATAAACTCAGATTATTTGTCAAATCCAATGACAAATGGGGAGATTGTTAGGTCCAGATTTTTTGTCTATGAACTATTTGTTGTCTATTGGTTTATACTAAATAATCCTAGTTGATTGTTAACAATTGAGACAGGTTTAAGTTTACAAGTGAGGTTGCAACCACAGTTCCAACCTGCTGTTATGCAGAATTCTGTGTAGTTCTATAATTCTGCATTACTAATCTTTAATAACGTTTATTTGTTTTAAAGTATGCAGGATATATCTTCATATGTTCTTAAAGATTTAGTTTGTGTATATTGAGAATATTAAAGTGATAAGTAAAGATGTTACCTAAAAGATATAAGGAGATTAGTTTATAAATATATGTTTCCTTTAATTAGTCAAACTACATCTCTATTTTCATGCAAGTCTTTATCACTTAATTCAATCTATGTTGTCTATCAAAATCAGTATGATCTATTTTATATTGAATAATATATGGAGTTAAAGTTTCAAAATATATTCAGAAAGATTTTATCTCTAAAAGATACTATTTTATATGTTCCTTGTTTTAGGAAAAGACTAACTCCTATTTCCAAGCTAGTTATTAACAGGTATTAACTTGTGAAGATTGAGGTCAATCCAATGTTGAAGTATCTCGTGCAATATGGAAAGATTGAAGTCAATCAAAAGAGTCAAAAGAAATCAATAAGATCTTGAAGAAAGAAGATTGTTTTTTACTCATATAAATAGTTGATAACTTTGCTTGTAAAAGTGTGTTCTAAATTATAAAAAATTCATCCTTGAGAGAATACACCGTGAGCTTTTAAATGAAAAAATAATGGTGGGACGTTATTGATATTTTGAGTGATAGTTATAAGGTAAGAGCAATATAGAGATAGGTAGAAAAACTTAGAGTGGGTCTGAGAGTTTTTCATTAAGATTTAAATCTTATATTGTAAGCTTTTATAATATCATAATCTGGGTGCGTATCCCGGAGACGTAGCCCAGTTGGATGAATTCCGTTGTTAAATATGCGTGTGATTTAATTCAAGTATATTTAACTTTATTGTTATGTCCATCATTATATTTAGGTTCCAACTGTGGTTGTAACTATACTTGGAATCTGAACCCACTAGGACTAGCCTAGTGGGCTAGAACTCGTACTCTCAACTAGGAGGTACAGGGTTTGAATCTTATTAAGCGGGTATGGGTGAAATCATTTGATCCTCTTAATAAGTTTTAATAAATAAATAAAAAAAAAACTATACTTGGAACCTAACTGCATAACAGCAACTAGTATATTTGTATATATAGACTGGCATTTTGGTAGAGTGGTGAAAGGGATGCGTGTTGGGTTGGAGTTTAGAGTTATTTGTTAGAGAATTTTGAATTTTGGAAGAAAGGTTTGAAGATTTAGATATCAGTAATAAAGTTTGAGTTTTAAAAAAATCGTGTATATTTGTGTTCTCACTACCTTTCGTTCCTTAACTACAGAACCTCCTTATATGGCATATCTTGTTAAATAGTTTGATAAATTTCAATTTTGTAGATAACAACCTTATGACTATTTTCTGTACCAGTAGGAGAACCCTACATATGAAGCACATGAAAAAGTAAATTGAATTAACCATATATAAGATCCGAGAAACTTTATAATGAATTGAAATGAACATATTGGAGTGAAGAAGTGCGTACTTCATTAATGTATTTTACTAATAAAAAATTTATAATACTAATTAGTTTGATTAGATCAGAATTAGCATTAATCAAAACCCAAACTTTGCATGCATTCCTCTATTCTACTAGATTAACACGCCGTACAGGCTCAATGCAGATAAGTAAAAGAGCTTATGTTCATCACACAGTTATTTCATGTTCCATATTTATCCATTACTAAGTTTATTAACCATCTAGTAAGTATTTTATATCTTCACAGTAACTAAATATGAAATAGTACGTAGAAAACATAAGCAGCAACCCACTTGGATCGAAAGATACCAAAATTGGTGAAATCTTATCGAGAGGAATTAGTTCAATGATTCTTATCCCTTTTTTTATTTTAAGCCTTTTTTTGAACTTCTATTTTTAGCCAGTTTATCCTCTATCTATCTCCGTTGTGAGATTAAATTTCCCATCCTTCTCTATTTCTCCCCTCTCCTTCCACTCTCCCTCCCTATCTCGGTCTCTCTTTCCCTGTCTAAGCAATGGCCGGCGAGGGGAATGGAGCTTTCGGAAGAGCAATTGATCCTCCGATGAGGCCAAAAAATAACAAGTTTGCATTTGCATGCGCTATCTTAGCATCTATGAATTCTATCATATTGGGTTATGGTGAGTTGGTGGAACGTTTATGCTAAGAATTCAATTTCATGTTATGAGTATAAATTGTAAAAACAAATTCACTGCTATTTTAAATCATTAAAAAAAAAATATTGCTAATCTAGTGTCACATACGAATGTGGCAACCTATGTAAGTTGCTTTCTTTATATAAGTTCAAAGATAGCAAATATAAGATTGAAGAAAACTGATTTTTAACCTGAATTAACAATCTTAATGTCAACGTCAAATAAATCATGTTCTGTGTAACCTCAACTATATATCTATATTGAAACTCACCATAATCTATTATCTTATGCAGACATTGGGGTAATGAGTGGTGCGGGGATCTTCATCAAAGACGACCTGAAGCTTAACGATGTCCAGCACGAGATCCTTATGGGAATCTTGAATATCTATTCCCTCCTCGGCTCTGCCGCAGCTGGAAGGTCATCTGATTGGATTGGTCGTCGTTACACTATTGTCCTTGCCGCAGTGTTTTTCTTCTTTGGTTCCCTTTTTATGGGCTTTGCACCAACCTATGCGTGGCTCATGGCTGGCCGCTTTGTAGCTGGAATTGGTGTTGGATATGCCCTCATGATTGCCCCTGTCTACACCGCTGAGGTGTCTCCGGCTTCTTCCCGCGGGTTCCTCACTTCCTTCCCGGAGGTCTTCATCAATATTGGTAAGTTTCTCATTTTGCAAGAAATATTTTACAATATTCTGCTTTTTTGTAAGTCTTTCCTGAAACTTTTCCATTGTGTCAAATAAAGGTATCTTGTTTGGATATGTATCAAACGTTGCGTTCTCTGGTCTACCTGAGCATTTGGGATGGCGAATCATGCTCGGAATAGGAGCAATTCCGTCAGTCTTACTAGCTATCGGAGTCCTTGCTATGCCAGAGTCACCACGCTGGTTAGTCCTACAAGGCCGTCTAGGCGATGCCAAGAAAGTCCTCTTCAAGACCTCAGAATCTAAAGAGGAAGCCCTTGAAAGGCTTGCAGATATCAAAGGCGCGGCAGGCATCTCGCTAGATTGCGATGATGAGTTTGCGAAGTACCCAAGCACAGCCACGGTGAGGGCGTATGGAGAGAGCTTCTCATTTCCCCAACTCCCGTTGTCCTCCACATTGTCATCGCTGGAATCGGTATCCATTTCTTCCAGCAGATTTCTGGAATAGATGCTGTTGTCCTATACAGCCCCAAGATATTCGAGAAGGCGGGAATAACAAGCAAAACACACAAGCTCCTCGCTACCGTGGCTGTTGGCATCATCAAGACCCTCTTCATACTTATTGCCACCTTTTTCTTGGACCGTTTTGGACGCAGGCCACTTCTGCTAACTAGTCTTGGGGGTATGGTGATCTCTCTATTTACCCTCTCCACATGTTTGACAGTCATCGAGCATTCGCATACAAAAGTGGCTTGGGCAGTGGTCATGGCGGTCGTGTCAGTTATGGCCTATGTCGCTACATTCTCCATTGGTATGGGACCAATTGTGTGGGTCTACGGCTCAGAGATTTTTCCTTTAAGATTGCGTTCCCAGGGTATGGGCATCGGTGTTGCCGTCAATCGTGTGATGAGCGGTACCGTATCCATGACATTTTTGTCTCTATCTAATGCAATTACCATAGGTGGGGCTTTCTATCTTTACATGGGATTTGCCATCATTGCATGGCTATTTTGTTACGCATCACTCCCAGAAACACGAAACAGAACTCTTGAAGATCTCGGACAATTGTTTGGAACGTTCTTTAACTGGAGAACGACTGCAAAAGAAATTGAGGCTAAGGAAAGGGAGGCAATTAACGGTCAAGGCAGTGGTGATTTCCGGCATTAAGGTTGTGAAATATGACAACAATTTATTATGCAGCAACCCATGTATGTTAATTGCATGGACGGAGGAACGAAAAGCAAACGGGTTGCGTGATGGTTAGGGACTCTTTATACTGAGTCACTACGAGGGTTTATGTCATAACTGATTTAAGTATGGGTTATTGACTATCAAAATTTTAAGAAAGGGGAAGAGAAAATGAGTGTATATTTACAGCGAGCATGGGAAGTCAAATGTAATCAATGTATTACCAAAGAAGGGAAGTATTTTGATATATATTGAAATTTTAGAGGGTCACTTTCCTCCTTATTTGTATAAAATGTATGTTCAAGCTTAATTGATTTCCTACTCTTTAATTTTTGATATCTTGATTGGGGTCAACAAAACTTATGTTCTTTGTAATGTGTGAAACCGCTTCATACATGATAAATCCTCTTCGGTAAACGCGCCGCACTCTATATACGTATTCATTGGAGTCCTCCCCGAGGACCTAATAATTTGGCAATCATCTATTTTGACAACATCAATAACTACTTTACACATTGTCTATAATATGAAGTATATTACCATGAGCTCTTTAGGTGTCCCTAGGATATGTTTTCAGATACCGCTATCCTTCTTTTTTTTTAATCAGCAAGTCCCATTTCATTTATAGGAAGGGACCTAACCCAGAAATTACATCATCCACTTGCTTTACACTTTCAACAAAATTAGCAAGGATTCACAAGCTGCAGATATTATACCTGCATTTACAAAATACTAGATATAAAGCTAGATACGAGGCTATATACGTAGTATAAACAACTTGAAAGGGCTTCCATATGCCATTTGTTGAACAAGAGTTGTTCAACAACATCTACTGTCATTTCGAACTCCCCTTTAAGGTGTTTGACCTCTTATTTCAGTGTGAAATTTTCCTTTTCCATCAACTTTTCTTTTCCAACTCGAGCTTCATTTTCTTTTCAGCTCCTATAGCAGGTTGCTAACTTGATATTCAAGAACCACGATCCTTCTCTCTTTTTCTGCAATTTTTCAATTTTTCTCGCTCATGCCTTTCTCCATAATTTGTATATACAGTGAGGTTAAAAAATTGATATGGTGGAGGTAGTCCCTTATAGAGGCCATTGCTTCCCCTAAGCTCGCAACAAATGTCAAAAGCAAGACACTAGATTAACATGCCTTCGTTTACTGGTCAAACACCGCCTTTATACACAGTAAAACGCACCCACATCTCAGCATTTTTTATTGGGCTAGAAAGCCCATTTACTTCCTTCTAAAACTTGGCAAGCCTAGTCTATCCAACGTAAGATGAGTGTAAGTGGCTTGAGGCAATTCCTTAGCTGTGCCTGTTAAAAAAGTGGCATTACTTCCTTTCCCTCCAATTTTTGCCAAATTATCCACGACATTATTTTGCTCTCTCCAAATGTGGGATATCTCTCCATCTAACCAGTAAAACGCACCCACATCTCAGATACCGCTATCCAATTACAACCCGTCTTCTCAATGGATACAAAAACACACCCATGCTTTGGCGCCGGTACAACAGCTCCTGGTGCAACAACAAGCACCAGTTTAACTTGGTGAGATGGTGATTTAATAGCAGTGCTATCTAAACATACGGTCAACTAGCTACTTGCCTCAGGTAGCTTGTCTCCTGAAAGAAGCGTGCCCCATACCTACTATTCAAGTCTTATTCACAACATAACATCTAAAATACATATCGATTATTCAATAGATCGTCTAAGTACATACTTCTCAATAAAACAATTGATATAGTTTTAAATTTATCTTTTTGAAAATGCGCCAACTTTTAAATCAATATCTTTACAAAACCAATCCTTGCCTAGGTAAGTTGACTTTTCTCATTCTTTAACCAACTAGGTACTTGCGTTTAAGGTTATGCTTGAAATTTTTATTTTTATATTTTCAGTAAAACTATAAGTTTTTTAATATGAGATTTTGTACTTTTTTTAATCTACAAGAAAAAAAAATTGTTTTTATTTTTGAAAGATAAATAAATCAAAATATATTGTTTTATACATGAGATTTTGGATATTTTTTCATATATCGGTTGTGTACTATTATATTCATGTATATATGCGAGAGAGAAAGGAAAAAGAAGGGATCAGAGAAGAGCTATATGTAGATGTTTTAACGGTAAATTGCTACCCAACAATATTACTCTACAAATAGGAGCAAAAAGTCCCATATCATGCATGTATATTACGTATACAAACTCCGCTGTAACTCAACATTTTTAAAAGTAACGTTTATTATATATAGCAAAACATGCTCCTTATACAAGAGTTGTTATAACTACTCTTAGTTGTTTATAAGAAAACAAATTTTAACCAATCTTACAATGATACTTTGGTAGTAATTAGAAAACATGGTGGAGAGATCCACTTTTTCATTATTAACGTGGTCAAAACAACCTTATTATGAAACAATTCTAATAAAAAACAAATTTAAACAAAACTAAAAATACCTCTTCTACGTTTGAGCAATCACATGTGCTACGTTGAGCATACATGTACTTTTTTTTACTTCCGCGTTCTTGTGAATTTCCTCCTGCTTGTTGCGCTAGTATCTTACTTTTGCTTTTCTTCGTCGATACTTTCATCGAACAACTTGCAGACGTGAATATATAACATCTTTTATTCGCTTTGTTCAGTATCCACATATACTACATTGAACATCCATTCGTGCTTTCTTTTCATCTTCTTTCTTGATTTCGACCCTTTTATTGTGTGTCTTTTGACTTCTTGCGTTGCGGTTCTTTCATGATCCAATGGCTAATACTGAGTTTTTTGCTGAAATGGCCTATCTGGGACTGAAAAATCCCAGAATAGGCTAACTTTCTTTAAAATTCCCAAAATGGTCTACTTCTGAAAAACGACCGATCGAAATGGTAAAAACGACCGGTCGTTTTTATCATGAACTCTCTGGAACAATTTGGACCAAAAACGATCGGTCGTTTTTGCCATTTCGATCGGTCGTTTTTCAGCTGTACTCACTGGAAGAATTTCTACCTAAAACGATCGGTCGTTTTAGGGTAGCGATCGGTCGTTTTTGTGTTGTGCTCACTGGAAGAAAACTGTATTGAAACGATCGGTCGTGTCTGGGAACGATCGGTCGTTTTTGGTCTATACTCACTGGAAGAAATTTACTCTGAAACGATCGGTCGTTTTGTCCATTTCGATCGGTCGTTTTTCAGAAATACTTCCTATTTAAAAAAGCTCATCTCTTTTCCCAGAGCTAGTGTACTGAAAAAAAAAAAAAAAAAGAGATCTTAGATCATTTTTATTCTCCCATCATAGTTTAGGGCAAATCTCAGAGCTCTTCCAAAATAGGTAAAAGCTCAATATTTTGTTCAGACTCTATGTTTCTATAAGAGTCAATATTTTGTAAAGACTCGGTTTTTTCCACTATTTTGTTGTGTTGTTGAGTATTATTTGAATAAAATTGATAGTTTGACCGTGTGGTTATCGAAATGAAAAATCCTACAATTATGTGTTATTGGGAAGGTACGATGATGGAAACTATTAGCGAGGGGTTATCTTATGATATTTCTTATAAAAAAAATTTTAAGCTATCTAGAAACACGACATACGACAAATTTTTGGAAAAATTGTTTAAGGTACTTGATGTATCATCGACTTCAAATCGTTTGAGTTTAACATGTCGTTGTCCATATCTGACTACATTTACTGAGTTTAAATATATGCGATTGGCTGTTTATGATAATGATTCGTTGGAAACCATGCTTGAGTTAATAGAAGAAAATGGAAGAACGTTTATAGAGTTATATGTTGAAATTGAGCAAGTTTACTCTTCTGATCAAGATTACGCGTTGTATTATAATATTCTTTCCACTAATGAAATCGGTACATCAAGTAGAACACCCATTCGACAAGAGCCAATGCCAGAGGTATATTCTAAGAACAACGAACCAGATTTGACACATTTGGATGCAGTGTGTCGATTGTCATATAATATTGGTTGGTCGAACAATATAAATGAGATAGAACTTGGGGATGAACCAGATGATGAAGATCCGGACGTCAATATTAGCGAATATGAGTCTGACGATGACGAAGAAAATGTAGAAGAAGTTGACTATGAAGGATTACCATGTGAAATGGGCTCGTATATGAATGAGGATGAAAACGACCAATCAATTGGGTCACAATTGCCGAATAATACTATTCCTGATGAAATTCCTATGCATCAACCAATGTCAATTTTGTTTAATGAACCGTTCGACACTCAAGAAAATTATAGTAACCAGAGACGAAATTATATGATGTATCCTGGATTTTGGGATCCTCAAGTTAATGATCCTTTTATTGGTCTTTTATTTAGGGATAAAGAATGTTGAAAAAGGGAATAAAACTTTGGTCAATCAAACGTAACATCCATTTTTGCACTAAAAGTTCGAAGGCAAAATTTTGGGAAATTCGTTGTAAACTGGCCGAAACTCAAAAATGCAAATGGAAACTACGAGCTTCACTAAGAAAAAAACATGGATTTTTTGAAGTGTCGGTGTACAACGGTCCTCATACATGCATTCATGCCGAGCTTACAAATGATCATCCACAGTTAGATTCCAATCTTGTTGCCCAAACCATTCGAAATGCCATCACAACTAATCCTATGATGAAGATTTCATTAGTTAAAGAGATTGTGAATGCCCGCTTTGAAATGTCAGTTTCATACAAAAAAGCTTATTTAGGTAAACAAAAAGCAATCGCAGAGATATTTGGTAATTGGGAAGACTCGTATAAGGTTTTACCTAAATTTATGAAAGCGCTTCAAAAGTATAATCCCGGTACCGTAGCGGATTATGAGACAACGCCAGTTTACGATGTGGTAGGAAATCCAGTGGGTGAGGTATTGAACAGATTTTTCTTCACATTTAAGGCCGTTATTGATGTTTTTCAGTATTGTAGGCCAGTTATCGCTATTGATGCTACTCATTTATATGGAAAGTATAAAGGTAAGATTTTGTTGGCCATGGCTTCGGATGCAGATAATCATGTTTTTCTCATTGGTTGTGCATTTGTTGCTGAGGAGAGTACAATTTCGTGGAGCTATTTTTTTTGTAACATTATGCGACATGTGATTAAAGAGCGCGTGAATATTTGTCTAATTTCGGATAGACATGCTGGTATTCTAAGTACAGTGAGAGGAGTTTGGCGTGGTCAAGGTTTTGTTGGGTACGTTGTAAATAAACACAATAATTTCTACGGAAAAGAAATTGATAAATAAACAGAAAATGCTTTCCTCAAATATAAAAAATATCAAATACAAGATTTAACATAAAATAATGTAGATGATACCGAAATGGACTGAAGTCCGAGATGAGGTAACTGCAAGCAGTTTCCCTTAAACGATATTTGCCCCGCCACCTCTGCTTCTGGCTAAATGGGGCACTTCGTTCCCAAGGTACAACGTCTATCACATGTGACTCGGCGGAAACGGCACCGAGCCACGGTCGGGCCGTTGGTGGTGCGGTACTCTCTCTCTATATGTATGCATATGTGTTTGTGTGTGTATGTGTGTATGATGACATGTCTTTGTTTTCTTTTCCATGGAAAAGTGTAGAAAATGTCACAAGACCATTTCTCTTTAATATAGTCTTTGTAACTCCTTTTACAAAATAAAAAAAAAAACACATAAATGGGGGAATAAATATTTTTTGTAACCACAAATTTAAAGGAGCATTCACTCAAATAAAAACCCCTTGGTTTTTTTCCAACAATCCCCCACATGAATGCGATCTAAAACATGCAACGTGCAACTAAATGCAATCGAGAGAACCACGAGAATTCACTGCATAAGGACAGGTAGCGCGCGCCTTGAACCTGCCATAGTGATGTAAAATCTGATATGCTACTATTGGGTAGCCTTAAATCCTTGAACCCTTTAGCGTTTGTGCATACCAGGGTAATACTCACACAGTGTCCTCTCTACACCACTTACTAAGCCCTTTGGTTGTTGTCCATGTTTGGCCCTGGACTGCCTTGGCAAATTCAACCGAGTGCTCTAGTGATTTAGCCCTAGATCATCACATAGTATCGGCCATACACACTCGTTATAGGTGATTTCAAGTCAAAGGTGTCCTGACTCACCCCACTCGACCTTCGAGATACTTGATTCATTAAGAGCCTCATGCTCACCCTTAAAATGGTACATGTCTATCACTCTTTCATCATAGAAATGGGCTGAGAACTTATATTCTCGAGTGCTTTGTTCGGTTACCCGCACAATTCAGTTTCCCATTGAACCCGAGACTGAAGTTTCTAGTTCAGGTTGGGTTACCTATGCGAAGGTTTCCAATTTATTGGGCTTCAAACCCCATTTCCCTCGATGATGCTTCAACTCCTCTACGAGTCAAGCATTTTGTATATGGATCCGCATTATTATCCTTAGACCTTGCAAAGTCTATGGATTCCACAATTTTGCTAGCAATTCCTCTTACGGATTTGTGTCTCTGACGAATATGTCATGACTTTGTCGGGACTTTCCATTATACAAATTATTCTGATCCCGTTTAATAACTGACTGACTGCAGCAGTACACGTTTATTGCGGGAACAGATTTTGGCCACTTGGAATACCTCCCAAGACTTCTCAGCCAATCTGCCTCTTCTGTAGCTTGATTCAACGTTATGAATTCTAACTCTACAGTTTCTCCAACTATGCAGGTCTATTTTACAGACCTCCATAAGACTGCAACCTCTTTAAGTACAAACATATCCACTAATGGACCTTGTATTGTTAAAGTTCGAGATACACTTGGTATCTAAATACCCTCCAAACATTTTGGACATCTCGTATAATGCAGTTCATGATTGGCAGTATACCTCATGTATCTGAGAAGCCTCATTGGCAAACTTACTGAGTCTGCTCACTGAGTTGGCTATAACTGGTCTAGTGCAGTTTTTGAAGCACAAGAGACTACCTATGATAAGTTAGGTGTTTGTTTTAGTCCATATAACGACTTAACAAGTTTTCGCACCTTGGCTTACTTTACACGGAACCACGACCCAATGGGTTGTTCCTAATTCTCTATATCTCCATTTATAAAACACATGTTCTCATTAATTAATGATGCGTCTTTTTATAGAGATTAGAATATAGACGTTAAAAATTATCAAAACCGTCAGTTTACTTAAAGTAATTGACTTTATTTCTCACGTGCCTATCAACCTCATTATTGATGGCATCTTCCCATATACACATTATATGGATAACATTGATTATTTCAATATCGTCGATTCACCTTCACTCAAGAAGGTCAAGGGACAAATGAAGTTTCATTACTTACCCTTTTACCATACCGAGGCACTTCATCTTCCTTACAAGATTCACTTTCCCACTTTTCCAGCACCGTTTGAGTGTTCACTTGTCTTGGGTAGCGTAATGCTTTGAACCCTCAACGTATTGATCACACTCGCCAGGCGTTAGAGTTTTTACGGGAAAGCTTCTCTTTTAGAAAATATGCTTCTCGGACATAGAACTCTATATGCACCTTAAAGTCATCTGACTTATGCACTAGAGACCGATCAGCACTATATTTTGTGCTTATCCGATGAACACACAATCTACCGTTTTCGATCCTATCCAAATCCTTCAAGGAACAAGATTGAGACCTTTCTTAGGTAGCACCAAACTTTCACGAACTTATAGTCAGGCACCATGCCTTCTATAATTCTGACTATTTGGTCCAACTTCCTAAGCGATAGTTTGTTCAACACATAGCTTGCGGAAAGCTCACTTCCCGTACAAATTCAGAGTTTAATCCTGAATTTATCAACATGATATTCATCGTTTAAGAACTACATTTTTGCTCGAGAGCATAATAAGTCGTTCTTTAACGATTGGTGTCATTCCATCAACACAATTATGTGAACGGTGTCTCATATTCACCGTTTCAATCACACTGATCATGTATTCATATCCATGTGAATATAACATTTCGGAACTAGTTAGACAATATCTAACACTTCCAAAAATAGTCTATCATTTAATGATTAACACTTAATCATTGGATTAAAGTTGGTAGATTAACACAACAGAACACCCATGATTAAACATGTTTTCTGACAAGTCTTAATCCTCAACAATAGAATTCACGTATTCATTCTTACTTGAATGAATATCTCGGCTGATTTATCTTTACTTCTCATCAAGTAGACATATCAGTGTTTAATACATCCATCAATAAATTGAGGAAATATCTTTTAAAACTCTTCTTGGTTTTGCACTCATCTCAAATGCATCGAACCATTTGGTTATGTACTCCGTTCGAAACTTCGAACTGAAGACTTAGCAATACATTGCTTCAAACACAAACTCATATTTGTGTTTCAATTTAAATAATAGATTTAGAAAAATAAAACATTTATGTTTTTATATTTTCATGACCTAATATATCATGTCAAATAAGTGACTTAGTTGAATAACTCAACATGTCATTATTGACCATAAGAGTATCGACCAAAAATGCTCATTTTGAACAAATAGTCACTCATGTGTTGCCACAAACAAGCACACTTATCAAAATTTGATTCTAGTGTTTTGGCTACCGAAAGGCTACTGCCCTTTAGGTTTCAAAACCCGCCAGTCATTATTCAGATTTGTATGCTTTCACTTGTTAGTGGATTTCCAAACGTTTAAAACGTTTCCACACACTAATGCCCCCACAGTTCGTGCATTCCCTTTGTCCTCACTCAGAACATGCACACTGTTATAGAGAAACTTAATCGATTTCAATGTGGTAAATGAAACGATATCATTTATTTCAGACGCTTTAAGTCCATACCACTGAACCGTTAGGTTTTCTCCCACTCGCCCGTAGGCGCTTTTGGGTAACGTTTAGATTCTTTATCAACATGATCGATGGGTTACCCCCACATTTGTGAGACCCTCGGGGTTCTCCCCCAATAATAGTAATATAATTTTACTAAATTACTATTCTCAATAATAGCAAACTCAACATATTCACAATATGTTTTACTAACAAATTAATAATATGTTATTTCAACAAATTATTAAATGGTTTTCCAACAAATAACTAAGATGTTAATTTCAACAAAATATTAAATGTTCTTTCAGCAAATTAATAAGATAATATTTTAACAAATAATAAATTAGCCGATATTTGTTTATTATTAAAATAAAACTCAACGGCCAATTTATAATTTCTTTAATCATCAAATTATTTGCTCTTGGATGAACAAAGTTGGTTATTAAATAACCTTTCATCCAAATAAGTAACTGACTCGTTATTGCAATTCGTAGTTAGCTAATAAAGCTCTCCATAAATGTCAACAATAACTGTCGTTACCATAATTTATAACTCTCCAAATTAAATTGCGATTAATCACAATTAATAAGAAGTTATAAATACTCGTCATTAATCTCATTAATGATTACCGTTACAAATTTTGTAACCCTCCAAATTAAATTACAATAAATCACAATTAATAAGGACACCAACCATTATATCACCATATTAGTGTCTATAATAATGGTGGTTTCAAATTTGTAACCCCCGTCATTAATATGCACTCATGCAAAATTAATAGGAGTTACACCGGCACCCACAATGTTCTGGTCAGTTCCAGCACCCACTGTGTTCCGGACATTTCCCGCAGGAAACTGTTTGTTATCTCAAATAACAAACACGCACAATCTAATTTCGAAAAATGAAACTAAAACTCCTCATTCGCAAACACCAAATTTCTATAACCATGCATGGTTTCAAGAAACTGATTTTGCAAGAGTATTCTAGTTCATTCCCGAAAAAGATTATCAAATTCTGAAAGATTTATTCAGCCGTAAACACCAGATAAATCTGATTTTACACAGAACAATCTCAGAATTCAACCAGTTCTGTCGTAAGCCCCAAATTCTGAAAAATCAGAAAATGGTTTTACAAGAACTATTTCGAAACTAGTTCTTTCGTAAGCCCCAAATTAATGGTTTTACACGAACTATTTCGAAAACATTCATCCTCCAATTTAATTGTAGAGATCCATGTCTACATAAAAAAACTCATTGGAAATTGTTAGTAATTTTATTCACATGAAAATAATAAACATGTATAAAATTCACTAACAATATAATGTAACGAGATTACTCATAATATGAAATGATAATAAATCCATTCATTAGTAAATTATTCACATGGCTTATTATAGTAATAGTCCCAAAAGAAACGGTTTTGTAATGTGTCTCAATACCCATTACTACAAAAAATTAATCACCATTTAAGTCAAAAATTAAACTCTATTATTTTCTGACTTTAAAACGGTTACACAATCTATGTATTATAGGCTCTTGAATAACAAACTGAATAAGAATATGGATTCGGAAGAAAATACGGATTTGGAGTAATCAAAATACTTCTAGTACACCCAATAAGCTACTGTGAACAAAAGTTTTTTTTCCTCATTAAAATCCTTTTCCTTCCTTACCCAAAATCTCACGCATTCTCTGTTCTCGCACCATGCATCTTCCATAGTTATATAACATATATACATATATTTAATCTACCACTTAATCTATTTTTGTAGCATTTACGTGTCCACATATTCACATATATAAGAAGTGGAATTCATGAAATATTTAAAAGAGAATATAAGTTGTTGTCACAAGATAAAAGCATTACGTGAGCTACTGTAAAAATGTTTCTGGAAATTGGTTTAATTATCAAAACCAAGTTGTGCATAAACCAAACAAGTTAACATACTGCATAAATGTTTCTGGAAATAGCAAATCAATATGTAGTAACAATTTATGCAAGGAATATCTCTGGACCTCATATCCAATCACCGAAAAACATTCAAATCTCAAGACATATATTTAACATAAAATATATCTAAGCATACTTGTACATAAATATACACAAAATACATAAGAAGCATGCACACATATTACACAAAACTCAAACGAGACGGTTTAAAACCGAAAATAAGGATTTTCACAAAACCCCAAAAAAAGGTAAAACCAAACGAAAAACGCTTTTAACAATTCAAATGGAAAAATCAATTTCTTAAAACCAAGCTTTGTTAAAAAATGATTTTCCAATGAATTGTTTTCGAAACGGAAATAATTTGCTGTTTATCCAAACACCAAAATTATTGTATTAACGTACAAAACATAAAAAAGAATATCGTTTAAGATTGTTGGGTACGTTGTAAATAAACACAATAATTTCTACGGAAAAGAAATTGATAAATAAACAGAAAATGCTTCATCAAATATAAAAAATATCAAATACAAGATTTAACATAAAATAATGTAGATGATACCGAAATGGACTGAAGTCCGAGACGAGCTAACTACAAGCAGTTTCACTTAAACGATATTTGCCCCGCCACCTCTGCTTCTGGCTAAATGGGACACTTCGTTCCCAAGGTACAACGTCTATCACATGTGACTCGGCGGAAACGGCACCGAGCCACGGTTGGGCCGTTGGTGGTGCGGTACTCTCTCTCTATATGTATGCATATGTGTTTGTGTGTGTATGTGTGTATGATGGCATGTCTTTGTTTTCTTTTCCATGGAAAAGTGTAGAAAATGTCACAAGACCATTTCTCTTTAATATAGTCTTTGTAACTCCTTTTACAAAATAAAAAAAAACACATAAATGGGGGAATAAATATTTTTTGTAACCACAAATTTAAAGGAGCATTCACTCAAATAAAAACCCCTTGGTTTTTTTCCAACAGTATAAAGGTAAGATTTTGTTGGCCATGGCTTCGGATGTAGATAATCATGTTTTTCTCATTGGTTGTGCATTTGTTGCTGAGGAGAGTACAATTTCGTGGAGCTATTTTCTTTGTAACATTATGCGACATGTGATTAAAGAGCGCGTGAATATTTGTCTAATTTCGGATAGACATGCTGGTATTCTAAGTGCAGTGAGAGGAGTTTGGCGTGGTCAAGGTTTTGTTCATCGATATTGTTCAAATCATTTTTTCGATAATTTTAAGAAAGCTTTCAAAGGAGATCCTGACTTACACAAGTTAGTGGAGAACGCCATTTGGGAATTACAAGAAAGAAAATTGAAAAGAATCATGGAAGCAATAAAAGTGATGAATCCTCAAGCATATCAATGGTTGATGAAAGAGTCTGCGGAAAAATGGTCATATTTTCATGATAAAGGGAGGCGACATGGTAGCATGACCACAAACATGGCTGAAATTTTCAATAATGTTTTAAAAGCTGCTCGTAATTTACCAATCACTGCTGCTGTGCAGCTTATTTTCTATAAGTTGGTACACTATTTTTGCGAGCGGGAAAAGATAGTAATGGGGATGAGAAACAGCGGCACAAGATATGGTCCCAATATCCTCAAAATTTTAGAGAAACGTAAGTCGGACATTGGTCAAACCAATGTTACATTCGATTATGAAAGAGGGGTTTATTCCGTGTGTACAAGTTCAAGAAATTCCAGGGGAGGCAATACTCAAGTTGTCGACTTTTCACTTTGGCAATGCGATTGCGGTAAGTGGCAGAGTGATGGAATTCCGTGTTCACATGTGTTTTCCGTATGCGCTGCAAACCGTCTAGATTGGGAAGCTTACATAGTAAAATATTACACTCTTGAATCATACGAAGGTACGTACTCGGGGCAATTTTTCCCACTTCGGCATGAAGACTATTGGGATTCATCTGATAGATTATTTCTTCCGTATCTTACTCTTTTAAGAGAAAGGGGTCGTCCAAGATCTATTCGTATTCATAATGGTATGGATCAGTCGGAGAGACGAGCACTTATGAGATGTTCTAGTTGTCAAGGGCGAGGACATGATTGTCGTAAGTGTCCGTATCCTATACGTGGTCGACGCTTATGATTTTAGCTGTAGCTTAACGAGACAATATGTATCTTGTACTATTTTAATTTTTCGGTTGCAATTGTCTTTTTGTAAGATGAAATATCTATATTTATTCTCAGTGTTTTTTCGTACTGTTTTTTGAGAAGATAAACTAGTTTGTTAAGAAGATAAACTAGTTTGTTAAGTATGAGAGTAAATAAATAAGTGCAATTAACATAAAAAGTAAAATGAACAACATAAATAAATAAGTGCAATTAACATAAAAAGTAGAATGAACAACATAAATAAATAAGTGCAATTAACATAAATATATATATTTGATTGATTTTATATATATTTTAGTATTTTTATATATTTTTCTTGCCAAATCAGTGTCGAAAAGTGCAAAAAATTATTTGTTATGTCTAAATATTACAGTAGATCGATCGCTGTGAAAAACGACCGATCGTTTTTACACAGACGACCGATCGTTCTGCAAAATCGACCGATCGTTTTTTTAGTGTGCTCACTGGAACATTTTTGTCCAAAAACGACCGATCGCTGTGAAAAACGACCGATCATTTTTACACAGACGACCGATCGTTCTGAAAAAACGACCGATCGTTTTTTCAGTGTGCTCACTGGAACATTTTTGTCCAAAAACGACCGATCGTAATTCCAAAACGAACGATGGTTTTTCTGTTTTCCAGTTTTTAAACCTCTTTCAACCCTAATTCTCTTTCACTTTTCAAAACCTTTCATCTTTCTTTATCAAAAAATTCGCCCCCTCTCCCTAAAATCTTCTAAAAATCCTAAATATCTATATATATATAACCCAATTATCTTATTAATCCTTATAATCAACAATCAATTGGTTCCGTTTCTTGAAAACCCTTTTTTTTTCAAAATACCAATTCTTCAAAAACCCTAATTTTTTTAAAAATCCAACCATGGTTCGCACCAAGAAAGCTCAAGCTCAACCACACCTCGTCGACGAACATGACGACGAGTACGTGCCTCCGCCCCCGAGTCGCCCCCCGTTTCTCGCGCTCGACAAACCGGCTCCTCCACCGCTCCACCATCGGGCCCCGGTGCCTCTTCCGGCTCTCTTCCTCCTCTCTATCCACCTACAATGGGTAAAAGAGCTATATTGACTAACTTTACAATAGACATGCCTTTATTTCTTGAACGTTTTCCCAATCTTATGCAAGATTTACACTTCCAAAAACTCGACGTTATTCTTACTCTAAAAGAGCCTTTTTTCGCTGAAAATATCTATGAATTTTACCATAACCTAGTTCTTGATAGGGATCATGATGACGCACTCCGCGTGCGTTCATCGTTTAATGGCCAACCCTTCGTTTACGGTATAGAACGTTTACGAAATCTTCTACACCTCGATGCTGAGGGGGTGCACGAGCAAAGTGACGAACTTTGCGAAATGCTCAACATCGTTAATTTTACCGATTTCAAAGATGAGCTATTTCATCCCGCCCACAACAATCGCTCTAACAAAGCCCACAGCCTTCTCTTCCGAAATAAATTAGCCTACCATATCCTCTCTCATATTGTCCTCCCTCATACCTCAAACTTCATGGATGTTACCAATGAGTACATCTTCCTTCTAGGGTGCATCCATCGTCGAGTCAAACTTGACTTCGCGACACTCATTTTCTTTAAGATGGATTCGCTAAAAACGAAATCCAAGAATGGGTTACCTTACGGTGCCTTGATTTCGGCCATCTTAAAAGACATGAACCTCGTTCCTGGTGGAACCCTGTTCAAGAACAAGGACAAACACATTTGGGACACCTCCTATCTCGCCCAAATGTCCATTAGATTCAACACTACCGACAAGACCATTACTTGGTCTCGCAAGCGGGTGTCCGGCCCCGACTATGCTCCTTTTACCCCCGAAGAGGAAGAGTATGTCGGTCCTAAGGACACACCGCAAGCCGCTCGTGAGGATGTGTCTATCTCCTCCGAGTCCCTTCCCCCCTCCCACATCCCTTCCTTTTCCCGTCCCTCTCGAGGAAAAGGAAAAGCCCAAATCGGATCTTCCAACCGCCTCCGCGCACCGAACAATATCGGAATGCGTAACTCCACCGACGCATGTTTTGATCCATGAACACCAGTCAAGAGGACTTGGACGAAATTGATAGGATAAGCGCCGAGCAACGGGCAAAGTTCCAACGGTATTTTCCCGATCTAGCCGGTCCCGACGATGACGCCGACGAAGAGGACGACGCTACCTCCCACTCCGACTAGGCGGTTATTTTTTATATATATTTTTTTTTATGATGTCAAAGGGGGAGAAATACCTCTCCTTTAGTTTGCGTTGTATTTCTTATGCATTCTCATTTCTTTCGAACAACGTTTTTTTTTATGTAATAAGTAGCAAACGCTTTATGTTATGAATCATTATTATGTTGCTTTTTATATGCGCTTGTTATATTCTAATGCGTTGTGAGATTGCTGTTTAGATGTATGCATGATTATACTTGATGTTATTGAAATTGGTACGCATAAATTGCTAGTTGACTGGGTCAGTTGTATTGTTTTTCATTTGTGGCGATTGACCGTTTTTAGGTAAAATTATGGCCAATTTTTCGCTCGCTTACAATTGTTCATTCATTATTTCATATCGTTTTAGCTTTGATAAACGTCGTTTTATCGGATGTTGTGACATTTAATTGCTTTTTCACTAAACCTTTTATCCAAGTAAAACGTCATCTAATCGATTATTTTGATGATAACAATATTTGTAAAACATGATAAAAGCTCGTTTTGCATACTAATCATTTATCGAGTGTGTCAAAGGTTTGAAATGATAGATTACGTGAATACGAAGTTAACGGTTCAACCGGAACCTCAATCGGGCTTAAAACGAACAAGTTACGGGCTTTCGAAATATGTCAAGAAAACCGAGAAATTACTAAGGCAGAAACGACCAATCGTAAGCAGAAACGACCAATCGTTTCAGAGTAAATTTCTTCCAGTGAGTATAGACCAAAAACGACCGATCGTTTCCAGACACGACCGATCGTTTCAATACAGTTTTCTTCCAGTGAGCACAACACAAAAACGACCGATCGCTACCCTAAAACGACCGATCGTTTTAGGTAGAAATTCTTCCAGTGAGTACAGCTGAAAAACGACCGATCGTTTTTGGTCCAAATTGTTCCAGAGAGTTCATGATAAAAACGACCGGTCGTTTTTACCATTTCGATCGGTCGTTTTTCAAAAGTAGACCATTTTGGGAATTTTAAAGAAAGGTAGCCTATTCTGGGATTTTTCATTCCCAGATAGGCCATTTCAGCAAAAAAAACTCGCTAATACTTGTTTATTTGTTCGTATGTTATTTTCTTTCTTTCTTTACTTCTATGATTTCGCGATTCGGTTTTCGATGATTTTGTTTTACATAAAATATCCCCAATTTTATATCACTTTCGATATATATGTCTTTATCCTTTAGATCTGAGATATATGTTTGATAATAATTAATTTTTGGGAAAAGAGTCCGATAAAACGATCTCTCCCCCAACTTTGACGGAGAGATCAAAAGGTATGTTCATTTTTTAGGATGACGATTGTTGTGATGAGAGAGAAGAAGAAGGTGATGATATAATAGCCCGAGGGTGGGAACGGCGTATAACGGAGGAGGCGGCAGCTACGTTTTTTTACTTGAGGTGGAGAGAGAGAATTTGAAAATTAGAGAGAGGGTGACTTTTAACAGTGGTAAATATTTTAACTAAGAGATCTAATATACCCTGGAAAATTAGAGAAATTATCTAACAAATACAGCATATAATTAAATGAGTTACTTATCTGATCAAGTAATGTGGAAAGACAAGCAAACAGAGTTGCAGTACCTGTTGACGAATCTGGGATGTGACAAAGAAATGAAAATTTCTAATTATCTGGGATAGATTAGCAGTAGGTTCATCTAGTTTTAACAGCTTCCCAAATACTTTAACAATTTAAAAAATGCTAGTATTTATGTGTATATAAACTGGCATTTTGGTAGAGTGGTGAAAGTGATGCGTGTTGGGTTGGAGTTTAGAGTTATTTGTTAGAGAATTTTGAATTTTGGAAGAAAGGTTTGAAGATTTAGATATCAGTAATAAAGTTTGAGTTTTAAAAAAATCGTGTATATTTGTGTTCTCACTACCTTTCGTTCCTTAACTACAGAACCTCCTTATATGGCATATCTTGTTAAATAGTTTGATAAATTTCATTTTGTAGATAACAACCTTATGACTATTTTCTGTACCAGTAGGAGAACCCTACATATGAAGCACATGAAAAAGTAAATTGATCTAACCATATATAAGATCCGAGAAACTTTATAATGAATTGAAAGGAACATATTGGAGTGAAGAAGTGCATACTTCATTAATGTATTTTACTAATAAAAAATTTATAATACTAACTAGTTTGATTAGATCAGAATTAGCATTAATCAAAACCCAAACTTTGCATGCATTCCTCTATTCTACTAGATTAACACGCCGTACAGGCTCAATGCAGATAAGTAAAAGAGCTTATGTTCATCACACACAGTTATTTCATGTTCCGTATTTATTCATTACTTAGTTTATTAACCATCTAGTAAGTATTTTATATCTTCACAGTAACTAAATATGAAATAGTACGTAGAAAACATAAGCAGCAACCCACTTGGATCGAAAGATACCAAAATTGGTGAAATCTTATCGAGACGAATTAGTTCAATGATTCTTATCCCTTTTATAATTTTAAGCCTTTTTGTGAACTTCTATTTTTAGCCAGTTTATCCTCTATATCTATCTCCGTTGTGAGATTAAATTTCCCATCCTTCTCTATTTCTCCCCTCCTTCCACTCTCCCTCTCTATCTCGGTCTCTCTTTCCCTGTCTAAGCAATGGCTGGCGAGAAGAATGAAGCTTTCGGAAGAGCAATTGATCCTCCGATGAGACCGAAAAAGAACAAGTTTGCATTTGCATGCGCTATCTTAGCATCTATGAATTCTATCATATTGGGTTATGGTGAGTTGGTCGAACGTTTATGCTAAGAATTCAATTTCATGTTATGAGTATAAATTGTAAAAACAAATTCACTGCTATTTTAAATCATTAAAAATTAATGTGGCACCCTATATAAGTTGCCTTCTTTATATAAGTTCAAAGATAGGAAATATAAGATTGAAGAAAACTAATTTTTAACCTGAATTAACAATCTTAATTTCAACGTCAAATAAATCATGTTCTGTGTAACCTCAACTATATATCTATATTGGAACTCACCATAATCTATTATCTTATGCAGACATCGGGGTAATGAGTGGTGCGGGGATCTTCATCAAAGACGACCTGAAGCTTAACGATGTCCAGCTCGAGATCCTTATGGGAATCTTAAATATCTATTCCCTCCTCGGCTCTGCCGCAGCTGGAAGGACATCTGATTGGATTGGTCGTCGTTACACTATTGTCCTTGCCGCAGTGTTTTTCTTCTTTGGTTCCCTTTTTATGGGCTTTGCACCAACCTATGCGTGGCTCATGGCTGGCCGCTTTGTAGCTGGAATTGGTGTT
Source organism: Primula vulgaris (assembly GCA_963920805.1). Lineage (NCBI taxonomy): Eukaryota > Viridiplantae > Streptophyta > Magnoliopsida > Ericales > Primulaceae > Primula > Primula vulgaris. The sequence continues at coordinate 21,984,017 of OY987217.1, read as the reverse complement.
GGATATGCCCTCATGATTGCCCCTGTCTACACCGCTGAGGTGTCTCCGGCTTCTTCCCGCGGGTTCCTCACTTCCTTCCCGGAGGTCTTCATCAATATTGGTAAGTTTCCCATTTAGCAAGAAATATTTTACAATATTCTGCTTTTTTGTTAGTCTTTCCTGAAACATTTTTTTTCCATTGTGTCAAATAAAGGTATCTTGTTGCGATATGTATCAAACGTTGCGTTCTCTGGTCTACCTGAGCATTTGGGATGGCGAATCATGCTCGGAATAGGAGCAATTCCGTCAGTCTTACTAGCTATCGGAGTCCTTGCTATGCCAGAGTCACCACGCTGGTTAGTCCTACAAGGCCGTCTAGGCGATGCCAAGAAAGTCCTCTTCAAGACCTCAGAATCTAAAGAGGAAGCCCTTGAAAGGCTTGCAGATATCAAAGGCGCGGCAGGCATCTCGCTAGATTGCGATGATGAGGTTTGTGATGTACCCAAGCACAGCCACGGTGAGGGCGTATGGAGAGAGCTTCTCATTTCCCCAACTCCCGTTGTCCTCCACATTGTCATCGCTGGAATCGGTATCCATTTCTTCCAGCAGATTTCTGGAATAGATGCTGTTGTCCTATACAGCCCCAAGATATTCGAGAAGGCGGGAATAACAAGCAAAACACACAAGCTCCTCGCTACCGTGGCTGTTGGCATCATCAAGACCCTCTTCATACTTATTGCCACCTTTTTCTTGGACCGTTTTGGACGCAGGCCACTTCTGCTAACTAGTCTTGAGGGTATGGTGATCTCTCTATTTACCCTCTCCACATGTTTGACAGTCATCGAGCATTCGCATACAAAAGTGGCTTGGGCAGTGGTCATGGCGGTCGTGTCAGTTATGGCCTATGTCGCTACATTCTCCATTGGTATGGGACCAATTGTGTGGGTCTACGGCTCAGAGATTTTTCCTCTAAGATTGCGTTCCCAGGGTATGGGCATCGGTGTTGCCGTCAATCGTGTGATGAGCGGTACCGTATCCATGACATTTTTGTCTCTATCTAATGCAATTACCATAGGTGGGGCTTTCTATCTTTAGATGGGATTTGCCATCATTGCATGGCTATTTTGTTGCGCATTACTCCCAGAAACACGAAACAGAACTCTTGAAGATCTCGGACAATTGTTTGGAACGTTCTTTAACTGGAGAACGACTGCAAAAGAAATTGAGGCTAAGGAAAGGGAGGCAATTAACGGTCAAGGCAGTGGTGATTTCCGGCATTAAGGTTGTGAAATATGACAACAATTTATTATGCAGCAACCCATGTATGTTAATTGCATGGACGGAGAAACGAAAAGCAAACGGGTTGCGTGATGGTTAGGGACTCTTTATACTGAGTCACTACGAGGGTTTATGTCATAACTGATTCAAGTATGGGTTATTGACTATCAAAATTTTAAGAAAGGGGAAGAGAAAATGAGTATATTTACAGCGAGCATGGGAAGTCAAATGTAATCAATGTATTACCAAAGAAGGGAAGTATTTTGATATATATTGAAATTTTAGAGGGTCACTTTCCTCCTTATTTGTATAAAATGTATGTTCAAGCTTAATTGATTTCCTACTCTTTAATTTTTGATATCTTGATTTGGGTCAACAAAACTTATGTTCTTTGTAATGTGTGAAACCGCTTTATACATGATAAATCCTCTTCGGTAAACGCGCCGCACTCTATATACGTATTCATTGGAGTCCTCCCCGAGGACCTAATAATTTGGCAATCATCTATTTTGACAACATCAATAACTACTTTACACATTGTCTATAATATGAAGTATATTACCATGAGCTCTTTAGGTGTCCCTAGGATATGTTTTCAGATACCGCTATCCTTTTTTTTTTTTAATCAGTAAGTCCCATTTCATTTATAGGAAGGGACCTAACCCAGAAATTACATCATCCACTTGCTTTACACTTTCAACAAAATTAGCAAGGATTCACAAGCTGCAGAGATTACACCTGCATTTACAAAATACTAGATATAAAGCTAGATACGAGGCTATATACGATCAAAACATCTCCATTTTCATCCATTTTCACATAAAGAGAATGCTCGTGAGGACATTTTATAAAATTATTTTCTTGGAAATACTTATCAATTCTAGTATTGCAAGCTCGCGGAGCTTGCTTTAAACCATAAAGCGTCTTTTTCAATTTTAAAACTTTATTTTCACGACCTTTTATTTCATACGGCGGTTGTTGCAAATAAACTTATTCTTCTAAATTTCCGTTTAAAAACACGGATTTCACAATCATTTGATTTATTTTCCAATTATTTTGCGCCGCCAAAGAGATTAAAAATCTTATCGTTTCTAAACGAGCGACGGGAGCAAACACTTTGTCGTAGTCGATTCCGGCCTTTTGGTTGTAACCTTTTACGACCAATCTAGATTTGTATTTTTCGATTTATCATTTTGCGTTCTTCTTCTCCTTATAGACCCATTTCGCGCCAATAGCTTTGTGCCCTTTCGATAAGTTTGCCAACACCCACGATCATTTTTCATTATCGAGTTTATTTCTTCATCCATAGCATTTCTCCAGTTTTCGTTTTACATCGCTTCTTCAACGCCGATAGGTTCACAACCCGTAAAGAGACAAAAGGGAGTAACGTTGTCGTCGATTCTTTCGGTCACTTTGTATAAGTCTTGTAAGGTTCGAAAATGTTGGGGCCTTTCGCTTGAACTTTCATCGCTCGCGGATCCTACTTCGTCATACGAGGGAGGTGATGGTGGTGGCGTCGTGGGCTCCTCTTCTAATTGAACTTTCTCGTCTTCCTCATCACTATAATAAGGAAAGAAATTATAGTCGTCCTCCATTTTGTCGAAATTCCACGTTCCTTCTTCGTCGAACTCAACGTCTCGGCTCACAACAAATTTTTCTTTCTCCGGATTGTATAGCTTGTAACCTTTTGCCCTCGGGTCGTAGCCAATGAATATAAACTTCTCGCTTTTAGCATCCAATTTGGATCTTTTTTGGTCCGGAACATGTGCTCCCAAAAACTCTTAAATGCGCTATTCCCGGCTTTCTTCCACTCCACGCTTCTTCGGGAGTTTTACCCCAAACATTTCGAGATGGGGATCGGTTCGACAAATAAACCGCACTATCAACGGCCTCGGCCCAAAATTCTTTTGGAATATTTTTGCTTTTCAACATACTACGAGTCATATTTAAAAGAGATCGATTTTTTCTTTCAACAACCCCATTTTGTTGTAGGGTATAGGCAACCGTCAAATGACGAAAAATGCCATTTTCTTCACAATAATTTTCAAAATCATTCGAAGTAAATTCTCCTCCTTGATCCGATCTCATGGCCTTTATTTTTAAACCACTTTCATTTTCAATAAGAGCTTTAAATTTCTTGAAAGCATCAAAAACATCGGATTTTTGTTTCAAAAAATAATCCCAAGTCTTTCGACTAAAATCATCGATAAAAAGGTCAAAATAGTTACTTTTTCCGAGAGAAGTTGGTTTTATAGGGCCGCAAATATCCGTATGCACAAGTTCTAAAGGTGTTTTAACTCTCGTAGTTGATTTTCCGAGAGAACTTGGTTTTATAGGGTCGATTGTTTTCCAAATAAACACTCTTCGCAAAGCTCATCGACATGATCAATATGGGGTAAACCATTCACCATATTTTTGTTACTCAACAATTTTAGTGCCCCAAAATTTAAATGGCCAAATCTCAAATGCCAAAGTCAAGATTTTTCTTTCAAACACGATTTTAAACATTTAGCCCTACCATAACTAATATTCAAAGAAAACATTCTATTTTTCGACATATGCACTTGCACAACCAAATTTCCATTTTTATCTTTTAAAACAAGCCTAAGATTTTCCGAATACACATCATAGCATTTTTTCAAGAGTTGTCCCAAACTCAAAATATTAGATTTCATATTAGGGACATAATAAACATTAGAGATAAAATTATTTTCTCCATTTTTTTATTTTATTAAAACTTTTTCCTTTCCTTTTATCGGAACTTTAGATTCATCGCCAAAGCATATATCACCATTCACTTTTTCGTCGAGTTCGGTAAAGACATTTTTATCGCCACACATATGGTTGCTCGCGCCGGTATCTAAATACCAAGTATTATTTCCTTCATTTTCATTTCCTTTATGGGCAAACAAAAGTGTAAAACGCTCTTCATTTTCTTTAGCAAAATTAGCTCTTTCCTCCATTTTATTTTTACCCAATCTACATTCGGAAGCGTAATGCCCAAATTTTTGACAATTATAACATTTAATTTTGGACTTGTCATACCTTGGTTTTGCACCAAAATTTTCCCCTCTTCCACGGCCTCTTGTCGAATACGAGCTTGGCCTTCTTTCTTCTTTCTCAAAAGAATTGTAACTTCCACGGACATACATTTGACCTCGTCCTCTTCCTCCTTGTTTTTTCCAATTGCCAACATTCTTTTCGTCCATCCTAAGCTTCGTTTGGAGAGCTTGTTCGAGCGGCTCTTCATTGACAACTCTTTTGTTGAGTTTGTTCTCATGCGCTTGGAGCGAACCTAAAAGTTGGTCCACTGTCATAGTTTCCACATGTTTAGACTCCTCGATAGCCACGAAAATATAATCCCACTTGGAGTCTAAAGAGCGTAGAATTTTTTCAACCACACGTATCTCATCTAAAACTTCTCCACACCTCTTCATTTGGTTCACGACCGTTTGGACTCGTGAAAAATAATCATCAACGCACTCGGACTCCTTCATCCGCAACGCCTCAAAATTAGCACGCAAGGTTTGAAGTCGCACCTTCTTGACCTTGTGAACTCCTTTGAAGGAATTCTCCAAGATTTCCCACGCCTCCTTACTCGAGGTCGCACATGCCACCTTTTGGAACATCATTTCGTCCAAAGCATAATAAAGGACGGTGAGAGCTTTTCGATCCTTTTTTGCCAACTCCACTGCCGCCTCTTTTTGTGCTCGAGTGACGCCTTCTCCGGGTTCCACACATCCCTTCTCTATGGCTTCTCACACCTCTTGGGAACTAAGAAACACCTTCATTCGTATACTCCAATTATCGTAAAAATCCTTTTTAAGGATAGGGATAAAGGGGATCATATTTCCGACCATTAGGACCGTCTCGCTCTGATACCACTGTTGGGTCGAAACGACCACTCACTCACATAAAATGACAACGCAAAATATAGAGAGGGAAAGAACTCTTATAATATCAAACTCAAACTAAATTTTGGTGTACTTATAAATGGAAGTAGAGCATATATTTATACTAAACTCAAGAGAATATCAAAGGTCTTGAGTTATGAAAATTTATTCTAGAAAATCAAAAGACATAACTTATTCATGCATCCATATCCAAGGTCTATGCATGTATCCGAAAGTTTCATGGCATTAAAGCAAAGATTGAACCAAATAATTTATTATTTCAACATTGATCTCCCCTTTAAGGTGTTTGACCTCTTATTTCAGTGTGAAATTTTCCTTTTCCATCAAATTTTCTATCCCAACTCGAGCTTCATTTTCTTTTCAGCTCCTTGAGCTGGTTGCTAACTTGATCTTCAAGAACCACGATCGTAAATTTGGAACGACGAGGAGTTTCTTACCTAAGAATAAGAGATGATGACGGAATTTGAAGAGGCAAGACAATGAGGAGAGATCGCTATCAGAAGAAGACCCTCAAGTTGCAAGAAAGTTTTAGAAGAGCAAGGAAGTTCCAATTTGGATCATTTAAAGTTTGTTTTTGTGCGATTAAGTATGTATTTTTCTATTTGTTTCATATTTGATTCTCTGTTTTTCTTTTGTGGGGTTTTTTCCCCACTTTTTTATTTTTCAATCATTGTCAATAAACAAAAAAGTGGGTTTTTTCCAACATTAATATAAAATAAAAAAATCTGAATATTTTGTTTGGTTATGGTTATTGTGGTGTGTTCTAATCGTTATGCGGAATTATTTGTATAAATAACAAACTAGCCAGACAACATGGTCCTTGTTATTTTCATATAAATACTAAGTGCATCTCTCACTTTTATAGGGAATTCAAATATCTTAGATAATTTTATTGTAGTCATGATGATTGGCCCAAAAAAAATTTAAAATAATTCTTTTAGGCAATTTCCAAATTCATTCTTGCAAGTAATCAAAAGACAAAAATTATTGATGCGCCTTAGAAATTAGGTCCAGAGTATTGAGTACATTCTGTAACTTAAAACCAATAAGAAAATTCCATCCTAGGAATTGACCCGCTTTATTCGCTGTTTTCACGTAACCTGCGCATAAACAGTTAAAATCAGGGGGACTTGGTGGTTTGACCATCGTTCACCCTCCGTCGTCCGAATCAGTGTTACGAATAGGTGAACCTCTTAGGTATAAATAGAATGTATTTTGTATATTGAATATAAATAGGGTTTAGAGATACTCGTATTTAGTGTATGAGTATATGAGTTCGTATGAAATCAGATATCTTTAACTTCGTGGTTAATGAGCCCTTATATAGGCGGATGATATATGGTGAATCTTCCTTAATCGACATGATCTTTCCAATCACATCTTTATTATATCTGTAAATATCGCTCTTGCCATGCTAACATATATTGCGTATATCTTTCCACCGACTTGATTGGCTACAGCGAGCGCACACCACTACCCCTTGCCATCGAGGAGGGGGCACCCTGAGGTCCACGGCCCTCGTCAAGTACGGTCTGGAAGTGAAGCATTGCCTTTCATAGTGTCTTCTCGTCCTCGAACCAAGATTGTTCTGGTCCGAGGAGCGTTACTCTATGCTCCTCGCATGGGTGCTACTTCTCGTTATGAGATCTCTATTTCTTATATGATAAGGGATGTATGTTACTGATTTGACCATATCTTTATGGGATACGTCCCGTATAGATTTGGTGTCTTCGTTCCTTATGAGGATATTTAATTAATTCCTGATTGAGTCGTATCAACATGTTCTTGAGATTATCTCGCACGTCAACTACTCGGGAGACGGGTGAAATCCCTAACTGTTTTCCTCGTAAGGATGATTAACTTCTTATTAATTATTCTCTAATTGATAGGTCAAACAATAGGTTTCACTCCATATAATACGAATAATACAGAGTTTTTAGCCTATAGTTTAACCTCTATCAATGATTTGATGAAATTTTGTTCAGATACTCTAAATGACACTTTAAATTAGTAAAGGATACATTAATAAACGTTATCAATTCTTTCACAAAAAACTTCTATAGCACTTTTTTATTCCATCAAATATATTTTAATCTAGTATAATGTTAATATTTTACCCACTCACTATATCATCTTATTTTGATACAGTATTGAAGTCTTCCCCAATTTACCAAGGATCACTTGTGTTAGAATTACTCAAGAAATTCCACAAAGGTTCTCTCTTACTTGGTACTTTTTGCATAGATAGCTGAGATAACAATAGGCTTCTTCAGAATGTTCCCTTTTATTTCAAAGTTTATATATTCATTGATGCATTTGACTAAAATTATATAACACCCAAATTGTGTAGTTGCGTTATTTCTATTAACTTTTCACTAGCTTGGTCCGAGCTTCATTTTTCTCAAAACTAATCAAATATCAATGCTGCTGAAGATTTTGAATATTTGCTTCCCTTTTTACAAAATTTACTTAACACACACCTAGGCCTTATACTACCCCATTTCTCTGTGTACATATTATTTTTCTGGTGAGATTGAGAGGCTTTATAAATGTGAAATCTGGTCATTTTGTTTGCATGCTTCTTTCCTTCGTCATTCATTTCTTGCTCTTGCTCTGGAGCACTTTTAGTCTGATCTGATATTGCCTTTCTTTTTATTATCTTGTTCTTTAAAGTTGCAGTTAGATACTTCATGTCCATCTTTATAGCAGTAAAAATGAATTGGGGTTGTCTTCTTAATGGTAATAATGCTAGAATCCCCTTTCTTCACCATCGCCAATACGTACGGTTTGTACTCTACTTCTTGTGTTAGGTCAATCTCTACATGTATACGTGTTGAACCCGGCCTAAATAGATTAGCAGTAGGTTCATCTAGTTTTAACAGCTTCCCAAATACTTTAACAATTGAAAAAATGCTAGTATTTTGGTAGGGTGGTGAAGATAATGCGTGTTGGGTTGGGGTATAGAGTTATTTGTTACAGAATTTCGAATTTTGGAAGAAAGGTTTGGAGATTTAGATATCAGTAATAAAGTTTGAGTTTTAAAAAAATCGTGTATATTTGTGTGCTCACTGCCTTTCGTTCCTTAAGTACAGAACCTCCTTATATAGCATATCTTGTTAACGTGTTGGATATGCCCTCATGATTGCCCCTGTCTACACCGCTGAGGTGTCTCCGGCTTCTTCCAGCGGGTTCCTCACCTCCTTCCCAGAGGTCTTCATCAATATTGATAAGTTTCTCATTTAACAAGAAATTTTAATTTTACAATATTCTGCTTTTTTGTTAGTCTTTCCTGAAACATTTTTATTCCCATTGTGTCAAATAAAGGTATCTTGCTTGGATATGTATCAAACGTTGCGTTCTCTGGTCTACCTGAGCATTTGGGATGGCGAATCATGCTCGGAATAGGGGCAATTCCTTCAGTCTTACTAGCTATCGGAGTCCTTGCTATGCCAGAGTCACCACGTTGGTTAGTCCTACAAGGCCGTCTAGGCGATGCCAACAAAGTCCTCTTCAAGACCTCAGAATCTAAAGAGGAAGCCCTTGAAAGGCTTGCAGATATCAAAGGTGACGCAGGCATCCCGCTAGATTGCGAAGATGAGGTTTGCGAAGTTCCCAAGCACAGCCACGGTGAGGGCGTGTGGAGAGAGCTTCTCGTTTCCCCAACCCCTGTTGTCCTCCACATTGTCATCGCCGGAATCGGAATTCATTTGTTCCAACAGATTTCTGGAATAGATGCTGTTGTCCTATACAGCCCCAAGATATTCGAGAAGGCAGGAATAGCAAGCAAAACACACAAGCTCCTCGCTACCGTGGCTGTTGGCATCATCAAGACCCTCTTCATACTTATTGCCACCTTTTTCTTGGACCCTTTTGGACGCAGGCCACTTCTGCTAACCAGTCTTGGCGGTATGGTGATCTCTCTATTTACCCTCTCCACATGTTTGACAGTCGTGGAGCATTCGCATACAAAAGTTGCTTGGGCAGTGGTCTTGGCGGTCATGTCAGTTATGGCCTATGTCGCTACTTTTTCCATTGGTATGGGACCAATTGTGTGGGTCTACGGCTCAGAGATTTTCCCTCTAAGATTGCGTTCCCAGGGTATGGGCATCGGTGTTGCCGTCAATCGTGTGATGAGCGGTACCGTATCCATGACATTTTTGTCTCTGTCTAATGCAATTACCATAGGCGGGGCCTTCTATCTTTACATGGGATTCGCCATCATCGCATGGCTATTTTGTTACACATTGCTCCCAGAAACACGAAACAGAACTGTTGAAGATCTCGGACAATTGTTTGGAATGTTCTTTAACTGGAGAACGACTGCAAAAGAAATTGAGGCTAAGGAAAGGGAGGCAATTAACGGTCACCGAAGTGGTGATTTCCGACTTTAATGTTGTGAAATATGACAGACAATTTATTATGTAGCAACGTCCCATGTATGTTAAGTGCATGTACAAGCGGAGAAACGGAAATTTAAATGGGTTGTCTGATGGTTAGGGCCTCTTCATACTGAGTCACTACTAGGGTTTATGCCATAACTAATTCAAGTATGGGTTATTGATTATCAAAATTTTATGAAAGGGGGAGAGGAAGTGAGTGTATATTTACAGCGTGCATGGGAAGTCAAATGTTATCAATGTATTACCAAAGAAGGCAAGTATTTTGATATATTTTGAAATTTTAGAGGGTCACATCCCTCATTATTTGTAAAAAAATGTATGTTCATGCTTAATTAATTTCGTTTTTTCATTTCGATATCTTGATTTGGGTCAACAAAACTTATGTTATTTATAATGTGTGGAAACCGCCTCATACATAGCTTTTACAAATTAAGTTACGAGTCTATGACGTATGCAAATAAGAAATATAAAGTGAAACTAATGTGAAAACAGAATTTAATACTTAACCACCAAAATGAAATCTAGTGCGGTTTTGTTTTATATATCTTGAAACGCGCCTGCGCCTGCCCTAATTTTGCCAATGTTCAGAAATAATTGAAACGATAAATTTCTTGTTTTGTGTTTTTTGCTACAAGGATAGATTTTTAAGATTATCAATCATTATGTTTATTTACTCTACTTTCCTTAGAACTTCATTTCCAAATCTAGCTTCAGATTTATTATCTCACACCCTGACTTTCCGACATTGTCCGAACAGCCTATATATCAATATCTCTTATCCTTTTTATAATGATGATACTCCTTTATAGGGAGTAGTCAAACTACTATGCTAAGAGTTGTTGGATTTTAATTAAATACATTCAATGGGTTAAATAAAAGTTGGCTAAACAGGAAAAAAGGTCAAAACCATAAAACTAACCTTCCAAAATGGAAATTCCTAATTGATATCAACCTAAATTTAGTTATTAATTAAAACCAAAAAAACATTATTAATTAAAACCAAAAAATATTATTAATTTTTTCATCAAACATTGTAAGGAAACAAATAAAAACAATAAAACTAACATTCGTTCAATATAATAAAAAGCTAAATAAAATTGTAGAATTTTATTTGATACTATCCTAAATTTAATTATTGGTTAAAAAAAAAATTATGAATTTTTTTCATTGTGTGTAGTACTACTATCTATATGTATTGTTTATCAAATTTTGTTATTAGTGTTTATTACGAGTTGGGCGTTCAACATTGGGAGAATGAAAACAAATGGAAAGAAATGAGGGAAAGATATGGTATAATATTCTCATATTTCAATCTTTTTATTTTACCATATGATCAAAATGGATTCGAATCCAATGATTGATAATTTGATATGAGGAGAGTGTAAGGACTCCTTTCTAAGGAGAGTGGCTCCTCTTTTTTTTTTTTATAGATCCTCCCCGAGGAACTAATAATTTCTCAATAATTTGGCAAAGCTTGACTAAGTTATATATTTATAGGAAAACAAACTTTAACCAATCGTACAATGACACTTTGATAACAATTAAAGAACTTTAAGTCAAACCCAACCAGCAGGGGGAAGCTAAGTGGGGACGATCGGGTGTCACGGCACCCCTCATAATTTTAGAAATCCCAAGTGACGTAATTTTTTTTTAGTACAATTTCTTTTTAGGTGTAGATTTGGCACCCCCATAAAAATATGTTACTTGTACATATATTTTGGCACCCCCCATTTACACATCCTGGCTTCGCCCCTGCCCAACCAGATGTATGAATCTTTAAGGATAACCAACGGACATAAAATTATCCCCACGTACTGCAGTTTTCTTCAAAAAATTATAATGTGGAAAACAGGAAAAGTAATATGATAAGGAATAGGGAATTTAGGAGAGGAACATAGATAAAACTAGGGAATATTCCCTCTTTAATTCTTATTCCATTTTCAGCTAATGAAAAGCAATGTGTTGTGTTTTAAAAATAACCCTTATGGAGAATTTTTTATGTAAATAACAAACTTTAGTTAACATTGTCCTTGTTCATTTCAAATTATTCACTAAGGAGTAAAGTACATGCATCTTTCACTTTTAATTATAAGGAACTCAAATATCTGGAGATGGTTTTATTGTAGTTATGATGATTAGCACAAAATATTTTGAAATATAAATCTTTTAGGCAGCTTATCAGCTTCAATCTAGCAAAGTAATCAAAAGACAACAATGAAGTGATGAAATTCTGTTGAGATACACTTAATGACACTTTGAAATAGAATACTAAAGGGTGCATTAATGAAACCTTATCAATTCTTTCACATTTATCAATTCTTTCACAAATAGCTTATGTTTCACTTCTTTTATTCCACCAAATATATTTTGATCTAGTATAGCTCATTTACTCAACACCTAATATAAATCATGCACATAATCATTTGCAGTACAAATGTTTATATTTTACCCACCCATTTTATCAATTTTTTTTTATACAATACTGAAGTCTCCTCCACTTAACAAACAACCACTTGTGATAAAAGTACTCAAGAAATCCCACAGAGGTTCTCTTTCTTACTGAGTACATTTTTCATTGATAGCTGAGATTAAAATAGGCTTCTTCAAAATATTCTCCTCTATTTCGATGTCTATGCATTACTCCATTTGACAAGGGGCGACCCGATGATTTGGGAACCCCGGTCAATTTTTTCACCCGAAAAAATTCTTTTTAAAATAAAAAAGTTAAGTGCTAAAGAAAAGTTAATTGATAAACATCTGCAATCTTTGTCACTAATGATGCAAAAGCTTAGTTGGTAGAGCTAGTTTAATCAATTTGAAAGTTCATGTTGAATTGTGGAGCCAAATGAGTTTTGGCCACGTCTTCTTATTATCCCACATCGCCTGGAATTGTAATATGACCCATGTTGGGTTCTATTTATGTGCCCCAATATCTTGTATTTTAATTACCCCTTTACTCAACACCTCTATATTATAAAGAGAGAGTTCTATTTGTGAGAGAACCATAGCTTGTAAATAGGCTAGATTACGATTGTAATCCTCTTAATAATATTAAGCGCCACGTATAGCGGCCCGGAGACGTACCCAATTTGGGTGAACTCCGTTATCAAAGAGTGTGTGCTCGGTTTAGTATTTCTGTCTTTCTTTGTGTTCGCCTGATCGACCCCAACAAGTGGTATCAGAGCTCGGAATATCGATGGCGAAAGAAGAGAGAACCGCACACGGGATCGAGAAGTTCGATGGGAAGGACTTCGCATTCTGGAGAATGCAAATAGAGGACTACCTCTACGGGAGGAAGATGCATCAGCCTCTTCTCCTTGAGGAAAGGCCGACCACGACCACCGAGGAGGCGTGAAAACTCTTAGACCGACAAGTGTTGGGAGTGATCCGCCTAACACTATCTAGGAGTGTCGCACATAACGTCGCAAGAGAGACGACGACGATGGAGATGATGAAGGTCCTCACCGACATGTATGAGAAACCATCCGCGAACAACAAGGTACATCTCATGCGTAAGTTGTTCAACCTACGCATGGCTGAGGGGACACCTGTCGCGAGTCACGTGAACAAGTTCATCGACACCGTAAATCAGTTAGATGCGGTGCAGATAACTTTTGAAGACGAAGTGAGAGCCCTTATACCGCTAGCCTCTTTACCGAACAGTTGGGAATTCATGCGAGCTGCTGTAAGCATCTCAATTGGAAAGGAGAAATTGACTTACAACGGCATCCAAGATCAAATACTCGCTGAGGAACTCAGGAGATTAGATATGGGTGAATGCTCAAATGATGGAGCAGCCTTGAACATGGGTTCAAGAGACCGGGGTAAGGCCAGGGTATGGGACGTCAGAGGACGTTCGCAATCCCGAGATAGAAGAGGGCAAAGACGATGAGGCAAAAATAGCGATCGAAGTAAGAAGAATCTTCGGTGCTATAACTGCCAGGGTATGGGGCACTTCAGTCATGAGTGCAGACAGCCGAAGAAGGGTACCGGCAGTGATCACGAGGCTAATGTTGTGAGCGACGAGGATTCGGGCGATTGCTTAATGCTTTCCGTACAGAGAGATATAGATTCATGGATTCTAGACTCTGGGGCATCATTTCACACGACCCATCGGAAGGATTTATTCGAAAATTACACTGCGGGTAATTTCGGTAAAGTGTATCTAGCCGACGGAGAAGCGTTGGAGGTTGTTGGAATGGGCGATGTGAAAATTCGCATTCCAAATGGATCGGTATGGAAGCTGACGAAAGTGAGGCATGTTTCGAGGTTGACCAAGAATCTGATCTCAGTAGGTCAACTCGATGCCGAAAGGCACTCCATTTCGTTTAGCTGTGGAGCTTGGAAAGTTTCACGAGGAGCTATGGTGATAGCCCGAGGGAGTAAGGTCGGTACACTGTACATGACGACTGATGAGGAGTGTACAGTGGCGGCAGCTGTGTCGCAAGACTACTCGGAACTATGGCATCGACGGTTGGGTCACATGAGTGAGAAGGGGATGAAGGTGTTAGCGAAGGACAGCAAACTTCCAGGCTTGAAGTCTGTCAACCTCGACATGTGTGAAGGTTGCATCTTCGGGAAGCAAAAGAAAGTGAGCTTCCTGAAAGGTGGAAAAGCTCCCAAGGAGGAGAAGCTAGCACTGCTCCACTCAGACGTACGGGGACCATCTCCAGTAACCTCAATGGGAGGAGCTTCAGTACTATGTGACCTTCATCGATGATTCGACGAGAAAAACATGGGTCTACTTCTTGAAACACAAGTCTGAGATGTTTAAGAAATTCCAAGAATGGAAGGCCATGGTCGAACTAGAGACCGGGAATAAACTCAAGTGTTTGAGGTCCGATAACGGCGGAGAGTACATTGATGCGAAGTTCGTAGAGTTCTATGCTCAGAGAGGCATTCGAATGGAGAAGACCATCCGAAGAACGCCATAACAGAATGGCATGGCCGAGCGAATGAACCGAACAATCAATGAGCGTGCTAGGAGTATGAGACTACAAAGTGGGTTGCTCAAAGCCTTGTGGGCACATGCAGTAAGCACGGCGCTTTACCTCATTAACCGCGGACCCTCAGTGCCAATAGAGAGGAGAATTCCTGAAGAAGAGTGGATAGGAAAGGCTATCTCTTATGAACACTTGCGAGTGTTCGGTTGTCTGTCATATATCCATGTCGACATAAATGAACGTACCAAGCTTGACTCGAAATCCAAAGTGTGTTACTTTGTGGGGTACGGTGGAGCTGAGTTTGGATATCGCTTTTGGGATGGTCAAGCAAAGAGGATCATTCGCAGCAAGGATGTCATCTTCAACGAAAGCATTTTGTACAAAGATCGACAAAATGTGGAAGAACAAGCGCTCCTGTCCGAGGAAAGTGGTATGGTCGACATGAATGCGTTTCCAAGAATGTTGGAAGATAATGACGAAGATGAGCCAGTGGTGCTCGACAACCGACCAGCAGATGCTGAAGAGGCCGAGGAGCTGTCCCAGACTCCCCGACCTGAATTGGGCCGAGGTCATCGCGAGAGGAGACCTCCTGCCCGATACTCTCCTTCCCTGCATTACATACTGCTCAGTGATGCAGGAGAGCCCGAAAGTAGAGAAGAAGCTCTGGAGCTGAAAGACTCGAGCAAGTGGGAGCTCGCGATGAAGGATGAGATGAAGTCACTAGAGAAGAATGTGACTTGGCAGTTAGCCGAACTGCCCAAGGGAAAAAGAGCACTGAGCAATAAATGGGTGTTCCGACTGAAGGAGGAACAAGACGGCACGAAACGGTAAAAGGCACGATTAGTAGTCAAAGGGTTCCAGCAAAAGGCAGGAATTGACTACACCGAGATCTTTTCACCAGTCGTAAAGTTGACGACTATTCGGCTATTGTTGAGCATTGTTGTAAATGCGAATCTTCATCTCGAGCAGTTAGATGTGAAAACTGCCTTTCTCCATGGAGATCACGATGACGAAATTTACATGCTCCAACCTGAAGGGTTTGTCGAAAAGGGAAAAGAGAAACTGGTCTGCAAACTGAGAAAGAGCTTGTACGGGCTAAAACAAGCACCACGGCAGTGGTATAAGAAGTTTGACAGTTTCATGGCGGATACCGGGTTCGAAAGAAGTGATAGTGATCACTGCTGTTTCGTGAAGAGATTTGAGAACTCTTCATATGTCATACTAATGTTGTACGTAGATGACATGTTGCTCACCGGGTCGAGCCTTGTTAAGATTAACAAGGTAAAGCAACAGCTAACGAAACAGTTCGAGATGAAAGATTTGGGTGCCGCAAATCAGATCCTCGGTATGAGGATTTCTCGAGGAAGGGATGGGTCCCTGTTTCTGTCGCAAGCCGAGTATGTGAAGAAAGTGTTGGCATGATTTAGCATGAGTGAGGCCAAGGCTGTAGGCTCACCGCTAGCCGCACACTTTAGCTTGTCGAAGGAACAATCACCCTCGAACGAGGAAGGAAAGGATCGTATGTCGAACATACCCTACGCTTCAGCAATTGGTAGCCTAATGTACGCTATGGTGTGTACAAGACCGGACATTGCCCATGAAGTGGGAGTTGTCAGTCGTTACATGAGTAACCCGGGCAAGCACTGGAAGCTGTGAAGTGGATATTGAGATATCTCTCGGGTACCGTGAGTTTGGCATTATGTTTCCGAAAAACCTCGGAAGGCCTGCACGGCTATGTGGATGCTGACATGGCCGGTGATCTGGACAGCCGAAAGAGCACAACGGGATGTGTTTGTACCTTTGGTGGTATTGCTATGAGTTGGACATCTAAGTTGCAAAAGATAGTTGCACTGTCAACCACAGAGGCTGAGTACGTCGCGGTGACGGAAGCAAGCAAAGAGATGATTTGGTTGCAAGGTTTCTTGAAGGAGCTCGGTCAGAAAACTGACAAGGGAGTTCTGCACTGTGATAGTCAAAGTGCAGTTCAGCTAGCAAAGAATCCTGTATTCCATTCACGCACCAAGCACATACAGATTCGTTACCATTTTATCCAGGAAGTTCTGGAAGATGGAATCTTCGCGCTAGAAAAGATTGAGAGCGCTAAGAACCCCGCCGATATGCTAAGGAAGACTGTTACAATCGACAAACTGAGGCTGTGTGCAACCTCAATAGGACTCCAAGCTTGAGGCTCAGGGTCGCCGCTACACTGGAAGAATGAGAAACTCGCTGATGACGGCAGAGTATCAATTACTATACAAGGATACCGATGGGAGCATTCTGCTCGGTGGAGCACAGTGAGTTCGGTGGTCGGGGATATCTGGAGTTCTTTTGAAGCACTCGACATTTGACTCCAATTGGGAGATTGTTGAGTTGTGGAGCCAAATGAGTTTTGGCCATGTCTTCTTATTATCCCACATCGCCTGGAATTGTAATATGACCCATGTTGGGTTCTATTTATATGCCCCAATATCTTGTATTTTAATTACCCCTTTACTCAACACCTCTATATTATAAAGAGAGAGTTCTATTTGTGAGAGAATCATAGCTTGTAACTAGGCTAGATTACGATTATAATCCTCTTAATAATATTAAGTGCCACGTATAGCGGCCCGGAGACGTAGCCAATTTGAGTGAACTCCGTTATCAAAGAGTGTGTGCTCGGTTTAGTATTTCTGTCTTTCTTTGTGTTCGCCTGATCGACCCCAACAGTTCCTGGGTTCAAATCATGTCATTTACTATGATTTTTTTGAAATTAAAGTTTAAATTGCAAAAAATTAAGGAAACTGAAGCAGGTTAGACTCGAAACCCTGACCTAAGGACAAGGAGAGAAGTGTTTGGCCACTGCACCATGCACATAGGAAACGTTACCGAACTTTTTATATATAGAGTAAAAAGTTGTATATATGTATTTTCTTGAAAAAAAACTAAAAAATTGGCGCCTCTAACCTGCCGGAACCTAAGCTCATGAGCTTATGTGGGTGTGGTCAGGGTCGGCTCAGCATTTGACTTTTAAGTTTTAACACACATTAAAATTATATAACACGCAAATTGTCTATCTGCATTCTTTCTGTTAAATTTTCACTAACTTGGTTCCATTTTACGTGCACTGGAGCTTCATTTGCCTCAAGATTGATCAATGTTGCTGAAGATTTTGAATATTTGCTTCCCTCTTTACCAAATTTACGTAACACCTGTTGGGGTCGATCAGGCGAACACAAAGAAAGACATAAATACTAAACCGAGCACACACTCTTTGATAACGGAGTTCACCCAAATTGGCTACGTCTTCGGGCCGCTACACGTGGCACTTATATATATTAAGAGGATTACAATCGTAATCTAGCCTAGTTACAAGCTATGGTTCTCTCGCAAATAGAACTCTCTCTTTATAATATAGAGGTGTTGTGTAAAGGTGTAATTAAAATACAAGATATTAGGGCATATAAATAGAACCCTTAATGGGTCATATTACAATTCCAAGTGATGTGGGATAATTAGAAAACATGGCCAAATCTCATTTGGCTCCACAACTCAACAATCTCCCACTTGGAGTCAAATGTCGAGTGCTTCAAAAGAACTCCAATTATCCCCGACCACCAAACTCACTGTGCTCCACCGAGCAGAATGCTCCCATCGGTATCCTTGTATAGTAATTGATACTCTGCCGTCATCGGCGAGTTTCTCATTCTTCCAGTATAGCGGCGACCCTAAGCCTCAAGCTCGGAGCCCTACTGAGGTTGCACACATCCTCAGTTTGTCAATTGTAACAGTCTTCGTTAGCATATCGGCGGGGTTCTTAGCGCCCTCAATCTTTTCTAGCGCGAAGATTCCATCTTCCAGAACTTCCCAGATAAAATGGTAACGAATCTGTATGTGCTTGGTGCGTGAATGGAATACAGGAATCTTTGCTAGCTGAACTGCACTTTGACTATCACAGTGCAGAACTCCCTTGTCGGTTTTCTGACCGAGCTCCTTCAAGAAACCTTGCAACCAAATCATCTCTTTGCTTGCTTCCATCACCGCGACGTACTCAGCCTCTGTGGTTGACAGTGCAACTATCTTTTGCAACTTAGATGTCCAACTCACAGCAGTACCACCAAAGGTACAAACACATCCCGTTGTGCTCTTTCGGCTGTCCAGATCACCGGCCATGTCAGCATCCACATAGCCATGCAGGCCTTCCGAGGTTTTTCGGAAACATAATGCCAAACTCACGGTACCTGAGAGATATCTCAATATCCACTTCACAGCTTCCCAATGGTGCTTGCCCGGGTTACTCATGTAACGACTGACAACTCCCACTGCATGGGCAATGTCCGGTCTTGTACACACCATAGCGTACATTAGGCTACCATGTTCGACATACGATCCTTTCCTTCCTCGTTCGAGGGTGATTGTTCCTTCGACAAGCTAAAGTGTGCGGCTAGCGGTGAGCCTACAGCCTTGGCCTCACTCATGCTAAATCGTGCCAACACTTTCTTCACATACTCGGCTTGCGACAGAAACAGGGACCCATCCCTTCCTCGAGAAATCCTAATACCGAGGATCTGATTTGCGGCACCCAAATCTTTCATCTCGAACTGTTTCGCCAACTGTTGCTTCACCTTGTTAATCTCAACAAGGCTCGACCCGGCGAGCAACATGTCATCTACGTACAACAGTAGTATGGCATATGAAGATTTCTCAAATCTCTTCACGAAACAACAGTGATCACTATCACTTCTTTCGAACCCGGTATCCGCCATGAAACTGTCAAACTTCTTATACCACTGCCGTGGTGCTTGTTTTAGCCCGTACAAGCTCTTCCTCAGTTTGCAGACCAGTTTCTCTTTTCCCTTTTCGGCAAACCCTTCAGGTTGGAGCATGTAAATTTCCTCATCGAGATCTCCATGGAGAAAGGCAGTTTTCACATCTAACTGCTCGAGATGAAGATTCGCATTTACAACAATGCTCAATAATAGCCGAATAGTCGTCAACTTTTCGACTGGTGAAAAGATCTCGGTGTAGTCAATTCCTGCCTTTTGCTGGAACCCTTTGACTACTAAGCGTGCCTTATACCGTTTCGTGCCGTCTTGTTCCTCCTTCAGTCGGAACACCCATTTATTGCTCAGTGCTCTTTTCCCCCTGGGCAGTTCGGCTAACTGCCAAGTCACATTCTTCTCGAGTGACTTCATCTCATCCTTCATCGCGAGCTCCCACTTGCTCGAGTCTTTCAGCTCCAGAGCTTCTTCTCTACTTTTGGGCTCTCCTGCATTACTGAGCAATATGTAATGCAGGGAAGGAGAGTATCGGGCAGGAGGTCTCCTCTCGCGATGACCTCGGCCCAATTCAGGTCGGGGAGTCTGGGACATCTCCTCGGCCTCTTCGGCATCTGCTGGTCGGTTTTCGAGCACCACTGGCTCATCTTCGTCATTATCTTCCAACATTCTTAGAAACGCATTCATGTCGACCATACCACTTTCCTCGGACGGGAGCGCTTGTTCTTCCACATTTTGTCGATCTTTGTACAAAATGCTTTCGTTGAAGATGACATTCTTGCTGCGAATGATCCTCTTTGCTTGACCATCCCAAAAGCGATATCCAAACTCAGCTCCACCGTACCCCACAAAGTAACACACTTTGGATTTCGAGTCAAGCTTGGTACGTTCATTTATGTCGACATGGATATATGACAGACAACCGAACACTCGCAAGTGTTCATAAGAGATAGCATTTCCTATCCACTCTTCTTCAGGAATTCTCCTCTCTATTGGCACTGAGGGTCCGCGATTAATGAGATAAACCGCCGAGCTTACTGCATGTGCCCACAAGGCTTTGGGCAACCCACTTTGTAGTCTCATACTCCTAGCACGCTCATTGATTGTTCGGTTCATTCGCTCGGCCACGCCATTTTGTTTTGGCGTTCTTCGTATGGTCTTCTCCATTCGAATGCCTCTCTGAGCACAGAACTCTACGAACTTCGCATCAATGTACTTTCCGCCGTTATCGGACCTCAAACACTTGAGTTTATTCCCAGTATCTAGTTCGACCATGGCCTTCCATTCTTGGAATTTCTTAAACACCTCAGACTTGTGTTTCAAGAAATAGGCCCATGTTTTCCTCGTCGAATCATCGATGAAGGTCACATAGTACTGAGCTCCTCCCATTGAGGTTACTGTAGATGGTCCCCATACGTCTGAGTGGACCAGTGCTAGCTTCTCCTCCTTGGGAGCTTTTCCACCTTTTAGGAAGCTCACTTTCTTTTGCTTCCCGAAGATGCAACCTTCACACATGTCGAGGTTGACAGACTTCAAGCCTGGAAGTTTGCTGTCCTTCGCTAACACCTTCATCCCCTTCTCACTCATGTGACCCAACCGTCGATGCCATAGTTCCGAGCAGTTCTGCGACACAGCTACCGCAATTGTACCCTCCTCATCGGTCGTCATGTACAGCGTACCGACCTTGCTCCCTCGGGCTATTACCATAGCTCCTCGTGAAACTTTCCAAGCTCCACAGCTAAACGAAATGGAGTGCCTTTCGGCATCGAGTTGACCTACTGAAATCATATTCTTGGTCAACCTCGGAACATGCCTCACTTTCGTCAGCTTCCATACCGATCCATTTGGAATGCGAATTTTCACATCGTCCATTCCAACAACCTCCAACGCTTCTCCGTCGGCTAGATACACTTTACCGAAATTACCCGCAGTGTAATTTTCGTATAAATCCTTCTGAGGGGTCGTGTGAAATGATGCCCCAGAGTCTAGAATCCATGAATCTATATCTCTCTGTACGGCAAGCATTAAGCAGTCACCCGAATCCTCGTCGCTCGCAACAGTAGCCCCGTGATCACGGCCGGTACTCTTCTTCGGCTGTCTGCGCTCATGACTGAAGTGCCCCATACCCTGGCAGTTATAGCACCGAAGATTTTTCTTACTTCGATCGCTATCTTTGCCTCCTTGGCTTTGCCCTCTTCTACCTCGGGATTGCGAACGTCCTCTGACGTCCCATACCCTGGCCTTACCCCGGTCTCTTGAACCCATGTTCAAGGCTGGTCCATCATTTTAGCATTCACTCATATCTAATCTCTTGAGTTCCTCAGCGAGTATTTGATCTCGGATCCCGTTGTAAGTCAGTTTCTCCTTTCCAATTGAGTTGCTTACAGCAGCTCGCATGAATTCTCAACTGTTCGGTAAAGAGGCTAGCAGTATAAGGGCTCTCACTTCCTCTTCAAAAGTTATCTCCACCGCATCCAACTGATTTACGGTGTCGATGAACTTGTTCACGTGACTCGCGACAGGTGTCCCCTCAGCCATGCGTAGGTTGAACAACTTACGCATGAGATGTACCTTGTTGTTCGCGGATGGTTTCTCATACATGTCGGTGAGGACCTTCATCATCCCCATCGTCGTCGTCTCTCTTGCGACGTTATGTGCTACACTCCTAGATAGTGTTAGGCGGATCACTCCCAACACTTGTCGGTCTAAGAGTTTTCACGCCTCCTCGGTGGTCGTGGTCGGCCTTTACTCAAGGAGAAGAGGCTGATGCATCTTCCTCCCGTAGAGGTAGTCCTCTATTTGCATTCTCCAGAATGCGAAGTCCTTCCCGTCGAACTTCTCGATCCCGTGTGCGGTTCTCTCTTTTTTCGCCATCGATCTTCCGTGCTCTGATACCACTTGTTGGGGTCGATCAGGCGAACACAAAGAAAGACAGAAATACTAAACCGAGCACACACTCTTTGATAACGGAGTTCATCCAAATTGGCTACGTCTCCGGGCCGCTACACGTGGCACTTATATATATTAAGAGGATTACAATCGTAATCTAGCCTGGTTACAAGCTATGGTTCTCTCGCAAATAGAACTCTCTCTTTATAATATAGAGGTGTTGTGTAAAGGTGTAATTAAAATACAAGATATTGGGGCATATAAATAGAACCCTTAGTGGGTCATATTACAATTCCAAGTGATGTGGGATAATTAGAAAACATGGCCAAATCTCATTTGGCTCCACAACTCAACAACACCCACCCATACTGTAGTACCCCATTTCTCTATGTACATTTTATTTTTCTGGTGAGGTTGAAAGGCCTTATTAATGTGAAATATGGTCATTTGATTTGCTTGCTTCTTTCCTGTCATTCATTTCTTGTTCTTGCTCTGGAGCACTTTTAGTGTGATTTGATATTTCCTTCCAAGGGCGGACTTAGTGAAGGGCCAGGGGTGGCGAAACCCCCCTCCCCCTCAAAAATTTTAAAAAATATTAGCTTATAGGCTTTGATAGTCCACTCTAATAAATAAACATGTACTTAGCTCAATTAGTAAAACCATTTAAATTCAATGAGTGATACTTGGTTCAACTCTTGCTCATAGCCATTTTATCAGTGTTGTCTCTTTTGTATTCAGCTAATCACATGATTGGGTATTTATTTATTTCCATATTATTCAATAATATATATTCCTACAGTTTTATCTTTCTTCATAGAGAGAGACAAAAGTAACGTTTTTTGAGTCTTTTCTTTTGATAATCGCAAACTAAATGATTCTTTTATCTGTCAAATGCACTGTGTTTTTTCACAATGATCATCTGCTATATTTTTTAATCATTAGCATTTGACGTTTAAACTCGGTTTTTTGAGTACTTTAATTTGTTTTTATTAAAATTCTAGTAGTAAATTTTTTTCCGGTCCACACAAAGATTGGCTTCTGGTTCTGCCCCTGTTGCCTTTCCTTTACTATCTTGTTATTTAAACTTGCAGCTAGATACTTCATGTCCTTGTTTGTAGCAGTAGGAAAAAAAAATGGAGATGGCTTCATATTAGTAATAATGTCATAAGCCCCTTTCTTCACAATAGCAATATTAGGTACGCTTTGTACTAGTTCTTATGTCACTATCTACACAATAGCAATAGCATTTTTTGTGTAAATGAGCTGACATTTTTGGTAGGGGTTATCCAAGAACATTATAATAGTTGATTCGTAGGGTTATCCATAAATTCCATAGTAGAACAGTAACTGATTCTACATCAGGATCAAAACAATACGTCCATTTGAATGTTCTCATTGTATAATGTTCAATAAACCATACTTTTTTGACCAAATTCTCTGAAAATGTTATTTATGAAAACAACAAATAAGAATGTGTCTAACATTTACAACACCAATAAGGCAA
Organism: Primula vulgaris; assembly: GCA_963920805.1. Taxonomy (NCBI): domain Eukaryota; kingdom Viridiplantae; phylum Streptophyta; class Magnoliopsida; order Ericales; family Primulaceae; genus Primula; species Primula vulgaris. The sequence continues at coordinate 21,960,353 of OY987217.1, read as the reverse complement.
TTGGCTTTTAGTTGTAATTTACCGAAAGTTTTTTTTTTGGGAAGGTAAAAATACTATAAAAGAAAGAAGAGTTGGCCTTACATAGCCAAGATGCTAGCTAAGGAAAAGAATCCAAGGCTTCAAAGCAAATACAACATCAAAGCTATCAACTGAACTGACTGTATTAAAACAAATCATTTATACACCAAGATAAGCCGAACAATATCCTTTTTAATGATTTATTTTAACATTAAAACTCTAAGGAGTTTAAATTCAATCGGAAGACTTTACAGGCTTTTTTATCAGTGGTTTTGAGGAAGCAATTTGGCATCAAACAGAATCTACAAGTGCTATCACCAAACCTGATCATTTCCAATCATTAAGTTTTGCCTTCAATTTTACTCTCATTTCCGATTTCTTCATTACTCATATTTATGTAGTAGTATCATGTAGCATGTGTACTAATCTTTAAATGTGTTTTAGGATCCGGGTTTTTAATAATTAAGTACCACTTATATGTACTTTTTCATCATTTTCTCTTCTTTTTTTACTAAGGGTTGATCGGGGGATATAAGTTGGGGATTGTGCTGTTGTAAGGGGCTTCTGATCTCTCCTTCATAGATGAGTTTGCCATACCAGCGGCTAGGATGAAACGCACACTATCTCTCTGTGAGTCTTTTTTCATACAGTGTTTCTCTCATCAATTTAATTTTATTGTCTATGACATTGTGATTTTGCAATGGTGTGCATATTTCATTATTCCTTTCTAAAGAATGAATAAATCCGTGTCATTTACAAAATCCAGACACATTGATTCTAAATTATAACAGATTACAAGTACAGGAAAAAATTTACATTTTAATGTAAAGCTGGTTTAAATTTATTGACGATTTAATAAATAAATACATGACAGAAGTCAGCCTATAGTAAAAGGCAAGAAATAAGCTCATAATTTCCTATTTTAAGTCGTGTTGTCTAGCAAGGTCAGGCACGCCTCGACTCATCCATGGAGCATTCGCTGCATTCCTCCTACTTGGCTAAAGAGAGAAATGAATGAGACCGTTCTGAAAGTAAAAAACTAGAAGAGAATATCGCACGTTGTGATTTGATATAAAATGAGAACTGAACGAGAGTCGTTACAATTTTGCACTGCCGCTTGTCAATCAAATAGATTATTAATGAAGCAAAATTCCAAACCAGTCTTCTTAATGTTGATAAAACCAGAGTATCATTCCTTATGATTAACTCATTATCCAGATTTTATCCCCTCCCAAGCTTATTCAATAATACTAATTAATAAAGCATCCTTGCAAGTTGCAATTATTTCTATCTTCAAAATAAATAAAAGTATCTAGAAAAAACAAACACCTATCCACTTGGTATCGATAATTACCATAAATGGTGAACTTTATCCCGAGGAATGAGGTTGATGGTCAGTCTATATCCGGATGGTATTTTAAGCTCTTTTTTGGAACTTCTATTTTTATCCTATCCATCCTCTATAGATAAACCTATGCCTGGTATTAACCATTTGAATTCCCATTCCTCTCTAATTCTCCCCTCTGCATTGCCTCCTTTTCTCTCTGTATCTAAGAAATGGCGAGCGAAGGGAATGGTGTTTTCGGCAAAGCAATCGATCCTCATGCCAGACCCAAAAAGAACAAGTTTGCCTTTGCATGCGCTATCTTAGCGTCTATGAATTCTATCATTTTGGGTTATGGTGAGTTCTTCAAACAATTATGCCAAGTTATGCATTCAGTTTCGTGTCGGTTGTATAAAATGAAACTCATCATCATTTAAAGACATCACAATTTTCATTTTGACTTTCAAAATCATTCATCAATTTCATGAAATGTTATAGCACTCAATGTTTCCTTTATATAAAAAAATTATCGATAAACTTTCGGAAATACATGATATGTACCATGTGAAATTCATCACCATGTTTAGGCCTTATAATTTTCATTTTGATGTTCGTCAATTCAAAAGGAATTATATTTATCTGTCTATGCAAGTAATTAAGTAATTGTCCAGAATGGTTTAGGAGGAAATACTATATTCGTTCATGCAGTAAGGCTTCTACGTACATTTTAAGACCAGAAGTCAAATTTATAAGATATATTAGCGTAAGACTTCTGGTCTACAATTGTATCCAACTTATGTTAGGACCTGAACCTGAAGATGATTAGGACCTGAACCTGAAGAAGAAGAAAAAAACTTATTTTCTAGCGTAGTAATTTTATAGGTTACGTTTTTTTAATAAGTTATAAGATGGCAAACATAAAATTAACTTGTTTTGCAGACATTGGGGTAATGAGTGGTGCGGGAATCTTCATCAAAGACGACCTGAAGCTTAATGATGTCCAGCTCGAGATCCTTATGGGAATCTTGAATATCTATTCCCTCCTCGGTTCTGCTGCCGCTGGAAGGACATCCGATTGGATTGGTCGCCGATACACTATTGTCCTTGCCGCAGTGTTTTTCTTCTTCGGTTCCCTCTTTATGGGATTTGCACCAACCTACGCATGGCTCATGGCTGGCCGCTTTGTTGCTGGAATTGGTGTTGGATATGCCCTCATGATTGCCCCTGTCTACACCGCTGAGGTGTCTCCGGCTTCTTCCCGAGGGTTCCTCACTTCCTTCCCGGAGGTCTTCATCAATCTTGGTAAGTTTCTCATTTAGCAAGAAATTTCCATTTTACAATATTCTGCTTTTTTGTTAGTCTTTCCTGAAACTTCTTTTCCCATTGTGTCATAGGTATCTTGCTTGGATATGTATCAAACGTTGCCTTCTCTGGTCTACCTGAGCATTTGGGATGGAGAATCATGCTCGGAATTGGGGCAATTCCGTCAGTCTTACTAGCTATCGGAGTCCTTTCTATGCCAGAGTCACCACGTTGGTTAGTCCTACAAGGCCGTCTAGGCGATGCCAAGAAAGTCCTCTTCAAGACCTCAGAATCTAAAGAGGAAGCCCTTGAAAGGCTTGCAGATATCAAAGGTGCCGCAGGCATCTCGCTAGATTGCGATGATGAGATTTGCGAAGTACCCAAGCACAGCCACGGTGAGGGCGTATGGAGAGAGCTTCTCATTTCCCCAACTCCTGTTGTCCTCCACATTGTCATCGCTGGAATCGGAATCCACTTCTTCCAGCAGATTTCTGGAATAGATGCTGTTGTCCTATACAGCCCCAAGATATTCGAGAAAGCAGGAATAACAAGCAAAACACACAAGCTCCTCGCTACCGTGGCTGTTGGCATCATCAAGACCCTCTTCATACTTATTGCCACCTTTTTCTTGGACCGTTTTGGACGCAGGCCACTTCTGCTAACCAGTCTTGGGGGTATGGTGATCTCTCTATTTACCCTCTCCACATGTTTGACAGTCATCGAGCATTCGCATACAAAAGTGGCTTGGGCAGTGGTATTGGCGGTCGTGTCAGTTATGGCCTATGTCGCTACTTTTTCCATTGGTATGGGTCCAATTGTGTGGGTCTACAGCTCAGAGATTTTCCCTCTAAGATTGCGTTCCCAGGGTATGGGCCTCGGTGTTGCCGTCAATCGTGTGATGAGCGGTACCGTATCCATGACATTTTTGTCTCTATCTAATGCAATTACCATAGGCGGGGCCTTCTATCTTTACATGGGATTCGCCATCATCGCATTCCTATTCTGTTACACATTGCTCCCAGAAACAAGAAACAGAACTCTTGAAGATCTCGGACAATTGTTTGGAACGTTCTTTAACTGGAGAACGACTGCAAAAGAACTTAAAGAAAAGGAAGACGCCGCTAACCATGCTAATTGACCATGTTGAAATACGACATTAAGGTTGTGTAAGTAATTTAATTTTGGGTTGAAGAGGAAAAATGGGAAAAGGAGATACTAATGTTTGCAATAATAAGGGGATGATAATATGATGGGAATTCAAATGTAAAAAGCAAATAAGAGCATATGTCGATGAATACCTTGGAGAACAAGGAAAAACAGTGTATGCTTTGTTTTTTTCATTCTTTGGTTATCGAATTCCTCTGCTAATAAGATATACTGATTTTACATTCAAATTCTTTAGATTGCGTGAAATGATATTAGTTTTTTTTTTAAGAAAAGTAGGGGTATTGCTTAAATTTGGAAAAACTTGTTACTACAAAAACTTTATATTATTACTACAAAAATAATGGGAAAACTTTAATTGTGGCTAATACCTAAATTTAGAACCAGGATATATAATAAATAAGTTTTTAAAAGGAATAAACAAGATGTTATTGAGAACTTGAAACATAAGAGAATAAACTATAAAACTCTACACGCATCACTAAATTTACACAATTCACACACATGCTTCACCGATCAGTAGCTTCACGAGACAGCGGAGACAAACCACATTCATGCACTACTTTCTGTAAGGATGATAATCGACTGGAGCATATTTCTAATGTCTTGCTACTCCAAAGCAATACATTAGAACCCAAGTTTTACATTTACACTCCCATCTACAAACACGACTAGTACCAGATATTCAAAAGAAATTTGCTTGTGGTAGGGACATAATTAAATTCGATCTTGAATTGGGGCCTGTGGAGCTTCATTGGATTTGCGCTTGATCGTGATGACGGGACACTCGCAATGCTTAACGCAAAAGTCACTCACAGCACCAACGAAAACCTTCTGGAAAGGGCCAAGGCCCCTGCTGCCAACAACCAAAATGTCTGGCTTCACACGGTTGACCTCATGGCAGATAAAACCTGAGTGAACATCATTGCACGTAATATACAGATTAGTACGTGGCTTTACTTTACACATATGGTACTACAAGAAAGCATCCAAATAGTAACTCTATTTAGCAACTGATCCCGTAGTTAAAGAATTGTAACCGAAATGCCAACTAAAACTTTTGTTATTAAACAATACCAACTGATTTGTAACTGAAATATTTTCAGTTGGTGTATAGCAACTGTTTAGTAACTAAGACAATTTCAGTTGCTATATAGCAACTGAATAATAACTAAGGCGTTTTCTGTTGGTAAATATCAACTGATTCTTAACTAATAACTCTATAGTAGGCAAATTCCAACTGATTAGCTACTGTCTTTTCAGTTAATAAATAGCAACTGATATAAAACAAGTCGGTTAGTAATTACTAATTGATTAAGTGGTAGTTGCAAATTTATGACAAGTGTGGCACTGAAACACTTTGTAAATACGAGTTAGTAATTCTATTAGTATTTTTTTACCAAATACGTCGTATCTCACATTTTAAAATTATATCACTACAAGAAAAACTACGTATAGTAACTTTTTTTAGCAACTGATATGGTGGATAGAAAATGTTAACCGAATTAATAACCGAAATGTTGTTACTAAATATATACTAACCATTTAGTATATGAATTATGGTAGTTGGTAAATAGTAATTCATTATTATGAAAAATACCAACTAATTTGTAACTTATAATTTTGCTGTTGTTACTTAGCAACAAATTTAATAATTTAACTAACATGAAATTTAGTCTCCGTTATTTATTTATTTTACAAAAAGACAACTCAATTGAAATGGTCAAAGCTTGAATGTTCAGTGTACGGCGTTACTTGAACAGTTGAAATTGTCACGTCACTTCTCTCATTTGTTTCTTTTCCGTCGTCAATTCCGTTTCCAAATGGATGTACTTTTCTGTTTTTTTAGAATGTATTTTTACGGTGGTCTGAACAGTGTAAATTGACACGTCACTATTCTTGTCATAACATTTTCGCTGCAAATCGTTATTCTGTATTTTAAAAAATGTATGTAATACAATTATTTACGGATTTTGACTCAATTTTGTACTCAATTTTATATGACTCAATTTTGTTGCTTTTCAGAGCAAAGATCAAGAAGTCACGCCACATTACTTGTTCGCATACAACCATACAGAAAAGAATGACATGAAGACTTTTATGTCGGCGAAATCTTTATCTGTAGAGGTACTATGTCAATATTTGCAAGAGCTTTTTTGTTACTGCTTTTTGTTTTTTTCTCTTACAACTTGGACTGCACATAGTTTACTGGTGAAGTTCTGGATATTGGGTTCTTTGTTTTTTGGGGATTTTTAATTAATAAGCATAGCTGGTTAGTTTTACTGAATTTATCTGAGAATTTCCAGCTAAACCATGCCTGTTTTGCATCATGACTGAAAAGAAACAATAAGAAGTTACTGATGCAGAACTGAAATGTAGAGCAGAAAGGAATTTTTGGAGACAATTACAAGACCATTTAAGGGGTAACTGTCTTCGTTATCTTACGTCTACATTCCTCTAATTGCAACCACATTTCTCATGTGTACAAACCATTTATGCTTTTAATGTGTGTACCGTAATTCTATTCTGTTATTTAAAAAGAAAAGGCATTTCTCGTCTGCCTATTGACTGTCATATCTGCCGGTGTGTACAGTATAATCTGAATTAGTGGGTAGTACTATCGAATAATTTTATTATACAGAAAGAAAAACCGTGTAAAGGTATACATATGTTACTTGTCTCTGGATAATGTATTGTTTTTTTTTAAAATAGGAGGAATACAAGCGGCAAATTGCGACTCGAAATCAGGCATTGGAGGAGAACGGAACTCGCATTGACGAGAAAGAAGCGTTTTTGGCAGCTTCTGCTGGAATAAAAAAGTCACAACTGCTCGAGTTGGGATTTGCGAAGATCGTCATGTATGGTAGTTATTGTAGTTCATCTACCGCTAGTCAAATTGGGTCAAGTCGGTCTTTGTTAAACAAGATACATGAACTGAATGAAGAATTACGCATCCAGAAGTCTGAAAGGGAGGAAGAAAGGCTTCGAAGGGATGAGGAGACTCGGGTAATGCAACAACAGATACGCCAAATGCAAGGGATGTTTGAAATATTTACAAACGCATCGACAAGATTGGCTCGTGAAGATTCTGAAAATGTCAATGACAAGCAAATTGACTTAAATTAATTTTCTATGTATCTTTGGATTATCTTTTGGATTGTAATTAAATCTCGACTCGGTATCTTAATGTCGATACGACAAGCACAATGCATGGACCTAGATTAATTTCTATGTAGCTTTAATTAGGATTATCTTTTGAATTGTACTTTAATCTCGATTTGATATCTTATTGTAGCAACTATTATATTATGTATTTTCTTTTTAATGAAATGAATGTTTAGTTGAACATAAATATTTTTGTCCATATGACAATTGCTTACATTTTGAATATGAAATTATATGAATATATGTATATATATTAATATATATATATATATATATATGTATATATTATTAATATATTAATAATTAATAATATATATATATATATATATATATATATATATATATATATATATATATATATATTAATATAGTCGATTAGTTGCAAATGCATAGTAACTTAATAATAGTTTTCGGTTACTATTTTGTTAGTATTCATTTTCAGCTGCTATTTGCTAACTAAACTTTCTGTTGCTATTTACTAACTGAACTTTCTGTTGCTATTTGTTAACTGACCATTCAGTTGCTATTTGCTAACTGAAATTTCAGTTGCTATTTGCTAACTGAAATTTCAGTTGCTATTTGCTAACTGAACTTTCAGTTGCTATTTACTAACTGACACAACTAGTAGCTAAGTACTAACTGGCCTGCCAACTAATTCATCAGTTGGTAAATAGCAACTGATATACCATTCAGTTAGTAAATTAGTAATTGAACACATAATTCAGTTGGTAAATGTTAGCAACTAGGCTTTTAACAACTGAATAAACAGATGGCAGATCAGTTAGTAAACTGAGTTTACCAACTGATTTTATTATTTATCTACTCATTATTCAGTTGTTATTTGAATGTTTTCTTGTAGTAAACACGGTCTAATAGGCAACATCACACCCAAATTTAATAGTCAAAACTGAGGGTGGGTTATGGTCGGGACCCGATCCGTAGACACTCAACTCGTATCCCGATCCGATTATTTTTTAAATTGAAAAAAAAATTCCGACCCGACAAAAGTCGGGCACGACTTTTTCGGGATCTAAATTTTCGGGATCCTGTAGGATCGGGATATATTTATCCCGAATCTTCCGACATATCTTTTTTATTTTACGACGAGATCATTTTTTATTAACAAATTTTATTTGAGAAGTAATAATTTTTCATACAGTATTTGTCTAAACATGTTATTAACACATATCATAATCATAGGTTGAAAATAACACTCCTAACTAATAAATGCAAAAAGAAATTAACATGTAGTAGAAAAAATAGTGTAAAACTAAAAGCAATGGAGTAAATAAAAATTATTGATACGTTTTTTATCAGATTATTTTAGTATTTAGTTTTATTCACACAAACAACAATTATCATACTAAATGAGATGCATTTTCAGTATAATTTTTATAATCGAAAAATAATGATCATTTATCTTTTTTGAAGTAATAATATAATTTTTTAATCTAAGTATAGTTTTTATTTTAATAGTCTCACATGTTCAAAACTAAAAATTTGTATTATACTTATCTAAATAACTAATATTTGAAACAAAAAGGGTTGTAATTTATACGGTAGAGTGTTTACATTACATGCTAGAGGTATAATATTCGATTTCCATCACCACAGTTAATATACATTTTAGTTTTGAAATAAAAAAATCATGTTATATAAAATAAAATAAAAAAAAGTTAATTGAAAATTCAGGTCGGGTCGGGACACCCGACGAAATCAAAATTGTCATCCGATCCCGAAGTTTGTCGGGTCGGGACAAAACCCGACGTTTTTGGGTCGAGAAATTTCGAGTCGGGTGCGGATGAGGAAACGGATCTGGTCGGGATTTATGGATTTTTCCCCCGACTGGTGAAGACTTTAATAAGTTGATCTTATTTTCAAAACCTCATTGCACCAGCGAAATTGGTAGCACACGGTATCATTAAATTGCCACTTCTATATATACAAACGTATTGAATTAGTTGACTTTGGTACAACTCAAGATAAATATAGTCTGCTAATTTTTACATTAATCTCTTACTTTTTTTTATAAAAAAAATTGTTTTTGAGATCGTTGGAGTCCATAAAATTGTATATTACAATTTCAGACTCTATATAGATGTCGAATTAATACACATGATCCTTCTTAAGTTTTGACACTATTTTTTCTACTACATGTTAATAAATATCGTATAGGTTGATGTAACAATTATCCGAAAACTAAGACGGAAAATACTTTTAACATATCGATTTAACTATAACTTAATAAATATTCGTAATTAGGTCTAGATTCAGTAACAAAACAGGGAAATGATAACATGTGCCCCGAACACATGTTAAGATGTAAATGATTACCGTATAAAATACGATAATAATATTTTTGTTAGTATTAAATGATGTTCAAATATGGTAAGTAAATATCGTTTAGGTAAATAATTAACTAAATCAATATCTAACTTTCTTTAGTGATATAAATAAAGCTCCAATAAAAAATTTAATGTACACAACTTGAATCTCGGCCAACATTTTAGGTGTATAAACTATAATAAGGTGCAAACTGTATCACAATTTACGCCTGCGCCACAAAAATTAATAAAACCGTGTACTCCAAATCTCCAATATTACCACACAGATTTTAGCTTCCAAGAAAAGTGTAGCCATTTGTTTGGCATATGATACTTAGATCTTATGGGCAAGTAATCACTAGCTTATCAGTACTGCTATAAGTTATCACCATTATAAATAATTTTCTAAAATTCATTTCAATGCTTCTGAACCAAAAATAAGCAGTCAAATTATTACATGCATAACTATTACATAATTCAATTTTCAGAGTGTCCTTTTTTCTTTTTCTTTTCTTTTCTGAAGCAGACAATTTCTCATTCCTAATCGTAACACTTAATAATATTTGAAAAATAAATTTACATACAGTATATAGACTATTAATTAGTAATATTCACCCAAAAAACTACTAACATCAAGTGACCCTAGTTAACACTTTAACGTATAAAAGATTTATCTACATAATCTTACACGGGTTACGTGTCGCTCCTGTATAATCTACATTCACTAGCAGTCTGGCACCTTGTAATTTTCAGACCCCTAAACAATAAAGTATGCTTCATCGTGCTAAATTCATGTCATTTTTTTTAATAATTAAGTTTGTCTAGTTAACCATGCAGATGTGTATTGCACATTCAAGTGGAGGAGTCATATGATCGAACTAATTAAAATCTCATATATAATGTGATCACCCAAACACCAAAACTATTAAGCTTGTGGTCACCCCAACGATCAAAAGATTCTCGCATCATCCTTCACAATGGTAGAATTTTTTGATCGTTACACTTCAATGGGTAAGTTTTCTACTCTTGATTTCTATTTCTAGCAACTGAACTTTTTTCTGGTAATAAACATTTTTGTAAAGTTGTGGTACCGATGAATTCTTAACACAACATCTGGAGAAATTCAATTCTTAGATAAATCTACAAAGTTACATTTCTGATATTTTTGTCTAATACATTTTGAGCACACAGAGAAAGGGTTAATTAAAGGGCAAACCAATGCCAAACATCACTTCCATATTATGTCCCTACATATCGGAGACTCCAAATGAACAGTGATGACTCTGGGTCTCTAGAATTCTGTTTCCAATACTCCATCAATTAGACCAAACTCAATAGCCTACAAGAAAAGGAAAACGCCTTTTAAAGCCAGTGATCACTCATTTAAAGTAGCAGAATAATGTTGATCCACAGTGAAAAACAATAAAAATCAACTGCCAAACTAAAATATGGGAAATATCACGTTGGATTATCTTGGTACATGCAATTTGTTTTAAAGTGCTTCCAGTCTTCTCCTAAATATTCCAAGAAGAACAAAGTTAATTTCTGGGCTTCTTTGGTTGCAGCTTTTAAGCTCATCTTTTTGGTTATTGACTTTTTTTGCTTATAAGTTGTAGAGCATTTGAACGAAGTGGGCATATCTAATATTGATTTTGTCAAGGGTGTAACATTACATTACTTGATTCCTAAAGGTAGTCTCTGCACAGCTGTTAGGCTCTTATTTCTGTTCTTTGGAAATCCATGTTCTTATTTCTTTCCTATGAAAATCAATGTTCTTATTTCTTGCCTTGGCACTTTTAACATTTCACACATTATTTTGCAACCCAAAAAGTGCATGCTTGAGTGAAATGCTTTACAGATAAATAATCCATGGTGAAAACCTAACATTATAGAGAAACCTTACCTCTGAAACAGACAAGAACCTGTCTCTCTCGGTGTACTGTTGAACTTTCTCTAGAGACTGCCCGGTGAATGCCGAATACATTTTGTCAATTTTCTGTAAATCCGCAAAACAGAAAAGGAGAAAATTGATATGCCAAGCAAGTTACCAACCTAATGTTCAGAAGAAAACGCTCACTATCTGATACTTACAGTCTGGGTTGAACCTAGTTGAAATTGAAGAAGACAATATGGACTATATAACAGACAGGATGTGAAACCTAAATAAGTCTTTCATCTTTTATAGTACTACAGTATCTTACATATTACAGGACACTTGTTTCATTACATATTATCATTAACATACACCACACCAACAGGTCCCAATAAACGATTAACATAAATCAAGTCAAAACTTGTTACTGGTATATCATTTTTTCATAGTTCGCATCAACAAAACCAATTCCAGCCCTTTGGTATGTAAAAAAGGCCTCAACCCGAATTTCTCAGTAAGACAGAATGATTTCAATTGATCAGATTTATGAATTTGACATCAAATGAAAAGTAGATAAGATCATAGAGATTTGACATTTCCATATAAATAATTATTAGTATTAGGTTTTCTGCTCGAAGTTTATGAGTTATGACAAATGAGACAGACTTTATAATTGGATACCAAATGAGTGGAAGATGATAACATTATTTCAATGATTCGCCATTCTCAAAACCCTTCAATGTTTAGCTAATGTGAAATTCTAAATTTATAAAACAAAGTAAATATAATGCTTCATGAATGGCGGCATTTCCATTTGTTTTGCGCAAATCAGCAAACAATAAAACAAGCAGACGCACTATATCCATCAAGAAGGTCTATAAAAAAAAGTAAGGAAATAGGGACCAGAAACTGACATGCCGAGATTGAACTGCTTCATTAACTTGTCGTCTCACATCTTCTACATGTCCCTACAAGCATCAAGATTCGATTGTGTTAAAACCAAGAACGTCCATGCAGAGATATGCATGTAAAGCTGCCAATAGCACACATCAATAGCTAATATACGTTTATTAACTTCTTTCATCTCCTTTTGAGATGAGGTGCTTCAAAATATTTGTGAAAGACATTTAAAAAAAACAGATAGTGTGTTATAGCAGAGAACTAGTTTAACACTTTTGTACTCAAACAAATATGCACATGATAATAGGTCATTAGAAACACAAAAACGTCTTTTACTTGAGCAGTTATACAGTAGAAGAATCGCAGTGTAAAATATGTGGAATTGTACAAAAAACCTGACTTGAACAATAAAGGAGGGAACAATGAAATTTGGCTCATATTCAGGGGGGGAAATAGTACTTCCAACTTTAACAATTCAAATTTTCAAACGGATAGCTGAAATACTGAATTGTGAGAAGAAAACAGTTTAAAGGTGGTAAGGATTGTTTACAAATACACAAAGGTAGCCCAGTACATAGATTGTGATTATCCATTGCTCCATAGTATCTAATAAAACCAACGCCTTTAACAAGGGTGTACAAACAAATTGATATCACATATTTGATCATATTAGAAACCGAAGTTTATATATATATATATATATATATATATATATATATATATATATATATATATCAACATTTTGACTTTGAAGCAAAACAGCTTGATTCAAAGCTCAAAAAATGAAAGAGCTCGCTTTCCCGCTTTTTACATGATAAAGCTTACGTCTACACTTTCAGCATAAGCTCTTGCAAAAACGATTTAGGCAAAGTTCTTGCTTTTTAATACACTGAAAAACTAGACCTGTGCACGGGGTAACAAAACGAGATATACTAACAACTCCAGTTTATAAAAAACTTCATAACTTACCCCGCACCCACTCTGTGGCTGATGAATCATAATTCTAGAATTTGGCATAGAGTAACGCATTCCCTTCTCTCCACCGGCAAGAAGAAGTGCTCCTTGGCTTGCAGCAACTCCAAAGCATACTGTGCCAACCTTGGGTTTTATCTGTAAACAGGAAAATATTACAAGTAGATTCACAATAACAACAAAAATAGGACAAAAATACAAAGATATAAAACAGATCTTCTTGGATGATGGAAGGAATATTTTCGATGGAAAGAGTTTAAAAACGAAAAGATTGGAATGAAGTAAAAAGCTTCAGAAACAATTTACAGTTTTTTTTTAATTTGTAATCTACGACTTATCTGTAATTAGCAGCCCAGTTTGTGATTGTGACTAATATATCATTTTTCCTGCTGCATTTCTATAACCTTTACCAAAACAAGAAACTTTAAAAACACTCACGACAGGAGATAGACTCTTCGATTCCAAGCTTATACAACTCTAATGCAACATTAATCTATGGTTCCATTTTAATACTTCAACTAATAAGAGAAGAAATAACTGAACAAACTAGGGGTGGGATTTTTTACCCAAAAACCGAACCGAACCGAACCGGAAAAAACGGTTCGGTTCGGTTCGGTTTTGTTTATAAAAAACCCAAACCGGAACCGAAACAAAAGTCCGGTTTGGTTTCGGTATATAGTTTTGGTAACGAAAAAAAACCGAACCAAACCGAAAACCGGAAAAAAAACGAAAACCGAAAATAAACCATAAACCGATTAAAAATATACTTTTATACACTTTTATTTATAAATAATTATGTTTGGTGTTTCAAGTAAAATTTTACTTATTTCATGTATATGGAAGAAAAGTAAAAAAAAAAAGTTACGAGTGAGAATTTTATTTTTATATTATTCCATTGTTTTAAATTGTAAAAGTTATATAAACGTAACAACTAATAAGGTATATGCATCTAACATGAATAGGAAAAATAAATTATATTATTCACTTTTTATTCGTAGCAAAATATATTTTGAAACAATTGATACAATTTTTTATTAATAATCCTTAATTTTTTTCACATAAATATTTATTTACTATATATATCATAAGATTAGTTTTTAACTTTTAAATATAAATCATTTTGGCTTTTTGACTTTTGAATATTTATCAAAAAATCGTTTCAAACCGAAAAACTGGTTCGAACCGAAACCGAACCGAACATACCGGTTCGGTACGGTACGGTTTTATCTTTAAAAATAGCCAAACCAAACCGAAACCGAAATTATTTTCGGTTTGGTTCCGGTTTTCTTCAAAACCGAACCGTACAGAACCGGTCCCACCCCTAGAACAAATAAGGGGCTGCCTCGCAACTCTATGCAAATAAGCTGTATTTTTCCCCAGAAAAGAAAACAAAAACTAGGTTAACTCAATCAAATGCTCCAAGCTTTTTCAGGCCAGAAAACCAATAAGAACTGACCAACCAAATGCCGTTCAACTTTCACACCAACCAAATATTGTTAAGCTTTCATAAAAAAAGGAAAAAGGCTGAGCTTAAAAGCTGCAACATAACATGACCAAAGTAAAAACAAAAGAAACACAAGTAAAAAAGTAAACGGTCTTCGTATACTTACCCAAGACATGCAGTCATAGATTGCCAAGACAGAGTATGTGCTCCCACCAGGGCAATTCAGATATATCTGATACAACAGATAAATTTGCTAAAAAAATACTTAGAACATAAAAAGATTTGATTCAATGAAAACAGAAAGAAATTATGATATACCACACCAGAATATCTGCATTATCATCTATAGTTGCTAGGGTCACAAGCTGTGATATTACTCTTTGAGCGACTTGTGAGTTCACCGGTTGCCCAATAAATATAATGCGATTCCTAAATAAAACTGATGAAAGATCCATGGGCCCTCCAGGTGTCATAACAGCTGGCATCATTGGTGGGTTATCACCCCTTTTAGCCATTATTGGACCCATACTGTTTGCGAACAAAAGATAACATGAAATATTAGAAGTTCATTAATTACAGGAACAAATAAAAGATAAATATATAATAATAAATACATATATATGGAACACGCTATATTTTACTGAGAGTCGAGATACATAACTATCATCTTCTGAGACCGAAAGAAGTCTCCTTGTGTATCTGTATTCCTGTTTATCTTATAAGCTATAAAGAACGTTTGGCACCTGCTTCTTAAGAAAGGTTTTTGCCCCTTGCTTTAAAACTACTATACTTGGAACACAAGTTTATTTACTCAAAAAGAGCTAGCTCTTTGCTGAGAAGGCTAAAAATTGAAAAGGAAAAGCCATGGAAGAATTAACTCCTTTTCCTGTTCTTATAAAAGGTTATTTTACAAAAAAGACCACTATATAAACGTATTGTTCAACAAGAAATTGGAGCCATGTACAGTAATGGTATAGAAAAACTAATAGAACAAAAAGAAACATTTTTAAAGTACCAAAATCAATTGAAGGGCAACGAAATTGTCTTTGCATATTTAGTATCACACTGAACACCCTGCTGCAGATTTTCGACTCGAGTTTTTTTCTTGTTTGTTTTTCCTAAGTAGTGTTTTTAACCCAAAAAACGAGTTGCAAACAGTTGAAAAGGCTAGTGCCGAGCAAGATCATAATGTGTGATGTGTAAATAATTACAGAGATGAAAGAAAACACCTACCTATGATCCTTTTTCCCCCGAATTTCATGTTCGTCGAGTGTTAAAGAAAGATCATGATTTTTTGCTGATAAACCTGTAAATGACTTCAACATTTAGCACTTCACAATTAAAACCCATCTTCCATTTACATGTGCAGGCAAGTAAACCGCCTCAACTTGAGTTCATAGCATAGTTGCATATAAAAATTAGAAAACTTTGATACCACAAAAACTAACGACTGCAGAAAATAAGGTGAGTTACAGTAATAAACTTGGTCACTACAGTTTGGACCTTAATTATATTTGCCTATTTGGTCGGACATAGACAATTAAACACTAATGACTTTAGATACCGTAAAAGAGATAAATTTTAGTCCCATTGAACCTACTTATTGAACATCAGTGTTTCCTTTTGTGAAGAAAGGGAATGACTACCTATTTGGTTGTAGAATACTAGTTTAAATTTCCAAATAAACCAAACATGAGCAATTGCTATTATTTCATCATTTAGGATTTGTTCTATTGCAGCTTTTATTCTCTTTCTTTTCTTGTGTTTCATCCCCTATATGTTCAACTGCGATCGGTTGGTACACTTTAACTATCGGCCTTTTTACTTTTTATAACTGGAAAATGCCAAACTTCGCCACATTACTTGCTTATACTTAAAGCCACAAAAGGGTTTTAGTCTTTTAGATGATTTTATGTCCATCAAAGGGATCAACAATGTCACTTTTTCAAAACCTTCGGAAATGTTTTCAGGGTACAGCCTAGGTGCTACCCAGAAGGAGCGACAGCTCCCATAATGACAAAATTTCATATATATTTTTCAAAATAAATACTCCCTCTATCCCATTTTAATTGTCCTATACAAAACCACGTGCAATTTTGACTAGCAAAAAAATCATTTCTAAATTGCCGAGAATCAAATCTTCAAAGGTTAACCATATAGTTTAAAATGTTAAACTATATGATAAACTTTTGAAAATTTTCATTTCCGCAAAATTTTGTACAAGTTACTGGCCGGTCAAAATATTGCACGTAGTTTCGTAAAGGACAATTAAATAAAAACCGAAGGAGTATTTCATCGTATTCTGCCCTACTAATACAATTGCTGGTGCAATTCAAACTATCAGGACCAAATTGAATACAGTTGAAACTAATGAAAACCGATTATCTAATATGGGAAAGTACGGATGGTGTATTTAGTACAATTGTCAGATTCAAGAGCCCAACCCGTGATATTAACAAACATCCACTGGTCATTACTGGTGAAATTGAAGAAAGAGGGACCAAACTGAACTTAATCAAAACTAAGAGAACTGCTTACATAACCCAAGAAAGTACAATTGTGCATTAAGCACCGACAAAATTCTATTCACTTAGTAAAATAATCCATATTTAATAACGTATTCAGTACAATCATCAAATTGAAGAACCCGTCCCGTCTTATTAACAAACATCCACTGGTCAATACTGGCGAAATTGAAAACAGAAGGACCAAACTGAACTTAATGAAAACTAAGAGGACTGATAATATAATCCAAGAAAGTATTACCGTGTGAATAAGTTTGACCTGGCAAGGCAAATGGTATGGATCGAGATATATTCCTGCATATGTATGAAACAGAATTTAAGGTTGAATAATATGTTTAAGATAATTAATAAATGGAGTGAGAATAAATACCTGGAAGAAGTGAGTGGCAAGGTTAGAGCAGCTGAAATAGCAGATGTTACCATCCCTACAGCTCAGAGTTAGAGAGAGAGACAGATAAATGGGATAAAACGGGACGAGGGATGAGAGGAGGTCTGTGTTTTTAATTTATCAAATTCTGGTTTGTTAAAAAAAAAAAATTAGTTATTAAAAAACATTATGTAACCATTTATTTTACACGGTGAATGTGACTGTTTCATAAACAGTCAAATAAGATGACTGTTCTAAAGAGGCACTCGATTAGACCCCGTCTCTCAGCATGTGTGTTTATAACTTAGGCCAAATTTTATGTTATATGACATTTTTAATAGAATTAATGTACAATAGATATCACTTTTGAAATTATATTCCTCCTACGTACCTCCATAATTTCACATTCCTTATAGATACCACTTTTTAATTATTTAATTTATTTACCAAAACACCATACACATATTTCATAAAAAATGGAAAAAAACACATAAAATTATATAAAATGAAAAAAATATCAAAATAAATGAAAAAAAATCACAAAAAATCACAAAAAAATAATAAAAAATCACAAAATCACAAAAAATCACAAAATTTTAAAAAAATTATAAAAAAATAAAAAAATAAAAAAAATCACAAAAATCACAAAAAAATAAAAAAATCACAAAAAATCACAAAAAATCACAAAATCATAAAAAAAATTATAAAAATATAAACAAAAACACAAAATTATAAAAAAAAATGAAAAAAAATCATAAAAAAAAATCACTTTTATTGAAATTTATGCACTTTCGACTGTACTAGATGCACTTTTAGCTGAACTATATGCACTTTCAGCTGAACCAGATACACTTTTAGTTGAACCAAATACAGGTTTTACAGAACGATATGCATTTTTATTGAACTAGATGCACTTTTGTCTGAACCATATGCACTTTCGCTGAACCAGATACACTTTTAGCTGAACCATATGCACTTTCAGCTGAACCATATGCACTTTTAGGTGAACCAGATGCAGGTTTTACAGAACGATATGCACTTTTATTGAACTAGATACACTTTTGTCTGAATCATATGCACTTTTAGCTGAACCATATACACTTTTCAGTTGTACCAGATGCACTTTTAGTTGAATCAAATGCATTTTTAACAGAACTATATGCACTTTCGACTGTACTATATTCATTTTCGACTACACTATATGCACTTTTGACTTAACTATATGTACTTTCCACTAAATTAGATGCACTTTAAACTGAACCAGATGTACTTTCAGCTGAACCAGATGCACTTTTAGCTGAACTATATGCATACTCACTTTTATTGAACTATATTTACTTTCGACTGAATTGTATGCACTTTCAACGGAACTAGATGTACTTTCAGCTGAATTGAATGCAATTTCGACTCAATTTTATGCATTTTTGACTAACTGTATACACTTTTGACTGAACTATATGCACTTTTATTGAACTATATACGTTTTTGACTGAATTATATGTATTTTTGACTGAAGTAGATGCACTTTCAGCTCATTTAGATTAAAAAAAGACACATTTATCATGGAAAAACCATTTTTTTGTATAAAAAAAATCACTTTTCGGTATAAAAAGTGTTATATTGACAAAAAAAAATTATATATTTTTTATAATTTTTTAAAAATTTTATGATTTTTTAATTTTTTTTATAATTCTTTTTTTTTGTGATTTTTGTGATTTTTTATAATTTTTATAATTTTTTGTGATTTTTGTTATTTTTTTATAATGTTTTGTGATTTTTTGTAATTTTTTATAATTTTTTGTGATTTTTTGTGATTTTTTGTAATTTTTTATTTTTTTTGTAATTTTGTAATTTTTTTGGTAATTTTTATAATTTTTTGTGATTTTGTATTTTTTAATAATTTTTGGTGATTTTTGGTGATTTTTTATAATTTTTGGTGATTTTTTTCATTTTTAAAAAAAATCAATTACTAATAAAACTCATATAGTATAAAAAGTTGTACCTATGAGGAAATGTGAAATTATCAAGGTACTTAGAAGGAATATAATTTGCTATGAGGTACTTATAGGGAATTACCCCTTTTTAATTTAATAGTAGGACTAATTTATTTCTTTTAAGTTATTAATTATTTTTATTAGACAATAAAATAAAATGATTATATGTAATACAAGCCACTAACAAGTTATGTCGCTCTAATACGGGTTACAAATCGTTATCTTGTGGCGAATTATAAAATTATTCTCGTTTTATAGTGAATAATGTGTCTTTCATGTCATTAGAAATCGTTCCCCTCTCTGTATTTCTCTCTTCTACGATGAAACTGTTCCAACTGTTCGTGATCCACTAACGCATTATCATAAACCGCCCACTATCTCTAAAAGTGACGAAATTGATGGCTTATTCACTCTCGAAACAATCTATTCAAAGCAAGTGTTATTACAGATCTCTAATCTGGTGCACCGACTAAAGAGTTAATTTCTAGGCATTTAAAAAAAAAAAAAACTTTTGGTGTCGTTTACTCAAAATACTTGCTAGTAGTAATGTAAAAATTGTGTAATTTTTTGCTTTAATATAGTGAAACTCTTATCTTTCTAAACTTTGATACTTCTATTCTTTTGTTGTTATGTGTGGTAAAATCCCTTAATGGTTGTCTAATATAACGTCGATTTGTGATTTTTTTATTGTAATAAGTTTGTAGGGTGTAGTTTGTTAACTTTCACATATATTATCATCGATATGTTATTAGGCTGCTTATTAAACTGTCAGTAACCAATTTGATGTTTAATAACAATTATTGAGCTTAATATGCCACTAAATTGTCAAATGCAATTTTGTTTTTCAATAACTCCAATTATCTTCTATTAGCATGTACTATCTCCGTTCCTAAATAAGTGTCTATTATTTCTTATTGGCATGTCTCTAAACAAGTGTCCGCTTTCTCAATTTGTTAATTATAAAGTAACAAATTTACTCTCTTACCCTTTATATAATCTCTAAAAAAAAATAACATTTAAAGAAATAAACATAAAAAATTAGTACACTTACCATTCATGGATATAACAACAACGATTTTTTGAAAATAAGTTACCCGCATTAACTTTAATTATACTATTTATAAAAGTATTATTGGTACTTGATGTTTTAAAATTTAATACTCTTAAAAAGTAGCAAACTTAAAAGGGGACGGGGGAGTATATTAGACTGACATTGCCAATCTGTTCTATTCCTATCAATCATTTTCTAAATAATATCAAATTTATATGCTATTGGATTATCCCTTTAAAAAAAAAATACTGTCGTAACACTAACCATTGGCAACAACGATTTTTTACACTTACCATTCATGGATATAACAACAACGATTTTTTGAAAATAAGTTACCCGCATTAACTTTAATTATACTATTTATAAAAGTATTATTGGTACTTGATGTTTTAAAATTTAATACTCTTAAAAAGTAGCAAACTTAAAAGGGGACGGGGGAGTATATTAGACTGACATTGCCAATCTGTTCTATTCCTATCAATCATTTTCTAAATAATATCAAATTTATATGCTATTGGATTATCCCTTTTAAAAAAAAATACTGGCGTAACACTAACTAATAATTTTCATTAAACTATTGATAGTAGTTAGATTTTGATTTTTGGATGTTATTATCATGTAGAATTAAGTGTGTAGCAGAAAACTAAAAGTAACAAGTTAAATTATACTGGAGTATTACTTAAGTGTCTTATTGTCTGTCTTGAAAATGCAGTCAAGGTTATGTGATAGTTGAGTATAATTTTTTCGGAAGAACTCAATTATATTGTGCACAAGAAATTCACTAAAGCTACTTCTACATGAAAGTGTTGTGAAAGAAAATAAAGTATTAACGGGATAAATTAACAACCACTTCTATTGAAATTCAAACACTTGAATTAATGATTACTTTTTAAAAGTTGCACACTTGTAAAAATAGTCTAATTTTTACAAATGAATGACGATAAATAATAGAACATGAACTATGGTTATTTTATAACAATATTAAACTAGCTTGAAAATTATAGAGTTTTCTTACTAAGTATCAAATGTGTCCAAAGTAATTTTATCGACAATTAGTCAAAACTTGATGAACTCACAATAACAACAATTTTTTGTTAATAAGCAAGCATCATTATTGATAAAATTATTTCGTATCAATATGTAAATGAACAAAAGATACATATTTAAAAACACTTAATCATCATTAAAACAAACACTTTAATAAGAAAACGGGACATTACCTCCTTAAACGGTTGATTAAAGTTAAACTAACATAATAAAATACAAATACACAACAATAAAAGAGAACATCTTTAATAATGAAGACCTGAAAGGGGGTAGAGATGTGGATACGAAATGTTGATACAAAGAGTTGCTAATGGTGAAATGAGTGTGGTGTATGCTAGAAAAATGGGGTTTAAAACATTACCATGTTTTTACATTTCTAAACAAGTAATAGTAAATACAAAAGTAGATTTTTCTTCTTCAATCCTTTATTATGTGGATATTGTTTCAAAATGACATGAATCAATATAAATGTACGAGTCTTCAATAGTAGCTTTTGTCTCTCATATAATTCACTTCGTTCACAAATTGTGTATTTAAATCTTGAATCTTGTAGCTCACTTCTGGTCATTTTATTGATAGATTTTACAAAAAAATTGCATATAAAAGTTGCAGTATATTCTTTTAGATTTCCGAAAATATTAAGATCATAATTTTTAGACTTCTGTAGCTCAAGTCATTGCTGAAATACTGAATTAAAAAAAAAATTTATCCGAATTTGTAATGCTCAACTCAATATTTTATATTGTACCAAAGCCGGTCTCTTTATTTCTGCAATTATAATAGAAAAACAAGTCAAAAGTGTACAAAATTTTAAATTACATAATAACACTTAAGTAACATATTTTATTATCTAATAGTTCTTAAAACAATATACAATAACACTAAAATACAATATTAGTAATCACTTACATAGATTGATAGTTATTTCTAGTTACTTTAATAATTTGGTTGTGATTTTTGGATAGTCAACGAGTTATTAAAAGTATGACATAACCCAATGATAGGTGAAATGTACAATAAGTCATCGTTAGATTGTTTGTAAAACTGTCATAATGTATAGACTTTATAATACTAGAATATGCTATTATGTGTAAAAAAGTCTTGTTATTTTGATACCATCCCATGACTTTTCAAATATATTCATGTTGTGTCATTTAATGTCCGGACAAGATAATGCATTACGCATATAAAAATATCAGTAATCGTACCTCACACGTTACGTGTGCGGCGCGTTACGTAATAAAAATATAAAAAATATGTATAATTACGATAAAAATATGTGGATTATACAAAAAAAACATAGTTTAAGCTTTAAAATAATGTTTGGTTGTTAAAAATGGATAAATAGTTTTATTAATTTTTACTTTTTATATTTTTATATGAGTATGATATTATTGTAATTAATATAAAGGTGTAGGGGTATTTTTGAATTTTTTTGGCTAAATTGTGCAGACTCATTTGATTTGAGTTGTCTTACTATAATTCTATTATAATAAATTAAACCAAATCAAATGAATCTGCCCAATTTAGTCATTTATTTCAAAAAATACCACTATATTTCTTTATTAATTACCATATTAACCATTTTCATAAAAAATAAAAACTAATTACACTCTTTCTATCTTTTTAACCACACAAAATTTCTTATATCCTATATTTTTTTTTCTCTAAATATTTGTATCATCATCACAATTTATATCATTTTTTTTCTTATATCTTATATTTTTCTTTTACTCTACATTTGTATCATCATCACAATTTATAACGTCTCACAAGTAACGCGTGGATATCGTTTACCAATATACTTATATCTTACTATATTCGAGTAATACGTCATACAACAAAATATATACTTTAATAAATATATCAATCAAGTAAACGTCATATGGATCGCTTAGCCCCGTTCATCTTCGGCGCAAGAGCGCTCGATCAGTGAGCTATTACGCACTCTTTCAAGGGTGGCTGCTTCTAGGCAAACCTCCTGGCTGTCTCTGCACCCCTACCTCCTTTATCACTGAGCGATCATTTAGGGGCCTTAGCTGGTGATCCGGGCTGTTTCCCTCTCGACGATGAAGCTTATCCCCCATCGTCTCACTGGCCGACCTTGACCCCTGTTATTTTGAGGTCATATCTAGTATTCAGAGTTTGCCTCGATTTGGTACCGCTCTCACGGCCCGCACCGAAACAGTGCTTTGGTTCGGTTCCGAAACTACTAAAACCACATACCGAGTCAATTAAATCATTTTTTTAAACGGTAGGTTTGATCTGTGGAATCTGTTAATGTACACCCCTACCGTATAAATAATGTAACATAAAACATGTGACCTCAATAGCCGTGTAAGTTAGCTACTGCAAAATTGAAGTAATGCAACTTAAAATGTGTGACCTCAATTATCAGTGTAAGCTAGTACAACCTTTATTCCAAATTATTAGTTCATGTTTTCATATGTGGCTGTTTCAATATATAAGTTCAATTTCCATAAATAAAACCAAGGTAAATTATATATATATATACTTGCCCTTTTAATTATTTTTTTTAAAAAATAAACTCAAATTTAAAAAATAGGTGTAAAAGTAGGAGTATCAAATAAACTCAAATTTGAGTAACTAGTTGGTAGCCATATGGTTGTTACCCGAGTATACCATGCTTACTGTCACAGAGTTAATTTTTCGTTTTCGAAACCAACCAAGTGATGGCACAAACCAGCGTTAAAACCCACGTTAACCGCCTGTTTGTTCAGCCCAACAATGAACTCACTCGTTTGCTCGTGTTTGCCTCTCGTTCACTCGTGTTTGCCTCGCAATTCACTCGTGTTTCACTCAAGAGATTACACTCAATACGCAGCGATGATAATCACAATTAAGACAAGTATATGGACAGAATGAACATATGTAAACGTAAACGAACACACACACGTACGGCCGCAGCCAACCTTCGTTTTATTACCGTAAATAATACAAAGGATCCGTTGTACACATTTACATAATCTGAACCTTGAAAACGAGACTACTTAATGAATACAATCTGCCCTAGCACTTATAATTTCGTGCATAGGCAGTTACATGGCAGAATAATAAGGAAAATAACCGCCGTGGCGGTTACAAGTAACTCTAGAGGGGCTGTCCACTATTTGCAACTGTTCCCGCCTTTTCTTTAACACTCCAGCACCTTGATAATGTGTTATACAACAGCTACGAACATCCAAACAATCAGCCCGCATGATCCTCCCGATCATACTCGTTGTCGTCTAAACCGACCAGCAATAGAACCATATCTAACCCGCTGAAACGACTCAAATCCAGCCACCCGTCTAAACCAACCAGCTACGTTATTTTACTCCCAAATCTGTCCACAAGCTTGAACCATATCAAACTTACCCATTGATGCTCTTACACATCAATCTCATGCCAACAGATCATACAAACGGACCAACATCGAAACCGCATCCAATGTTTCATGACCAGCCACGTTTCCTCAAACCAACTTAGCCTTCAAGTCCAATCCGCTAACAAGTCTGAACCATATCAAACTCAACCCTTGACGATCCAACACGCCAATTACTTGCCAATGACGTTCGCAAACCAATCATATGAAGAGCAAACTCGCCGACCAAGTCACCCGAACACTAAAGTCCTTACACTTACCGTCATGGTTCGAACCCTGTCAGCTACGAAGCTTCGCATATTTTACCACCAAATAAAAAATAAAAAATAAACCCAAATTTGTTAATATGGATGGATTCCGGTAGTGTATTCATAAATTGGAAAGGAGGGAGTAAAAGTAAAAACAGCACAAAATTAAACCCCACCCAAGTGAGTGTGCAACTATCCTATATACACTCACATAGATATAGATACATATACTTATACATTTAGAGAGAGAAATCTTTCCAATCCCCAAACCCTCGAAAATGGAGATGGAGAAGAAAACGGAGAAGAAGACGGAAATGACGAGCACCACCACCCAACCTCCGCCGCCTTCGGATCCCTCCGCCAATCCTCCACGACGGCGCGGCGGAAAGAGGAAGAACCCCGCCTCCTCCTCCGCCCCTCCGGCGACCAAGCGTCACGCTCGCGAGAGAGCCGCCGCTGCCGCCACCACCGCCGCTGCTGCAGCCGCGGAGGAGATCCAGAGGACTCGTCAGTCTCCGGCGCCTCCTTCTCCGGCGGTGAAGGAGGAGACGGTGAAGGAGGAGGCGGTGACGGTGGATGTTGGGGTTGGGGGTGGTGATGACGTGGCGGCGGTGGGGGAGGAGGTGGATATGGAGGCGGTGGAGGGGAAGGTGGAGGCAAAGTACGAGGCGGTTAGAGGGAGGGATCGGGGTGTTCATGTCGTTCCTACTCATGCTGGTGAGCTCATTTATATATCTATATATATATTTATATCAACATTTGATTAATTGAAAAACTCACAATTAATTGAAAAAAATATTAGGGCACGGGATCGGAGTGCAAAAAAAAAAATATGTAACCCGTTTGCAAAATCAACATTTGATTAATCGAAAAACTCACAATTAAATAGTTTTACATAATACTAAAAAAAAACCCAATAAAAGACTACCTGTAGCCTGTAGGGGAGAGTGTAGAATCTTCGATGAAAATAATTACTCCTACTAAAGATTAAACGATATATATATATATATATAAAGAGAGAGAGAGAGAGAATCGTCAATATTACTCTGGAAAAGAGAGTTAGAGAGTGGTAAGAAGGCAGAGTAGTAGAGGGAAGGGTTTATTTATTGGTTACGGTTCATTGCTGAGCATTTTTTTTTTGAATTAAAAGTATTTTGGTAATTTGATTAATTAACAGGTTTTTTTTTTTTTTGCAAATAATTGTTGATTAATTAACAGGTTATAAGGGTGTTCACATATAGTAATAGTAAGATATATGTGATTGGAGTTATGCTTAGTTTGTTTACAAGACTTGTTTTAGCAGCTGTAAGAGGCTAATATTGGTTTCTGATTTAGCCTTATACTCTCTGTTTGGCAACAGATAAAGTAGAATTTTAGGCCAAAAAATAAAAAGTAGATACATATATACGTGCTTGGAGTTATGTTGAGGGTGTGGGATCGGAATGCTCATGTTTTTTTTTGAAGATTAGATCGGAATGCTCATGTTGTTCCTACTCATGCTGGTGAGCTCATTTATATATATATGTATGTATAGATAGATACAAATATACATATGTGATTGGAGTTGTGTTTAGTTTGCCAGACTTGTTTTAGCAACTGTCAAGAGGCTAATAGTGGTTTCTGATTAGCCTTATGCTCTCTGTTTGGGGACAGATTTTTTACCATCAAAATCAATGAAGGTTGTTACTAAGTTTTTAAATAGCAAATTTTTAAGGGAAAAAATGCTTAAAAAATCCAAAAATCAGAAATCTAGATTTTCGTTGGATTTTTGAAACAGCTTGTTTAAAGCTCATTTTGACAAGAAAGTTTTGTTGCCAAACAGAGCCTTAGTCACTTGTACTGAAAGTGCCACCCCCTATCATCATTTATCCTCTTGAGTTATGATAAATAGCACACAGGTCTTCTAATTTGGAAATTTGGTACTTTTTCGTTGGTTTAATTTGATGTTGTTTTAATAATTAGAACTGTTTTGTTAATTAGTCTATGGTGCTAATGAGGAGATTAAATTCATTTTTTAGATTTCTTGAGCATTGGTTGGATTTTGAAGAGAAATAGTAGTGACTATGGTTAGTTTTTTTCCTATATATAGGGGGATTAAGTTTAGGAGTATATCTTTTTCCTATTTATAGGGTGATTAAGTATCAAGGCGGGGCTATATTGCCTCTCGTGTCATATTGGCAAGTTATATGATATAAAATGGTGGGTAATTTATATGATAAAGGTGAAAGAAGATTATCATTTATCCCCTTGTGTTGTGATATAAGTCTTCTAATTTGCACATTTTGTAGTTTTCCGTCGGTTTAATTGATGTTGCTTTAATAAATGTCTCGTTAATTAGTCTCTGGTGCTAATGAAGAGTTCAAATTCATTCTTTATATTTCTTGAGCCATTAGTTGGATTTTGAAGAGAAATAGTGGAGACTGTGGTTATCCTTAATTTCCTATTTTTAGGGTGATTAAGTGTCAGGGTGGAGCCCTCTTTGCTCTCCTGTGTCATATTGCCAATAGCCCAATATATATGACTAGAGAGTGGAAGAAGATTACCCTCTTGTTTCATAAAAAACAGATCCTAAATCTGCACAATTTGTAGTTTTTCCATTAGTTTAATTGAGTTTGTTTTTTTTAGAAATGAAAACTTTACTTCGTTAATCTATCGGCTTTTGAAGAAACCGTGATTAATTCTTAGGCTTCTTGAGATTAAGTTGGATTTTGAAGAGAAATAGTAGTCTGTGGTTATATTTTTTTCCCTATATATAGGGTGATTAAGTTTAGGAGTTATTTATTTTTTCCTATTTATAGGTGATTAAGTATCAGGGTGGGGCTTTCCATTTGTTTAATTGAGTTAGTTTTTGAAAATAAGAACTGTTTAGTTCATTATCAATTGGCTTTCGAAGTTACTACAACACATACTTAGATTTCTCGAGCATTTGTTGTTCGTTGAAAAGAAAGGTAGGGACTTTGGCCGTCTTTTATTTACTTTGTTTTTGTTAGGGCGCGGGATCAGAATGCTCATGTAGTTCCAACTCATGCTGGTGAGCTGATATATATCTATACTATTATTATAAGGGAAGGGCGAAAAAGGTAGTTATTTTTTAGGCTGTCAAAGTCATCACAATTTTTTTTAAAACCCCAAAGCTTTTTGATAATTACAATATCATCCAAAACCAACAACAGTAAACTGCCAATGCCAAAGTCCACGTTTCTCTCATCTCCCCTCTTTCCCTCTCTCGCATGATAACTTCCGTTCAATACCAAGTAATCCTCCTGATCTATAAACAAATATTTAGTCACTTCATCAAACCCTTGCAATTTATTAAATTTATCTATTGTCTCTTTTTATTTTTATTTTTTTTATTCATATCCGCTACACGTGACACTTAATTGGGCGCCGCACATGCATCGCGTGGGTGCCGGTTACTAGTGTATATATATATGTATAGATAGATACATACATATGTGATTGGAGTAATGTTTAGTTTACTAGACTTGTTTTAGCATATGTCAAGAGGCTAACAGTGGTTGAAAATCAATGAAGGTTGTTATTTAGCTTTTAAAAAGCAACTTTTAAGGCCAAAAATGTTATTAAAAAAATGTCCAAAAACCAGAAATTTAAATTTTCGTTGGATTCCTGAAACATCTTGTTTAAAGTTCATTTTCGCAAGAAAGATTTGATATTATCAGTTATTCTCTTGATTTATGATAAATAGTAAAATAGGTCTTCTAATTTGCACATTTGGTAGTTTTCTATTGGTTTAATTTGATGTTGTTTTAGTAATCCGAACTGTTTTGTTAATTAGTCAATGGTTTAATGAGGAGATTGAAATTCATTCTTTAGATTTCTCGAGTATTAGTTGGATTTTTAAGAGAAAATAGTAGACTGTGTCTATCTTTTTCCCCTGTATATTGATCAAGTTTAGCGGTTATATTTTTTTCTTCTATTTATTGGGTGATTAAGTATCAGGGTGGGGCAATCTTTGCTCTCTCGTGTCATATTTGCTAATTTATATGGCTAAAAGTGAAAGAAGATTACCCTCTTGACTTATTTATAAATAGGTCTTCTAATTTGCACATTTCTTGGCTTCCCATTTATTTTATTAAGTTGGTCTTTGAAAATTAGAACTGTTTAGTTCATTATCTATTGGCAGTTGGAAGGATATTATAATGCATACTTAGAATTCTCGAGCATTTGTTGGGTGTTGAGAGGAAAGGTAGGGACTTTGGCTGTCTCTTATCTACTTTGTTCTTGTGTGAAGTAACCAAGGTATCATATCTTCTAAAGTATCATCGTGTGCTTTATCTTTCATGGTTGATTAATGTGTACAGTCTGAATTTTGTAACTGACACTACCGTCCAATTTTAAAATGGTATAACTTGGGCTCGCTGGTCTGTTACATGTTAATTTTTTTTAAATTTCTTTACGTCTGAAAATTGCTGAAGCCAGTTGGCACCGAGCGCTTCTGTTAATGGGAATTTGTGTACTTCTTTCGTAAAGCATATGTAGAGAATTGATTTCTTTTCATTGAATGTTGCAATGCTACTTTGTTGGAGTTACTTCATCAGGAAATGATTGGAGTTACTTCCCTTTACATCAGGAAAATTGGTTTCTTTCTTGATCAGTTTTCCGTACTTAGAATCTTCATGTTGTTTTATATAAAGTATGAGAAGTCCTCAATTGAGATAAACCACAACGACACAGCATAACATATTTCATGTTGCTACACCAGGATGGCTTGTGTTACAAGAGAATACTAGTACTAGTTTTACTAGAGTTTGGTTGGGTAAAGTATATGATATGTAATTGCTTAAGAATGTGACCTTACTTCACATTGAACTAACAAATCTCAGTTGTACTGGCATAAGGTTTTGTTTTGGGAATACGGAAATTCTTAAACTGAGTATTCTCAATTTAAAACTCGTCTCCTTTTTCCCTCTATGTTTACAGGTTGGTTTTCTTGGACAAACATTCATCCAGTGGAAAACCGAACACTGACGTCTTTCTTCAACGGCAAGTCCAAGAACAAAACTCCGGAACTATACATGGAAATACGTGACTGGATAATGAGAAAATTCCACACAGACCCTAATACACCAATTGAAGTGAAAGATTTATCAGAGCTTTCGGTCGGAGAAATGGATGCCAGACAAGAAGTGATGGAATTTCTAGACCATTGGGGTTTGATTAACTACCATCCTTTTCCTGAAAACGATGCTTCGGCTAATAATGTTGACGAAAAAACAGAGAAAACAGAGTTGACAGAAAAAACAGAGTTAACAGAAAAAACTAATTCTATGGTTGACATTTTGTATCGTTTTGAAAGAGAAGAGTCACGTGTGCCAGTTGCTGTTAAAGATAATGTAATTATACCAGTTGCACCGTCTAGATTGTTACCCGAGTCTACCGTTGTGGAAGAATTGGTGAGGCAAGAGGAACCTGAATATCACTGCAATTCTTGCTCAGCTGACTGCTCTCGAAAGCGCTATCACTGCCAGATTCAGGTTCGTTGTTTCGTAGGTTTTTCCCCTTTTTTAACTATGGTATATTTGACTGTTGGAAAACAGCAACCCTGTTTCAAATATTTGAATATAGACTATTTAACCGAATGTGTGCTTGAAGAATGTGCAGTTTTTTTTATGTTTTTTTTTGGGTTTGGGCGTTGGTGCAGAATTAAACTGGAACATTGGGAATTCTGAGGGGCGCTCATCATATTTGCAGAAACTAGTTTTAAATTTTCATTGCAGTTACGTCATTGTTTTTCATATCTAGGATACTATTGACAAAGTAATGTTTGTCAATATAACAAATATGTGTATATGATGGAGTCTATGGAACAACATTGGCAGAAGCCAGGGAAAGATGGTTGCATACTTGCTAATTAAGTTGCACTATTGATCAGAAATATATATCTGGAGTCTATATAGGCATTCAAAGGTTGACTAAGTTAACGCAACGAGTGAAATCATATTTATGTATTGTTACTTATTTTAGTCAAGGTTTCAAAAGTCGCTAGACGACAAAAGGCGGGAAGTGGGCCTAGGAGCCTAGTCGAATAGCTGGGACCTAAGCGGGAAAACCATATTTTAACTATTTTTTTATTCTCGTTTGATATATATGTTGTAAATTTAATTAACAACCTAAAGATGTATTTACAATCGAATACTATAAAGAATTCAAAATAAGTTATGATAAAATGTATGTACCATCGAACATAAAGATGTATTTAAAAACAAATTTGAAGTGCAAATCTTGATCTAACGTGTTTTTTGGACTACGTATTTATAAGTTTTTCTATAAAAAAATTCACCTATTCTGACCAGTTTGACCCGTGTTGAACCGGGTTTGACACCATATCAAAGCGTCTGGTACTAATCATGGCACTAGACCAAGGCCTGGGGCCTAGTAGGAGCAAGACGGGGACTTTTGAAACAAAGATATAGTTTTCTGGTTCTTTTGTGGTCAGTTAGATTACGATTCAGAATAGCTGAAAGGTAATAATATATAGTGAGTCTAAATTGAAGGGTCAACTAAGTTAGCATGACTAGTGAAATCACAT
This sequence comes from Primula vulgaris, assembly GCA_963920805.1. NCBI lineage: Eukaryota > Viridiplantae > Streptophyta > Magnoliopsida > Ericales > Primulaceae > Primula > Primula vulgaris. The sequence goes on along the minus strand of OY987217.1, from coordinate 21,928,700 downwards.
CTGTGTCTTGTTTTTATACTTATATGGATAGTATTATTTTGTGATTCCTTTGTGTTCAGGTGATTTATGATTCAGAAAAACCGATAGGCAAGACATAACTCGTCTAAATTAGAAGTTTAACCAAGTTAACATAAGTGGTTTCATATCCGTGTCTTTTTTTTTGGGTGTTTTTAGGCGGATTACGATTTATGTACCGAATGCTTCAGTAGTGGGAAATTTGAGGATATGTCCCCTGGAGATTTCATTCTCATGGAACCTGCTGAAGCTGCTGGTGTAAGTGGTGGAAAATGGACAGATCAAGAGACACTCCTCCTTCTAGAAGCTTTGGAACTTTTTAGTGAAAACTGGAACGAAATCGCAGACCATGTTGCGACTAAAACAAAAGCTCAGTGTATATTGCATTTTGTTCAAATGCCTATTGAGGAGTCCGTTATGGACCGTGATGATGAAAATGAAACTACCAACAAAGAAGATATTGGATTGATTAAAACTGAAAATGAAGCAAATGCCTCGAAAGCTGCGGGGGAGATGACAAATGGTGAGATAAAAGATGACCAGATGGAGATTTCAGTATCTAAAGATGTTAGTGAAAACAAAGTTGGTGAGGATGTAAATGAAAATATTGCTTTGAAAGCACTCAATGAGGCATTTGAAGTGGTCGGTTCTGATATAACATCAGGTGGCCAATTTTCATTTGCTGAAGCTGGAAATCCTGTCATGGCATTGGTTAGTTACACAGCTTATATTCCAAAATGACAAATTCACGATACTATATAATCTGAATTTTAGATATTGGTTGTGTACTTATACAATTACATCCTGATGACTTTTGAAATGAATTCTGTTAAGGTTAAAGTTTTGTTAAGTTCTTACATTATAGCAGTTGTTAATAAGCTTTATCTTGTTGTTGTCTGACTCAAAATTGTGTAGTATCAAAAACAAATCGAGTAAAGTCATTATGTTAAAGTTTTTGAAAGGTTAAAAATCACTATGGTCACATGCCTAAAACCATAAAGAGTTTAAGAAAAATGGCATGCATGTTGGGCATTGCTTTTTAAAGCAAAAAATTCATGAGGCACATTGTTTTCTTATATATTGCCTTCTGAAAAAAGTTGCAACTTGACCAAATGGTATATTGCTTTTCAAACGTTATTTTCTTTCTAGTCGAGTCGTCTTTCTTGTTCATGAGCAGCACGTTCCAAGAGCAGATCAAAATGTTTCACTTGGTGCTTACTTGTTATACAAGTATGTGCAAAAATGTACATACATGCATTGTAGCTTTATATTCCCTCCGTCCCATTTTGTTAGGGCACTGTTCTATTTTGAGATGTCCCAAGTTTTCGTTCACTTTCCTAAAACAACAGTTTTATAATGTTTTACTATTGTACATTTTTCAAACATCAAAAGTAAGACAATAATTAAAAAGAAGGGCAAAAAAATATTGAATTCACAGCTATCATGATGCTCCTATGAATTTCGTTTCTTTCCATACAATACAAACAATTCGGAATGAAGGGATTATTTTTCAGCAATGCTAGTTGGTGTCGTGTTCAATCCATTTTTTGGTTAAAATGTTTTTAACCGTATATGTTAATTCCCCCTCCCGCAGGCAGCTTTTCTGGTAAGATTGGCTGAACCAAATGTTGTTACTGCAACTACACATAATTCTTTGAAATGCATTGAGGATAAGTTATCCAGCGTTCATCTTGCTGCAAGACACTGTTTTATTCTTGAAGATCCTCCCGGTGACAAAAAAATCCCAACAGAAGTTGACAGGTATTAATCCAAAATTGTTAATATGCTTAAAATAGGTGGTTGAATGGTCATTTTGTTTCTTATTTTTCCAATATCAACGGTTTCACCTTAAAGCTCTTTAACTTCGACTCATTTAGAGTATTATTCTATTTGTTTTATTCCATCGTGAAGTTTGTTTTAATGTTTAAAAAATATCAGAAACATATTTGTTAGTATTTCTGAATTTCTCATTCTAGTCCTTATTAATTCACTCGATGTTTATTATCTAGTTCTAAAACCATATTTGGAAATGTGGTGGGGTTTCATTGACTTAAAAGTTGAGGGTGTAGTATGTGTTCTGTATTTTTAACGCATCAGATTTTACCAAGCATATTTCCTGGAATTCTTTGCTGTGGCAATCTATTACTCCCTCCATTCCATTTGCTTTGTCCATATTTCGGAGAGTAATCTAAAAAAAAACCATGCTACTAATGCTTTGCCCGTTCTTAAATTTGCTACTAATCCTCTTATTTGATTTGTCCAGTATAAAACAAAGGGTAAATTTGGCAACATCCTCCATTTTTAATTTGATTTTTAAACATAAACACGCATTTGGAACTTCCTATTTTCTAAATGTAATAATGGACAAACAAAGAGGAATGGGGGGAGCAATTTTAGACCTAGTTCCCTAAGTGATACATGAATGCTACTTTTGTTGTTTCGTTTCTTAGGACTTAATTGTTTAGGAATTGCTAGCCAACTCATCTGAATTGTTTCTTTCCTTTTTTAATTTTTACATCATTGAACATTTTGCATCTTGATGATTTCTATTTCGTTTATATATATTTATAAGAGAATTTGTAAACAAACCTCTACTCTTATGGAAAGAAGTAAACATGGAAGAAACACATATTACAAGGTTTGTAGGAACAAGACAACTGTCTATAATCGTGAAACTTAGGCTCTGTTTGTTTCAAAGTAAAACAGTGGGGAGTAAATTATTTTCCCGTAAAACTAGGTAAGATGTAAATATGGAATATATACATGGAAGCAAAAGTTTTATGAGATCTAATGTAAAAGTGGGGGAAATGATTACCCACAAAATTTCATAGGAAACGTTTTCCTTGACTTGTTGAAATCAACAACGCTACGAAAATGCACGATATAATTTCATTTATATGTATATATTATATTCTCATTCAAATAGATAACTCGTAACTTTAGCAGTTTATCTATTCTTTCCCTTATTCTCTCTATATTTGATATAAGTAGCCTTTTATCTATTCTTTCCCTTATTTCTCTCTATATTTGATAGTATAAGTTTTATATTTTCCACTTGAATATCAACAAACATGCATTCATAAACTAACATTATTATATAACAAATTTATACGGAGTACTATATTATAGTTACTAGTTAGGTAGAAGTCGGAGTTTTTTTTTTGCTTAGTGTTTAAAGTAATACTAATATAATATACAAAAAAGCTAAGTTTACAAGTTATATCTTTTCTTAATCCAATTTCTTTTAAAAGAACCTGGATGGATAAAAGATATGTTTCGTATTAAAAAAACACTACCAATCCTTGGTTTACATCTTAGATCCATAATCTTCTTAAATTTTCATGATAGTTTTCAAATATATATGATGTTACGATTTTATTTTATTTTAATTATGTTTTATTTTCAAATATATCTTCTTTTGGAAAGAAGTAAAAATGCATTAAATTATTTTTTGTATCCTTTAAACTTTGTGTAAGATCAAAGGAGTGAGAAAAATAAAAAAAAATTGCAAAGAAATTTCCAATATGCCAAATACCTGGAAAACAAGCTGGAAGCAAAAGAATTCCATGTAAACATTTTCCAGGATTTCTTTATTCCTGCAAATATTTTACGATGAGCAGCTTGGAAGTATGTTGTCTAAGTTTTTGGAGATCAAAATGTGCAGTGCTGTGGCGGAATCAGTGGAGATGGATGCTGGGAAGGATGAGGAGAAGAATAAAGATAATCAGAAGCAGGAGAATTCTGTTTCAGCATCTGAAAATGTTGATGTGACAAATGACAAGAACACCGAAAAAGAAAAAGACAAAGATGCTGTTGGCAGTGAAAAAGTAGCCCCTAGTTCTCCTAAATCCGTAAAGAAAGGGAAGTCAAAGACAAGAAAGAAATTAAATTCAGTTGAATCAGAAAAGTCAGATTCCCGTAAAGATCAAGACACTGAAAATGCAAAAAAATTGGATGATTTGGCACCTAAAACAGAGTCCCATCCTAGTTCTCTAACAGTTCCAGTTGATAAGGAAGCTGATAAATCAGAGTCGGCAAAGGTTTTAGTTGGAAATAATTCAAATAATCTGAATGAGAGGGTAGAGATCCCTATAGGTTCAGTAGAGGAACCAGGTAATAAGGAAGAAGAGCTTTCTCAACATACAGAGCAGAAAGAAAATGCAGCTCCTGGTGCACTTCCTTCAGAAATGAAAGAAGGTGAGTAGCCGATTGCATCAGGGTCATTTACTTGAATAAGCATTTACTTAATTTGGATGTAATTTTATTCTTTTTGAAGTATAGACGTAAACCAACAAGCATCTTGTGCGTGATATGTGCAATTTTGAGTCACAGTATCAAAGATCAAAGGGAAAATTAGACACACTTAATCTAAAATCAAATCGAAGTGTTTCATGGAAAAAGTTAAAGCAGAAAATAAACCAAAAAATTAAACTTGCGGTCCGTCACAGTGCTGATGACGCACAGGGAGTTGAATAATGTTAGTAATGACTAATGATCCACTACCCGTAATATGAGATGATATGTGGGACGACAATGTTTTAACTTAGGAACATGGAGAGAGTGTGAAGGTTTTGAAATTGGTGAGTGGGTTTGGCCAGTTGATGGGTGAGACGATGGGAGAAATTTGGGATGAGAGAAGCGTAGGCTGTGAGCATTAGGGGCTTGAATTCATTTTATTCTAACTTGTAAACCCTGTGTATTAAATTTGAGATGAGGGTAAAATTGGGAAGTTGTAAATATACCAGAGCTTTACCAATTCAGTTTGCCACATCTGCTCTTTATATTTTAAATTTCATTTGTCGTGAAGTGTTTGACCAGTTCCCCAAGTTAGCTGCTATATATATAGGGATTTCTCTTTTAAAGTTATAACTTGGTTTCTAACATACTTTGGGGTAGTTTTGTATCTGTTGGAAGAGTAGATCTAATTGAATCTGGACGTTTGAGGAATTTTCGCTCTACTGGCTTAAGAGATCTCAATAATTTAGAATGTGTATGGACAAAAAGCTTTTGTAATTTGATTATATATTAAATCAACTGTCACCAAGTAAATGTTCTTGCACAGATAAGTATTGTGACCAGAGTCATTGGATCCCCTAGGCCCCTAATGATAGGTCTCGTTAACGTTCCTTCCCAAATTGTTCTGCAATCCTATGCCCCATATAAGTTTGTATTTGAAAGGGTAATAATTCTCTTACTTTGGATCAAATACTTAAGGTATAGTTTCTATTTGATCTTCACAATTTCTGTTGAAACACTATTGATCTCATTAGTTTGAGTAAGTTCCAGTAATAGTCCCCTTATTTAATTAGGTTATACAAGTGGTCCTAATGTATGACACTATTGGTGCCCATAGGAGGGGACCACCGCTGTAACTAACTGAATCTGTGGGGACCAATACTGTAGTAATTGAAAATATGGTAACCGTCAGTGAAAGTTAATCAAATAACGAGGACCAACATTGTTGCAACTGAAATAATGAGACCAAATATAAAATATTCCCAAATTACGTAACCACTTCTAAAATTAACCATTTGTGAAATGAAAGAGTGCCGGACAGGAAAATATTAGTTCGGTCGGATGGATTGAACTTTGACAGTCTAGTTGTTTGTGCGATGCATTTACATGTTCTTTATTTTTTGCTTTAACCAGGGGATGATAAGCCAAAAGATAATAAAATTGAGAACCACCCTGAAAAAATCAAGGATGAACCGAACATTGATAAGCTAAAGCGTGTTGCAGTCACTGCAATTTCTGCAGCTGCAGTCAAAGCAAAGCTTCTTGCGGACCAGGAAGAAGATCAAATTCGCCAGCTGGCTACATTCTTGATTGAGAAACAGGCAAGTTCCTGAATTTGGATCGCTCATATATTAAGGTTGGTCTAGGTGTGTGTTTGGATGATCAGTTTTTAGGTTCACCTTTTGCTGTTTTGTGTGATAAAGCTTTTTTGCCAGAATAATTAAATTATTAAACTGATTATTTGGTAGCTTGTTATGAAGCTAGATTCTGGAACTCATTGTTGTCAAAAAATTTCAGGAAAACTAGATTCTAAAATTGCTATCTTATGGTTTTGGAAATTATTTTGCATACATCCACATTGGGATCATATTAGGACTTTCATGTCGTGTCTTGATTCTCTTTTCCTGTTTATATGATTACGATTTTTACCAAACACTTTGGTACCTTGTACGAAACCTAGATTATGGATCTAATTGTTGCCAAAATTTCGTTGGGAAACTAGATTATGTTGCTAGCTTGCGATAATAATTCAGAAAGTTTCGTGCATACACAAACAGGGATCATATTAGGACTGTCATTTAATGTCTTGTTTCTACTTTGGATGTTTTAAATGCATCTTGTTTTATATCCTTTGCAAACACTTACTGAAAGACCCCAAAATGATAAGTTCTAGAACTTTGCCAGGAAAGCAAGATCCTGAATTTTTATGCAAAATTTATGCAAAATCCGGTTACTCATGTGGATCATATTAAGACTCTTCATGGTTTTCTACATACTGTTCTGATTATCAGATTTTCTTCCCCCTTGTATTCAAGCATGCAGAAATTTGAAATTTTCTCATGTTTGTGTCTTAGCTTCTCATTCCTGACTTGCATTTCTTTCACAACCAAATCTGTTGATTACTTATGATATTTATTTTGCAGTTGCACAAGTTAGAAACCAAGTTAGCTTTCTTCAACGACATGGACATCTCTGTGATGAGAGTGAGAGAGCAAATGGAAAGGTCCAAACAGAGGCTCTATCAAGAGCGAGCTCAGATCATAGCCACCCGTTTCGGATCATCGACTAGACCAACACAACAACAACAACAGCAACAACAGTCTAATTTGCCTATCAATAGAGTTGCAATGGGTTTCGCTAGCTCAGCTGCAAGGCCACCAATGGGTATGGTTGAGATATTTCAAGATTTTGCTTATGTTTGATTTTATATGTTAGAATCTTTTGGTTTAGACAAATTTATTTTACACTAGGAATTGAATACATAAGCCTCAATTATTATCAATGAGAAATTTATTTTCTTCTTATTATTCGACAGGTATGAATATGATGATGCCTTCTCAAAGACCGCCAATGTTGAGGCCAATGATGTCATCAACTCCTTCGAGCACTTTTGTTCCTCCTAGTACAACAATGGGGTTTTCGGCTAGGCCTATTAACCCAGACAAAACTAGCAATGTAACAAAATAGCTGCATCCGTTGGAACAGTAGCGAGTATATAGTTAGTATTATGGTTATTGTTGTAAGCTGTAAACTGCCAATGTTTGTCAATGGCATGGAATTAGTGTTGTTGGTTTTTCTTCTATATGTAACTTGATCATTAGTTAGGACTGGTAAATCGGTCTTATTTTGGAGTCTCTTATGAAACTCAAATATGTTTTTTTCTTTTCTAGATGACCTCTTGATGATGATATTAGCAAGATTGGACTCGTTTTAGTTTATGGACTTTTTGCCGAAACTCCTGCAATCTTTTTTACTCCATATACAATTTTGCAAGTTGTTCATATTCAAATACGTTTCTTCTCAAAATTGCCTTGTAAACCGTATCTTCTTATAAGTTACTCGTACATATATTCTTAACGGATTGTCAACTGATTTGAAGATTTTGCAGAAAAAACAATTCTATTAGCTTTAACAAACACTAATGACAAGTTGAGATAGCATTAGGCATTTAGAATTACCGACGAACTAATCTGCTACTATATTTTCTCATTTTTCTTTCGGTGCTATTGAGTTAGGTTACCATAACGAGGCGGATTTGCGTACTGTTTAAGCAAAAGTATATGTCGAAGAGGTCTTCTTTTACAGGTGGAATCATTATTTTAAAAAGCATGATATATTGCGCTATAATTTGCGAAATAGCGTTTTTCGGTCGAAAAACGCTATGATAAACCGCTATTTGGATGGGAAAAAGCTAAATTCGCGCTATAGGAACCATATTTACGCTATACCGGATGTTATTTATGCTATAGCGGCTGTAGTCCAATTTATTTATTTATTTATTATTTTTGATCAAAATTTTAATGAAATTATTGGAGGCTAAAAGAGAATCAAACCCCAAAACTCTTGCAAACAAGTAAATGCTCTGACATCTCAACTGCAATCATTTTTTGATTATTAGTTACAACTTTTTATATATATTTAGTCAATTTTTATTATATGTTCTGAATTTAATGCTATATTTATATGTATTTAGGCAAAAAAAAAGTACATCGCAAAGCGCTATGTAGCAACGATATTTGCGCTTTTACCGTTTCTCTCGAAAAAACACTACGCTAGCGATAACGCTATTTAAAAGATTTGGTGAAATGGGTTGGAACTGGATATAAGAGTTATACTCCTATCTTCTAACAATATATCAATTATTAACATGCAACTCAAAAAATTAAATATATACTTGCATACCTCGGAAAACTTGAAGCTATGTAGTTGAAAGCAAATAATTGCCATAGATATTACACAAATTATATCATGCAAAGACATTTCGAGCAGCACAAATATTCAAAAGATGTAATACAAACAAGTTTTTTGCCCCTAGTGTACAGATGAAACCTCATGCCATAAAGCAACAGACGCTATTGTCAACTATAACAAAGGAACTCATATTTACCAAAATATCAAAGAAATTGGTGATACAATTAACATTGGCGTCCAGATGATCTCTGCCGACCCTTACTTGCGAGTTGCGACGTCAGTGTTGTCCGCCAAATATCTTAGGTAAGGGAGTTCTTTGAAAGGAAAAATCCATTCAGTACCAAACTACCAAGTGATGGATTTTTTTATGAAACCAAAACTACAACTGGAATATGACAATGGAAAAAAAAAATAGTGTATTCAACTAACTTTTGTTAAATGAACTACGAAATTTTATTAATCGAGCCACTAGTCATAAAAAAAAATCGGATAGTATTTAGTTTAAATTATTGGTCCTATACTTTTTGGGAAGGCATCCAGAGTGCTTGGGATTGACTAATATATATAAATAATACTCCATCAATCCCAAGTATATAAGTTCGGTACGAAATCAGGTGTAAATTTGATCGGATTTAAACATGTAACTAAATTGTCGAAATGAAAATTTTTAATTTTTTTCTACATAGTTCAATTGTTAAACTATATGATAGAATTAAAAAAAAAATTATTTCAATTATTTGTATACGAGTTATTTACCGATAAAAGTTGGATGTGGTTTCGAATAGAACATATATATAATGTGGAACGGAGGAAGTAAAATCATAGAGACACATGATATATGCATGTACAATATACTCCTACTTGTTTTTTTGGAAGTTACAATATACTCTACGGTAGAACCTCTCTAAATTAATACTCGGTAAATTAATAATCTCTCTAAAATAATATTTTTCTCCAGTTCCGACTTGGTCCAGTATTAAAAATCATCAATTTTGATAAATTAACAAGATAATAATTTTTTGAAAGATACTTATATAAATATTTGGTCTCAACAAAATTATAAATTAATAATTACAGTATTTAAAATGACCAACATTACTAGAATGATTTAGTAGAATATAACTCTATATTCGTTTGATTTTTCTTAAAATTTAAATCTAATTGTGTTTTTCAACTGTATTAAAAAATATGAATAATTCTATCCAGGGGCGGAACTAGAATGATATATCGTTGGGGTGGTGTGTGTGTGGGGGGGTGGGGGGGGTTTGTTGTTATATAAAAGTTACTAGAATTTTAAGAAAAATAACGTTTAAAATAATAAAAAAACTAAGTTTAAAAGTCTATTTTGAAGGTTAAAAAAAACGAGTTGGTAATTGTAAAAAACATAGTAAATTTAAAATTATCAAATTTTTTTTACTAACATCAAAGTGAAGTATTCGAAGAGTATTTGTACATTTTAAGAAAAAAGATGTAAATATAAGGATGTTATTAAAAATAATGAGAAGCGAAATGTTACTCATGTAACTAAATGAACATGAAAGAAATAAAAAAAAATAAGTTGTGATGGTAAATAATCGAACCAAGAATCTCTTATTCAATTTTAGGTAGCATTACCATATCAGCTAAGCATGAGTATATATTTTACAGGGGGCTATTAATATATATAACATAATTTTCTAAAAAAAAATCCTATAAAAAAATCGTTTTTAAAATTGCCCCCCCCCCCCCTAAATCAGCCCATGATTCTATACCCTATTAAACAATGAGTTGTACTATTTTATTTAATGATACTTAATGTACATGAAACCAATTATAGGTATTTTATGTATCTAATGTCTATTATTAGTTTGTTATACAGTTTAATCTATAACAAAATTTATATGTTAGTAACCGAAATAGTGCATTTGACTTTACTAACGAGTTTAACGAGTATTTTTACTACATTAATTTATAATGAGTATATTTTACGAACGAGTATATTCTTTGAATCGATAAAAACCATTTTAAAATAATAATTATTAATTCATTGGTTAATTAATACATATCTAAATTAATAAAAAAAATTATGTTTCCAACATTATTAATTTATAGAGGTTTTACTGTACTTTAGTATGAACTTTACTTCTGGCGTCTATTTTGGAAAAAAAAATGTTTTGTCACTCTGTGTTGACCAGTGTCTAAGCAAATAATATCTACTTGACCAGTTAATAGATTTTCATATCGTCCTCGAATATTTATATAATAAAACTTTTATACAGTTATATCCTTGGACCTATGAAAAAATATTAGTATAGGCCGAAAGTTATTCTTATATAGAGGTTACAAAAAATGATAGTATAGAAATATAAAATATTTCATGTCAAGAAACTTCAAGTATCGTTGAGTATTAATTGAAGGTCGGTACCATCTTAAAATATTTATTAAATTTTAGTACCATTTTCCTTTTTAATTAGAATGAGGTACCTTTTCAAAAATATTTAATTATAGTTTAGTACCACTATCAAAAAATATATAAACGGGTCTAAATCTATTATCACCCATTATCACATTTTACTCTGTCCCTAACTGTAATCCCAGATATGTCTCTCTGATCTGCCTCTCACCGGAGAACGGTGGAGAGGGACGGATCTACGCCGCTAAACCCCGCAATCACGGAGGATCTCCGGTGACGTTGGACACCTGTTTTTATCTTCCCTAGATCGCAGCAACAACTGTCAAAACTCTAGGCGACGGCGACAAACTACGACGACGACTCTCTCTCCCCTGGATCACTCTTTCTCTCCACTCTCTCTCTCTCTCTCTCTCTCTCTATATATATATATATATATATATATATATATATATAAATGGGTGCAGGGAATGGTGATTGTTGAACTTAGAGTTCAATAATGATTTTGATTATAACGTTGATTATGTGTTTAATGATTTTACGATTTCAATGATATAATGCTTGTCTTGTCCAAAGGTAGAAAACGTATATTTCAGGTCTTTAAATGATAGAGCATTCGATAACGAAGTCATAGGTTCAAGCGGAACCAAATTCGGAGCTAAAACGAAGAAGTTATGGGCTTTCGAAGAAGACCGAAAAACTGCCAGAAGAACAGTCGACCGATCGACTGGACAAAAACGACCGATCGTTTTTGGTCCAAATTCTTCCAGTGAGCAAGTCGAAAAAACGACCGATCGTTTTTTCAGAAACGACCGATCGTTTTCTGAAAACGATCGATCGACTGTAGAAAACGACCGATCGTTTTCTACAGAATTCAAAAACAGCTTTTCAGCTTTTTCTGGAAAATTGGTTAAAACAGCCTCAACTACCTCCAACGGTCATAACCCAGAAAAACAGACTTTGCTGTTATATAAACCACCTCAAATCTCTCTCCAAAGACACGAAGCTTAACCATCATCATCCTTAAAACCTCTCTCAATTAAAAACCCTAATATCACCATTTTGGTGTATATATATTCGAGAAAGAGGAAAATCAAAGAGAAAGAGATTCAAGCTCGATCTTCATCAACAACTCACCAATTAGCTTTTTAAGAAGCAATTAGAATAGTGAGTGTAGTTACATTATTGTAACAAAATTGTAACGAGTGTTTTATAAACTCATTTGTGAGCGAGTGATCGGGTAGAGGCTTTGTAAGCAAGTGAAGCTTAAAAGCTCTAGGTCTTTTCATTCGGGTACTCATAGATTGAGGGGGAGTCGTTGACTCAATAGACGTGTACGCTTGCACTTGTATCAAGAGTTAGGAAACTCGGGTAGAGGGTGAGCCAATCGATTGATTGAGCTCGATAGGAATTGTAAAATTCGGGAAGATTATTTTTAGTGAAATACTCGGTAGTACCGAGGAGAGGACGTAGGCCGTTTGCCGAACCTCTATAAATCACGGTGTCATTTTCTTTTCCTTACTTTTACTTTCCGCAACTTATATTTTTGCTTATTATCTTGCTTGCGTTTAGTATTTATTTCATTCCATTAACTTTATTAATACGCTTAAGCTTAAAATTGCATTAGTTGGGTTGTTAGTTGTTTAGAATTTTTAATTAGGCGAAAAGCGGCAAAACCTTATTCAACCCCCCCTAAGGTTAGCACACGGGCCAACAGTGATGACATCATCATCGATAACATACTCCTCTGGGCGTGGAGACGACTCATTTTCAACGATTCATCTTCTCCGCCGAGCTCACGTCGTCACCGTCTTGCCCGTCACACCGGAATGTTTTGTATTACATTGTCAAATTTTTAGTATTTGATTGCAAAAAAAATCGTATTAGATTTTCAAAAAAAAATTGTATTGTATTGTAAAAAATTTACATTAGATTGACTAATTTTTTGTGTTACATTGTCAAAAATATTCTATTAGATTGTCAAAAAAATTGTATTAGATTGTCAATTTTTTTGCATTAAATTATCAAAAATGTTGTATTATATTATAAAAAGAATGTATTATCTTGTCAAAAAATTTGTATTAGATAGTAATTTTGTATTAGACTGTCAATTTTCTTATATTAGATTGTTAAAAATATGGTATTAGATTTCAAAAAAAAATTGTATTAGATTGTCAAATATTTTGTATTAGATTTTCAAATATTTTGTATTAGATTGTTAAATATTTTGTATTAAATTGTCACTTTTTGGATATTAAAATATCAAAAATATTGTATTAAATTGTCCAAAAAATTGTATTAGATTGTTAAAAAATTATATTAGATTGTCATTTTTTTTGTATTACATTGTCAAAATTTTTGTATCACATTGTCAAAAAATTGTATTAGATAGTCACAAAAATTACATTACATTGTCATGTTAAAAAAATTGTATTAGATTGTCAAAAAAAAATTGTATTTTTTTTTTTTTTATCATTTCTTTTGAGTTTTTTTGAGTTTTTTTAGTTTTCGGTCAACGACAGATTCTGGAAGTCAACGCCGGAGTCCAGTCAATGGTCAAAAATTGTATTAAATGTCAAAAAGTTGTTTTAAATTGTTAAAAAATTGTATTAGACTGTCAAAAAAATTGTATTTGATTGTCAAAAAAATTGTTATTTTTTTTTGTATTTTTATAAAAAAATAATTTCTTGGATTTTTTATAGAATTTTTAATTATCTTCCATTTATTTTTTTTTCTTTTCTAATTTTTCTGGATTTTTTTTTTGAGTTTTTTACTTTTATTTTATTTTGGTCAACATTAGTAAACGCTGGAATCCCGCTGTCAACGTCGAGGAGGGATGGTCAACTCTGGAGATCGATGATAAACGCCGAAGACCGGTCAATGGTCTTGGTTTTGATCAAACTTTTATTGGGTCAAATATAGGGGTGACGTTTTGTACCGATTGTACCAACCGATCGTTTTTCGAACCGAACCAATCAAGTCGGTACCAAAAGTTTGGTATACCGATATTACGGTACGGTACACCTGAACCAATCTTTGAAAATCGGTTCGGTTTCGGTATTCGTTTTGTGAGTTCGGTATGGTACCGATTCAAACCGAAATATTAAAATATACTATATAGACAAATAAACTAAAAGACTTATATATACTTAATTATTAAAATTGTTATAATATACTTATATTACTTTTTTTAGTGAATACTTATACCATTTTTTTTATACTCTTTAGTAGAAAGGTTTTTATTCTTTTATTCAAAGAAACAAGAAATTTAACAATAATATAAATAAATATATATTTTTAATATACTGCTTTTAAAACTTTATACTATGTTTTTTTTTCCAATACGTATTATTTTTCTATCATCACTTGTAAAGTCTAAACTTTGGTATAAAAACGAAAACGAACCGAATTTTTTGGTTCGGTAATGTTATTAAAATTCTCAAACCAAACTAGTTTGGTATGATATCGGTATTTAGTCCAAAAGTTTGGTACCGAACCGATGTCACCCCTAGTCAAATGTGTTGAACTTATGTGTATTAGCAAGGGTACTAATTTGCAATTGAGAATATTAGTTATAGGTCAGATTTTACAGATTTTTTTAAATGGAGGTTCTCGGCCGAAATTTTTTAAAGTTACAGTCACCCGGCCCAATAAAAAAGAGTTTAAAAGCTATTTTTAACCTTAGAAAATAACTTATAATCTATACGGAAAAAATATTAAAATGTAAAAAGGAGGTTAAAGTTGTTTTTAACCTTAAAAATATATATTATAATTTACACGAGAAAAATATAAAAGTGTAAAAAAATAACTTAAAATCTGTTTTTAAAAAAAAAAATTAGTGTTTGTTTGAATTATTAAGTAAAAAAATATATAAAAAAAAATTACAAAAATAATATCTTTTTTTTATCACTTGTGAAGTGTACACTTAAATTTTTTATGAAAGTAGTAACTTATGAACAAAAATATTATTGAAATGTGACCTACCACCAATGAGCCATTTGCAATAACTAGTTTGAAAAATGTAGTGACTTTTAAATATATAGTTTCAAATGGTATCGGCCACAAATTCAATCTATAGTTGATAAGTTGTAATTATTCTGGGTTCAATAATAAGATATCCATGTCGATGAGTTATTATGTACGTGCAAGTTAAAAGATGTAGTAGAAACATACAAAATCAAGTCATCGCCACAAACTAATTTACATAAATATTTTACTTCATCCTAAATTTAATGTAATTTTTTTTAATTAAATATTATTTATTACTATATGGAGGTTTATAACTAACGAGAATTAAAAATTTCACGAAATGTGACAATAAATTGTTTATTCTTATTTATAACTGAATCGAGTTGAGACCGTGATTGTTTATAACTGTAGATATGTTATTTATATATAGAGTATTATTATAGACATGTTTTACATAGTTAGTTTCAAATTTCTATTTGATCCTCTTAGTTTCAACAGAATGACGAAGGGTACTTAAAATATAAAAGAGAATCACGTTTAGCAAACATAATCAAGTCATGCATAATAAAGCCACGTATATTTATAAACTATATATGAGTTCCGTGTTCAATCATCATTGTAAAATCTAGGCAGTGATTTGTAGAATTTCATGAATTACACTAAATATATGTAATGAATGGTTATGATAAAATGTAACCCTAGTGTTTTTTTTTATGTGTCGATATATATATATATATATATATATATTAATTTATGGTCGCTCACTTACTCTAATAAAAAGCTGACATAGATAGTCCTCCAACATTCAGAAACGTGCATATAACTAACCTAATCTCTAATTATTATTTTTCTGATTATAAACCGTTATCCTGGTCGTAAATGACACGATACCAGCATGAATGATTGTAAAATAATTTCTTTAAAACAGAAGGCGCAAAAATTGATATAAGAGTACAACCTACAATTTTGAATGAAAATACAAACATATGGAAGGGGAAGGCAGGAATGATTTACAAGTGTTGCCAAAATTTATATCAACTATTAAATTAAACGAAATAAAAAAAAACATATCAAAAAATTACTATTGTTTAAATCTTATTCTAAAAAACACATCACTAAACTTTTCATCACATTTAGCTCTTATTTTTTTTAATCATAATTTATATGCATCTTTCCGTTATTGTATATGCATATTTTTTGGATTATTTATGCACATTTCTGCGATTGTTTATGCACATTTTCTTATTATGTATACACATTTTTGCATGGTTTACTCACTTTTTGCATTTTTTATGCACTTTTTTATATTTTGTATACACTTTTCTGAATATATATGCATTTTTTGTATTGTGTATGCCATTTTCCGCATTGTGTATGCATTTTTCTAGATGTGTATGCAATTTTTTGGATATGCACTTTTTCCGCATTGTGTATACATTTTTTGGATGTGTATACACTTTTTCATATTAAGTATGCATCTTTTCATGTTTGTTTATGCATACGTTTTGTATTGTGCATGAAAATTTTTCACGATTGTGTATGCGTTTTTTTTAGTTGTGTATACACTTTTTTTAGATTGTGTATGCATATTTTTCGCAATCGTGTATGCTCCTTTTTTTAATTGTGCATGTACATTTTTTGGATTGTTTATGTACTTTTATCGATTTCTTTTTTTCTACTTGTTTTTTGATTTTTTTTAGTGGAGTTTAGAGATTGTGTATGCATATTTTTTATATTGTGTATGCACATTTTCATGATTGTTTATGTATATTTTTTGAATTGTTTATGTATTTTTATCAATTTCTTTTATTTTGACTTGTTTTTTGAATTTTTTTGAGTTGAGATTGGAGATTGTGTATGCACATTTTTTTTTATTGTCTATGAATTTTTTCGCGATTGTGTATGCATTTTTTCTCAATTTCTTTATTTTGACTTGTTTTTTGGATTTTTTTTAGTTTTTGGAGTTTTTAATAAGTTTTTTAAAAAAATATATTTATATTTTAAATTTATGTTTTTTTTGAATTTTTTGAGTCGAGGTTGACGGCGATGGCGGCGGTCCACCGGAGTTCCGACGGACCACCACCGTCGCCACCAAGCCATGAACAAGTGCTGGATCGGAGTATAGATACAAACTCTAGTTGAGGAAAGAAATTTGAGTGAAGTGTTGTGGTTTTTACATAAGAAAAGAGGGGAAAAAAATACAAATTATACCCAAAAATATAAAATAGTAATTAAATTGAACAAATAGTTTGAGATAATAGTTTTTAGAAATATTTGACCTTGATTGAGACTTTTTTACCATTGCCCCAATAAAAAATGGGATGCCAAATCATCATTTTTAATATATTTTATTTAAAAGACATGGTTAAAAATTAAAAATATTTTAATTTTTAAAATTATGGGTATGGGGTGGTTAGGGTCTGCATTTGCTTTTTCCATGAATACAAAATACAGACACATAAGTCAAATCCGTATCCTATTTACAGTTTATAACTCCTAGAAAAAGGAAACTACGATTGTAGTTTTGTGCAATGAAAGTGATTCCCTTTGAATAGAATGATTGACAATTAAAAATCCAAAAATAGGAAAAAGAAGACCAAAAAAAGAGGATGTATAAGAATGACTAAAAGTTCCTTTTATATAGGCATTGAAGAACGGCTAGTCTTTTCCCTATTAAAAACATATTACCATGCAACCTCTTAGCCTCCCCTTCCTCTTTCTTTGACAATCCTCATTGCCCTCTCCAAAGGTAAATATATCTTTTTTAATAGATACATAATTGTATATATAAACACATTGTTCACAAGAAGTAGGGGAAATAATGCCAGGAGATTAAACATCTCATTGGCATATTTATTATCATTCTTCATTAGCCAAATTAATGGGTTTTACATGCAGGACTTAGTTTAATTCTTTCATTTTTACATTTGGTTGGAAAGAATTTGTTCATAACCAGTTAAGGTGAGATATATTTTTGTCTCTCTTGAACAATGGCAAGAAAATGAATAGAAACATGAGTTTTTGTCTTTCGTGTTCTTCTTTCATCTACTTTGGTAATGTGTTTTTTGTAAATGAGAATTTAATCTAATCTCTCAGTTTCATTTTGTTGGGTTAGCGATTGTCAATAGCATGAATTTAATTTAATCTAATTTATATCATGTTTTGGCCTTTGTTAGCGATTGTCAATAGCAACTCGTGTATCTCATAACGCGTTTTGAAATTTATGATCAAATTGGAACTAATGTTTCATTTACGTTACAATTAGGATGAATTTCGGCACCTCTTTGGTTGGAAAATTTCGACATTTTTTTAGCCGAATCCTCGTTTTGACAATCGCCGTAGACACCTTGTTTCAACATCTAATCATTTATTTAATCGGATTCTATTAGTTGAACTCGTTACTAAAATCTCGGTTTCTTAAAACATTGTAGGGCTAAGAAGGCGGAGGACGGGGCAGAGTGACAACCAACACCCTGCTCGAACCCGTCGAAAATGTCTTCGTCGCAAGACGGTACCACTGACACCGACTACCAAGCTTACTTGGACACAGTTGCAAAAGATGATGCAAACTCTACGTCAACGTCGCCACCGCCACCTTCGGACTCCTCCTCCTCGGAGTCCTCCGACTCGTCTCCACCACCTCCATCCTCTGAGTCCCCGCCACCACCTTCAGACTCCTCCTCCTCTTCTTCCTCTCCTCCCCCTCCGTCCGACGACTCCTCAAACTCATCTCCACCGCCACCCCCAAGCGACGATGATTCCTCGTCCTCATCAGACAAGTCTCCTCCTCCACCTCCTCCAAAATCCTCGTCAGACAGCTCAAACTCATCGCCTCCTCCTCCACCACCACCCAGTAGCGGAAGCTCCAGCTCATGGCAGGCGCCACCACCACCACCTGCGATCAGTGGATCTACGACTACTTCGTCCGTGACACTGAGTAGCAAGACAGCATTGATAGCAGGGGCGTCCGTCGGGGGTGGGCTCCTGCTCCTTCTCGTGATCGTGTGCTTAATGGCGTGTTGTAGGAAGAAGAAGAGGAACAAGGAGCATGGACAAATGGATTTCTTCATGGACAACCCTCACTCTAATGAAATGGGAGGTGCGGTTTAATTTTGTTTAACTATTTCGGCAAGTATATATAACATCATTACAAGATTTTAAGTTCAGGAAATAATTTCTTTTCATTCACGGTGCAAAACGTAATTCAATCAAGAGAAGTTGCAAGAATACAAAGAACAGCGATATAATTTTCTCATGACAAAATCAGAACATTGAAAAAGGATATCTTATGTAACATGAAGATATATTTGTGCCAAAGATGTACTAAATAATATATATTGACATATCTCGCCAACAAACCATTAATGATATTTGTACTTGGCTTTGAATTTCTCAATTTGCACTGCCTTATAATTGTAACATACAATTTTCGTCTAAAAATAGAACTAGAACTCAAGTTTAACACAGGTAAATAAACTAAGGTAAAACTTTTAACATTTCATCGAGTACTGGACTATTGGTAATGTCTAATTTACTACTCTATCCGTTTTCAGTTAATTGTCAATTATGAAACTACGTGCAATTTTGAAATTGTCGGAATAAATTTTTTTAAAAATCAATCATATAGTTCAAACATTAAATTATATGATTTAGTTTTAAAAAATTTCATTTCGATAATTTTGATACATATAAGCCGGTCAAAATTACACGTAATTTCGTAGAACATAATTAATTAGGAACGGATGGACCAGTTACTACTCATACACGTAACAAAATGATTTTTTGACACCCGTTAAATTATTATTTAACTGTTATTATTATATTTAAATAGTCGTATGAGCCTGGCAGACATGGAAGCCAGGCCAGCTGTATCTAGTATTCTACTTATAAAAATATATGGTATAAATAACAATAATATTCAATTACTATACAATTTTCGGAGATACAGTAATAGTAATTATTAGTGAAATTGTGCAATGTGCCGAAGCAGATGTTGTTCAGAGTCGATTTACTGCTTAAAATTTGAGAATGATATTTGTAAACGTCAGGGTCGGTTCCAGACTTTAGGGGGCTGTAGGCCACTTATTGGCCACCAAAAATAAGTGGATTTTTTCTACGCATTTTTTTTTTATAGAAATGAGGATCAAATCTATTATATTTTATAAAAACATGCTTTTTTCAAAAAGATGTAATATATTAGACTAGAAATTAGTCTACTTCAAACTATAACGATGTTTAGTGTAATACATATGTATTAAACAAAACAAAAAAAGTAAATAGCAGGATTGAACATGCATCCATGGAAGCATAAAAACTTTTGTTCTCAAAGCTAACCACTCGGCTACTGATGATTTCATAATTACAAATATATTAACTGTAACTATATATATTTACTTTTTTCATAAAAATTGGGGGCCTAAAAATTACCGGTTTTTGGGGGCTCTAGACCCGTGCCTCTTGGACCTAGCCTAAAAACCGGCCCCCGTAAACGTCACAAAATAAAATTAAAAATTTGAAATAGTAACCAAAAATTTCATAAAATTGGACTGCTAGTGTACAATTTACACATGCACATATATACGTACAGATATTTACATGGGTCCCACAAGCAGGTAACGGTTACTACAACAGCAGCGGAAACTGGGCGAACAAGGACCATGCGGTGAAGGTACCTCAACCGCCAAGCCAGTACTCCTCCGGTGCATGGTCTGGGGCTGCTCCTCCGCCCCCTCCACCAGGAATGATCAGCAGCGAGATAGGGACCTTCGGTGCAGCACCACTCCCTCCTCCACACCCCTCTCTTTCTCTCGGGTTCAACCAGAGCACATTTAGTTACGAAGACCTTGCTGCAGCCACCTCAGGCTTCACCAAGGTACTACATTAGCATTTTATTTCTTTTCTCCACAAAAAAAAAGAACTGAAGTATAGCAACAGTTTGTATGATATAATACGACCTGCTGAAATTTAGCAACAGTGTAGCAACATAAATTGTTGCTTTACTGTTACTTTCTTGTAGTGTTCCCAAGTAAATCGGCTTATCATTATTAAAATAACGGGCGAAAGTACAAAGTTTGTTGGAGCTTGATCTGTTACATAGCACTCTACTTTTGTTACATTGTGTCCCCATAAAAAAGAACTGCTTTGGCCTTGCAGACTAATTGTGCAACTATATAAATGTTAGATTTGGACTGCTAATCTTGTCAGCAATGGTCCTGCAAAACACACATATATTGTACTATTAGATTGGTGAATACGGTGAATATGTCAGCTAAGGGTACATTTAGCCATGATTTAAAACCAATATCTTACATGGATACATTAATGTCATTAAGCAACTTTATACCTTATAACAGACCCAAAGACTTCAAAACTCTCAATTACAACACAATGCAGAAGTTTAATAAGCTACTAGAGGGATAGTTATGCTGTGCGGTAGTAATTTGTTATTTCCATCATCTTTAACAGGAGAACTTGTTGGGGCAAGGAGGCTTTGGATACGTACACAAAGGGGTTTTGCCAAACGGGAAAGAGATCGCAGTGAAGAGCTTGAAGTCGGGTAGTGGGCAAGGAGAGAGGGAATTTCAAGCAGAGGTGGATATTATCAGCCGTGTTCATCACAAGCATTTGGTGTCATTAGTGGGGTACTGTATCTCAGATGCTCAGAGGATGCTGGTTTACGAGTTTGTGTCCAATAGCTCTCTCGAACATCATCTTTATGGTATTTGTTTTGCTTCAAGTTTTTCTTACCTATTGATATAATCGTAATTGATTAGGATTTGATTAAGTTGATGATGTTATTATGTTGATGATGTTATGTTTAAACATAAACTCTATATACTATATAGTGATGATTCATTTTGCAGCATTGAAATGAAGTTGTCATAGCAATTCGTAAGCAAAACCTATCGATAAAATCCACCTTTTGTGTGTCATAAAACTAGTATAAAATAGCATGCTCCAGGCTATTAGTAGTCATTTTCTTTAATAAAAACTTGGTGACTTATCAGCATACGAGCATGATAATTGGTTGTGCTTCATGTTGAGGAAGTTTAAACTCAAACTCAATATTATGTAAAGTTTCATTGCATTTTGATTCTAAGTTAGACTTCGAAGTTTAAGTTATCATTTTATTTCTGTGAATAATCTCCCTGGGTTAGAGCCTTTTCTTTTTGTGTAAAGGAGCATTCGCGGGGTGAAAATAGTCTTGTTGATCAATGAAGTTTTCTGTCTGCTTTTATTATAAATTTAAAATTTACAAGTTTAAATTCCACAACTCATTTGCAAAAACTAACTACAGTTTACCTGATGTGCTTCATAGTATAGTTTGTGCCTTTCATAAGCCACTATCTTATGCTAGAATTGTGAAAAATGTAGGAAAGGGTCAGCCTTCCATGGACTTCCCCACAAGGCTGAAAATTGCACTGGGATCAGCTAAGGGCTTTGCCTACCTTCATGAAGATTGTAAGAAATCATTCTCTCTATTTCTCTCCATATGCTTGTATTACGACATGTTGTTTGCTTTGGATGTTATACGGAATGGTTTTCCCTTTTCAAAAATTTGTGTTCTATTTGTAGGCCACCCTCGCATTATCCACCGAGACATCAAAGCTGCTAACATTCTCCTCGATAATAACTTCGAAGCAAAGGTAATTATCGAAAATGCACTTCTAAAAACCAGTAGATTGATAGTATTTCCACATATATAATGTTGGTTTGTTATCAAATTAAACGAGAAAAACATTTTAGCATTGATTTGAATTCTTATAGGACCATACCTTTTTGTCGCCTAATTTATTCAGGTGGCAGATTTTGGATTGGCTAAGCTCTCGAATGATACCAACACTCATGTGTCTACTCGTATCATGGGAACCTTTGGGTAAGTTATAAGTACCATTCTTTTTCTATAGCCACGTTAAATGGAAGTAAAAAAGAAAAACTAAGAGAAAAAGGATTTGTTTATTGCTAAATTCTGCTTATTGCACCTGGTTTCATACCATCTTTGTCTAGTATTTTGGTCTATTTATTTTGTACTACAAGGAAAAAAAAAATCACAACATAAACTGTTTATACCAACCTCACTTCTCCAAGTAAAGAAAGTCCCCTTAAAGGAGTTAATTAGTTAACTAAGATAAATTAGCCAGGTCAAAAAACTTTCAAGGAAAAAAGACAATTAGCCATGTAACTAAACTTTCCGAAAACGCTACTTATGAGAAGGGACGAAGCCAGTCAAAGGGGTGCCTTCACAACCTCATAATTTACGAACATGCTATTTTTTCTGTTAACTTTTTTTAAAATAAATCTATGAACGGTGAGTTTTGCAACCCCAGAAAATAATACTTTGCAATTTGCAACCCAGATTGCCAATCCTGGTTGTGCCCCCTGTGCTTATGAGGCTTAAAATTAGGGACCAGATTGATATAGTTAGAAACTTAGAACAAAAAGGAGACAGAAAAGGTAGGAATAAGCTACTGATTAAGCTCTCTTTAAACAATCAACTCAATAAAGATTTTGAAATCACTACCAAATGAAGACTTTTGATATGACTAACATGCTAATATGCAGGTACTTGGCTCCTGAGTACGCATCGAGTGGCAAGCTAACAGAGAAATCTGATGTTTATTCTTTTGGAGTAGTGTTGTTGGAACTAATTACCGGAAAACGCCCTGTGGATCTCACTGGAGATGATGACAGCTTAGTCGAATGGGTATATATCTTTCAAGTTTCCGAGATGATAAAAAAAAAACCTACTCTTATTTAGGAAAACATGTCTTTTTGTGGCTTCTGTCTCTGTTCTACTAAGTAACATGTACAGCATCAAATTTCATAAACTTAAAGAGTATAAGAACTTAAAAATAAGAAGTTCTTGAGATGACTAAATTTTTCAGGAAAATATTTTCCAGTGTCTTTAGCTATTGCGGCAATATTATGTCATATACAAATTATATACAGATTTTACGATGAGACAATGGATCCCATGAGATATGACCAAACAATGTTTGTATCTCAGCATGGATCCGTTGCCCCATAACAAATCTGAATAGATGTTTGTGTTGTGGAAAACTGAAAATGCCTCTAAACAAAATTTATTTTATTAATGTGTAAGATTTCTTGTTTTGTGGCACAAACAGGCTAGGCCAATATTAGTGCAAGTGACAGAAGGTGGGAGCTATGAGGAGCTTGTAGATCCAAAGTTAGGCGACAATTATAATCATCAAGAGATGTTGTGCATGGTAGCTTGTGCAGCTGCTTGTATCAGGCATTCTGCTAGGAGACGCCCCAGGATGAGCCAGGTACCATAATTTATAAACCTATTATTTGTCAAAGGAAAACAATATTAAAGTCAAGAAATTTATTCCATTGGCGCAACTGCTTTATGTATGATTTTACAAAATACAAAGTACATTATATAAGTAGCCGTGATCTTCAATTTTTGGTTTCCTAAAATCATACTTCTGCTTCACTTAATAAATACTAGGAAAATGTCCATTTCAATATGATAACGTGTGACGAAATTTTTATGGAGCTTTTTTCACATTTGAACTTTTTCTACTTTTCCTTTACGTAGTATCTATGATTGGGAAAGAGTTTCTAGAATCTTGGAGGAACTGTTTTGAAACAATTTAAGCACCTCATGTTTAGAAGTACTTTTAGAACTGCTTTACCCAATAATATTACAACAAAAAATGTTTAAATTCATGTAATTGTAACATGTTCTCTTGTTAAACATTATATTCCCTTTTCACTTCCATTTAACTTGGGCATGACTCCCTAGCATATCCCACATTCCCTGAGAAGAGTAAACTAACAAGGAAAAAGATAAAGCTTGTCGGTTGCAACGTTTTTGTAAATAAGATCGCTTATTTCGAACTAAGAAAAAAGTTGGGTTCATCATGCCTAAAATTTAAATGATTTGTTAGCCAGAGAACCTAAAATTAATTCACCTTTTTCTTAAGCTGACCAACCAAATCCGGGAAAATTTCACTTTTGTGCCCTACGTTTTGAATGAGTATTGATTTAGTGACATGACTTTACAAAATTTTAATTTAATGACCTCGGTTTATTAAAATGATTGATTTGATGACATATTTAACTTCATAAGTTTTATACAATTACAATACAGCCCCTAGTTTAGAAATTAATAAAATAGCCACTCATTTGTTAAAAGTGATAAAAATTAACTGTTTAAAAAAACACGTTTTTAGATAACCAATTTTTCTTTAAAATAAATATTTTTTCAAACAAGAAAGTGTGAGTTTTTCTCAAAACAAAAGTTACATATCATGATTAAAAAAGATTACTGAAAGTTTTCCCTTTTACCGATAACACTATGTCTCACCTCTTTGCAAAAATTTGATAAAGCAAGCATTTTTGTTAAATTTGATATAATTTAGAAAAAAAATCTGTATTAAACAAAATCCTTAGCGAATAAAATAAAATTTAAAATAAAATAAAATTTAAAATAAAATAAATTTACTTTTGTAGTGTTTATATAAACTAGCAGTTCTTTTAAAAAGTTAATCAGTATATTTCATATCTTTGCAAAAATTTTTAATTAAAATATACTATTCACATGCTATTGAATCATTGGAAGAATTTTGAATTCAAGAAATTTTTCCTGCAAAGTTTTTTCTTATATATATATTAAAATTTCTATTGAGTAAACAATTTAAAAAAAATATGTTTGAGACATAATTTTATTGGCAAAGTGGAAAAAATCAGTAATATTTTTTAATCAGAATAAACAACTTTTTTCCCAAAAAAATACCGATTTTCTTGGAAAAAATTATAAAAAAAATTGGTTATTGGAAAATGTGTTTTTTAAAAGAAACTGTAAAAGAGTTAACATTGTCATTTTTAACAAATCTGTGGTTTTTTCAATTAATTTCTAAACTATGTTGGCTGAATTGTAATTATTTAAAACGTGTGAAGTCAAAAAGGTCACCAAATCAATCATTTTAATAAACCTAGGTCACTAAATCAAAATTTGATAAACTCGTATTACTAAATCAATATTCGTGCAAAACATAGAAAACTAAAGTGAAAATTTCCCACCAAATCCATAACAACTTATAAGCATAACTCAAGAAGCGAATACGTTGAGCTTAAAATCCGCTACCATTTAAGCCATTTATTGAGAACTAGCATACTTAAACCGATCGTGGACCAGGTTGTACGTGCCCTAGAAGGAGATGCAAACTTGGAAGACTTGAACGACGGGGTGCGACCAGGCCACAGTGCCATGTTTGGCTCGAGTGGAAGCTCAGACTACGATTCTTATGGCACGGGCATTAGGAGGGCCAGGCCAAGGGGAAACACCATCATGTCTAGTAACGAGTTCACAAGCAGCGAACACACGGGAGAATACAACATCCACGCTTCTCCTTCTAGCAGTGCAGATTCACACGGGAGCCATCGGCGTATGCCTTAAAAAGGGTAATATTGGAATTTCAGGACTTTGATACAGAATTTGCTTAATAGATGATATGGCTGTGTTGGCAATGTCATTGCAAATATTGATAGGCATGTCATTCTGATAGTGATTTCTGTATATTGGTTCTGACTGTCAAGGCATAGTAATTTCAGTAGCTTGAGGTCGAACAAGTCCAGTTTCCTTTTCGTTCGTTTACCTTGTATAATGATTTATAAAATGAAGTTTCTTTTGTACGTTTTGGGGTTTGGGTTGATCTCTGTCGAGTTGTATTTAATATTACATTTTCAATATTAATGTGAACCTTAAGTATATAGAGTTTATATGTGGTGATTGTTTGGGGATGTTTTTTTATTTTTGGCAGTAGAGGTTATGGAAAAATTATAATCATTGTAAAGGCAAAGATGGATATAGTTTATCGACATTCTGGTTATTTGAGTCTGTTGCTGCATTAGATTTAGGAGGATAGGTTTTGACAAAAGCATTTTCCTTTTCTTCACTGTTATTTCAAGAAAATCTGA
The DNA here is from genome assembly GCA_963920805.1 of Primula vulgaris. Taxonomy (NCBI): domain Eukaryota; kingdom Viridiplantae; phylum Streptophyta; class Magnoliopsida; order Ericales; family Primulaceae; genus Primula; species Primula vulgaris. Next base: position 21,901,951 of record OY987217.1, on the reverse strand, counting down.
TTTCGTTTCTTCTAGTGCTTCTCCTTGTGTGTATTACTGTTTATGCTTTCTTAGTTAATGTGCACGACTCAGGAGAATCATTGACGTAATGTCACGAGAAGGGTAATACTGCAATAGCAAAACCGTTACACACAAAAAAACCTTAGAGAATATATGATTTGAGTTGTTACATCTTTCAAGTAAATCTTTTTGTACGTAATCTTAGCCATGGCATTCTGGTAGAGTTTTCTGAATAGAGATTCTGTAAGGGCACATATATTTCCCTTTCTCTAGTTTCACATGAATTGGAAGATGTCTTTATTTCATTTCTTCCAGTTCTTGTTCTTGAGTAAAGTTTTTGTGTTACCTGGTAGAACATATGATGCAGCATAACTGCTACTATAATAAACAAGGGATTTCTTGTTTACTGATTCCAGTCTTTCAGGTTTAGGGGAGTTCAAATCCGTAGTAATTAGAAAAATCATTTTCATTTCCGGAAAAATGGGTATCTCATTTCCTGGTTCCGGTTTCCTTTACAAACATATCACTAAATTATCTACACGCGTTGCACTTTGACGTTTGCGTTTCTTCTATCACTTTCCATTCTCTTTGTCATCGGGCAATTATGCCATTTAGATAGTGTTAAGGTTCAGATCGTATTTGATAACAAAAAGAATAGTTAACGTAAATAGTATATTTTTTCATAGATAGCCCTAAACTGTTACAATCAGAGAGTATTTATACTGAATTGAAATTAACTGAAAGTGGGGGTGAGTGCTTACTGCAATTAAGTAACTGCTGTAATTCAGACCGTTGATCAGATGTGGTGTGGTCTCATCTGGATCGTCCACTAAATACACAGTCGTTTATATCTAACAACTGAGATTAAAACAACACAACTAATCATACGGTTCAGACAAATACGAAAATAAACACAAATTAAACAGAAATTACACAGAAAAATCCACACATCTCTCTCTCTTCTTTAGCTGTCATCAATGGCGATTTAGGGTGTTCTCACTGCATCTCGATCGCCTTTCTGTTAATTAGGGATTCAGCCACAGAATCACTACAAATTCCCTTCCCCTTGAGATGGATCTTGCCCTCAAAATCATTATAAATATTTAGCATCCTCTTTAAATTCTCCCATGTAGCATCTTCTTTCATTTGACCACTCCAACGAACTAACACCTCTTTTCAGCTTCTCTTACCTCTGGATGTATCTCTAATTGAAAGGATCTGTACTGGAACGGGCTTTAATCTTCCATACGCATCGATGAGAGGTAATTCTGGTAATAACTTTTCCTCATCCTTAATTTTGAGTTTTAATTGAGAGACATGAAACACGGGATGGATTTCACTCCCCTATGGTAATTTCAATTTATATGCCACTGATCCCACTTTTTCTATGATTTTGTAGGGCCCATAAAATCGAGGAGCGAGCTTTTGATTCCTTCTTCTGACTACATTTTGCTGTCGATAGAGCTGTAATTTTAGGTAAACCAAATCTCCCCTCATAATGTTTGTCGATTCTTTTCAGGTCTGTATTTTGCTTCATCCTATTTTGAGCATACAAATAGTTTTTCTTTAAAGTATGAACCACCTCATCTCTTTTCTTAAGTAGTTGTTATAGCTCTAGTTGTTATAGCTCTGGTTTGTCCTCTTTGGATGTTAGGTAGTGGTTCAGTTTTGGTGGTTCGTATCCATAGAGAGCCTTAAAGGGGGCCATTTTTATGGATGTATGGGTAGTAGTGTTGTACCATTACTCAACTATGTAGACTCATTTAACCCACAATTTAGGATAATCAGAAGTATAGCATCTCAAGTAGGTTTTCACTGATTTATTGACTATTTCTGTTTGGCCATCAGTTTGAGGATGAAAAGTAGTGCTTAAAAGTAACTTTGTTCCCAATAATTTGAATAACTCTTTCCAAAAATCACTTGTAAACAAACTATCCCTATCAACAATCTTTTTTGGAACTCCATGCAATCTAAAAATCTCTTTTAAAAAATGGTTTGCTAAATCAGAAGCTCCAAAGGGATGTTTTAGTGGTATAAAATGAGCATACTTTGTCAGTCTATCAACATAACCCAGATGCAATTAAATCCATTAGATTTTGGTAACCCATTTATAAAATCCAGGCTAATTTATGACCACACTTGTTTTGGCATATGTAGTGGTTGTAACAGACCAAAAGAATTTGTTTTACCATATTTACACATTTGGCAAATGTCACAGGTGTCCACAAACTTTTTAAAATCACCTTTAAGTCCTGGCCAAAACACCTCATTATAAGCTTGTATAAGGGTTTTTTGTAATCCAACATGACCAGCTAGAGGATAACTATGCATCAAATGCATAATTTTTAATTTAAGAGCTGTGTCATTGGGTATATACAACCTTTTTTTGTAAAAAAGTAAACCATTCATCCATTTATACTTAAATGAAGTTAATGTCTCTCTAGAAATGGAGTCATTAATTTCAATAACCTTTTGGTCAGTTGTATACCCATTTTTAATAGGTTCTCCCAAATCACTAATTTGATTAGTGACAGTTAAAACTTGAAAGTTTACAGGCTCATTTTCAATTCTAGATAAGGCATCAGCAGCTTGGTTTTGGGTCCCTTTAGTGTATAAAATCTTGAAATTGTAACCCAAAAGTTTAGAAAGTCAATTTTGCTGAGTTGGAGTGCCAATTTTTTGTTCTAATAAATATTTTAAACTTTGATGGTCAGTTTTGATAATAAATTCTTGTCCAAAAATATACGGCCTCAACTTTTTAATAGATTGAACCAAAGCATATAGCTCTTTCTCATAAGTTGATAAGGTCAACAGCCTTACTTTCAAAGTTTTACTATAGAAAGCTATTGGTCTTCTCTCTTACTGTAGGACAACCCCAATTCCAGTTCTTGAAGCATCACACTCAATAACAAATTTCTTAGAAAAATCTGGTAAGGCGAGTACAGGTGGGGTCAAATTTTCAAATGCTACTTCTGCATTTTTATTCCATGAAAAAGCATTTTTTTTTGAGTAAATCAGTTAGTGCACTTGCTATTCTCTCATAGTTTTTGATGAACCTTCTGTAGTACCCAGTTAGCCTTAAAAACCTTCTTAAGCCTTTAATAGTTCTAGGTCTTGGCCACTCAATCATGGCTTTAATTTTTGAAGGATCTGCTTTAACTCATTCTTTTGAGATTAAATGACTCAGATAATCAATTTCTCTTTCGAAAACAATTACTTTTCATCCGCTAAATAGAAATTAAAACAATCGTGGCCACTTAATCTGGATTGTCCACTAAATACACAGTCGTTTATATCCAGCGATTGAGATTAAAACAACACAACTAATCCTACTGTTCAGACAAATACGAAAATAAACACAAATTACACAGAAATGACACATAAATATCCACACATCTCTCTCCCTCTTTTCTTTAGCTGCCATCAATGGCGATTTAGGGTTCTCGCTGCATCTCGATCGCCTTGCTGTTAATTAGGGCTTCAGCCACACAATCACTACAGATAGACTGCCATGGGGCTCATAAAAACCTAAACCGGGCCGGTCACTTCCACGTGGGATGTGACACCATAAGTTATCATTTACCTGCCAAGTCCAGTAAAGTTGTCCCCCAACAGTGGCAAGTTTTGTCCCTTAGCTCACGTTCGGGACTTTAGTATCCCGTGGCTTTTGTCACGTAGAAGAAGTAATGGGTATTTAGTTCCAAAACCTATCGAGGATACGTTTTTGCATGACCAGAAAAAACATACATATTGGAGAAAACTTGCGCATCACCTTTATTGGATAAAATAAAAGACATGTAAATTATCATGTTTCTTTCCAGTATTTATGATTATATGGTCTTATATGCTAAAGGTGGATTGGACGACTTTTATGTGTTATATAGTTTGGAACTAGATATTTTTAATTATCTAATAATCGCGCTAATTGAGCATTTAAGACATAATACTAGCAAATTCCACTTAAAGTATGGAGATATTGATGTTAGCATGGGGTGAAAGTGGACGGAAAACTCTTATTCATGATAGGATCGGTTTTACAAAAGAAAAAAAAACTGTTACTTATCTGCTAGATCCAACTATGTCAACACGTTCACTAAGTTTGGTAAATGCACCGTTGTGGTTTGAGCTCATGTTCTCTAGTAATAGTTTTTGAAAGATCGTGCAAAAGTTTGATCTGTGCTTTTAGATTTGCCTTTAAAATTTGTTATTGAGTTTCACCATACCTTCATATTAATACCGCAATGTGCCCTTCAATATTATATTTTCCTTCAGCTACAGTCTATGCGTAGAATCGTAATTTTCTTCAGTGATGATCAATACATTCTAACTGAATAGGGTAACCTCGCTCTCCATAGTTACGTATTAAAGACATGAAAGATTACACACTAATCTTATCTAGAGTTAAATCAGTCAAACCAACTATACAAACAACAACAGACCCAACTTGCTCTAACTTTGAGATACACTTGTCTATAATCTTCTATCTCGCATGTAATACGTGACTATGGAGAGTGAGTTTGCCCAATTTCGTTACAGTCCACACTTGCCCAATCTTCTATCTAGAGTTTGCTCTCCATAGTTTGCCCTTCAAGTTTGTCGAATTGTCCCGTTTCGCACCAAACCAGGTTGCTAAGGAAGAAGACCGGATGTTTATGTTCCAGAGAGGTTTACGGCCCGAAATACTAAGCAAGGTGCAAATGTTAGAGCCTCAAACTTATGGGGAATCAATCAGAAAGGCCACCCTAGCAGAGGATGGACTGCAAATTGAGAAACTGCGACAACAAGGCACCAAAAGAGATAGAGAAGCTACTGGTGGAGTGAGCTCTAATAAGGTTCAGAACCTATCTGATCAACCTCACAAGGAATCCAAACATCCATTTCAAGGACCCTGCCCTAAGTGTGGACGCGTTCACTCGTACTCAACTTGATGTCATGGGTACCTTCGCAAATGCTATAATTGTGGAAGGGCTGGTCATCTACAGCATGAGTGCAGGTCTAGTTCTGAAACACGACAACAAGGTCCAAACTTTCAAGCTCGTGGTGGGAATTTGAATGAAGGTCATAAGTCGGGAGAGCAAAGGAGGGTATTTGCCTTGACAGGAAGCTTAGGAGACAACGAAGTTTAGAAAAGAGACGCGGTTAACTGATCTGGATTGTTAAGAAGTGTTTAAGGTAAGTTTCGGGGACAAAACTTCTTTTTAGTAGGGGAGAGTGTTATAACCCGTATTTTTCTTTTATATTTAATTTTAGTTTATCAATGTTATCAGGTCATACGTGATTAATTTTGTCTGAATTAGTAGTTATAAATAATATTCTAGTAACTTAGAGGAGGTGGTTTAATTTTTAGAAAACTTGAGGATTGATTTGGGAATTCATTACATAGCATATTTATAAATCAGGTTTTTAATGTAAAAAAAAAAACATATGAGGAAAAATAGAGCAATTAATAGGTAGTCTGAAATGCTTGTATTAACAACATCTAATATATATATATATATATGAGAGGAAGGTGAGCAGAACAGAAAGAGAAAGAGAAAGAGAGAGAGATCATCTAGAGAGAGAACAAAAACTCAGTTTTATTCGCGGCCTTGTCTCTCGTCATCAAGGTAATTATACTGTCCTAACATGCTACTGAATCATTGTTTAATAATTGGGAATTTTGTCGTCAAACCTATGATTAGATTAAACTGTTGTTAATAGGAATTCTTATTTTGATTTCATTCATGCTTTGGTTTACTAAGATTGGGTTTTAATATTGAAAGCACACATGTGAGCATAACAAAATAGGTGATCATACATGGCTAAATATAGATTGCTATTTCCCTCTCAATTAGCTAGCTAATGTTGATGATAATTGGCCGACTTATACATATTAGAGAATAAATGTAAATATGTTTGTGACATGATAAGTAATAGTTGTAGGTTGAGTAATCTATTAATAAGGAAATTGATATAACATAATAGATAAATACATGTTTTGGATTGTAAATTGTTAACATTTTGGCAGCACGATTATTGATAATTATTGTAACTGAACTATAAGAGATAGTGTAGCTAAATAGAATTGAATTGTGTTTGAAATAGCAGTAACCTTGGCTTATGTAAACACACAAAAAGGGATTGTCCTTATATTCTTTGATAAGTAGTTATATTTCAAATTACCCTTAATACTGATATAGGTTTACTTTTCTTTGACTGGTAGTATAGCTCAATTAAGGTGGTTTTCCTGATGGTTGACTAGGATGAGTTATTTAAAAGTATAGGTGCTTTTAGCTTAAAATTTGCTGGTGATCGACATTATTGTTACCTCAGGAACATGTAACGAAATTGGTTTCACTTAGCTTTGATAACCTGATGTGGCAGTCATACTTATTTTTGTTTCCTGTTTGGCTAATATGTTTTCCTTAGGTTTGGATTTAACTTTACTTGTATGTTTAACGTAACAGAACTTAAAAACTAAGAGGTGACCTTGTCAGTTAAAAGTAACTTCTGATTATGTTAATGTGTTCAGTTATATAAAGAAATCTGTAAAAAATGTTTAACTACTAAATTATTGGTAAGTTTGAAATGTCCATGATGTTAAACGTCTACGAAATTACATTCGGGTTTAAAGTATTGATTAGATTGTGTAATTTGGAAATTTACCTGTCTTGGTCATTGTACATAAACTACAATTTATATTACAGTAAACTAAGCATCCTTTGAGTTTCAGGAAAAGAAACGAACCACCAGAAACTTGTTCATGTATGTGTGTATGTATGTATGTATGTAATATGCTTGTCCTTATGTATTCTCATATATTACTTGCTTTAATTGTCCTTTGACGATTTGGTTTATAAGTTTACATGACATGTTTAAACCTCAAGTTTCTGTTAAGTTAGTAGTTGATTTGTAGTTCGCCCCTATATCACATCAAGACATAATTTACATTGTAAGTTGTATAGTCAGTCTCCTCATGTTGTTAGGTGATAAAAAAATAGTTGATGGCAGTTAGAGTTCTAAGTAAAATAGTCAATGGTCGGTACGCTATATTGACAAGTAGTTGATAATTACATTTCCAGGTTTTGGTGTCACGGGCTGTTTCGATCCGGTGTTTGAGTGAGTGGTTTTTACATTTGCTATTATTAAAACCTATTGCATTTTCTAACAAATGTTGCATGCTGAAATTATATTTTCGAAGTATCAAAAGTATATGTATATTTTGTATCGCAAAGTTGCAGATTACGAAACAGGAAAGATATGAGTATACGTCGATGAACGTATAAGTTTAAAGAAAGTTTATTTTTATTTTAGTGATAATTGTGAATTAAGTCCATAGAAGATACTTGGGAAGTCCAAGTACACAGAATAAAGAGAATCAAGAAGTCTGATTCCACAGAATAAAGAGAACCAGGAAGTCTGGGTCCAACAGAATAAAGAGATTCAGGAAGTCTGAATCCAGCTTAATTTCTCATTATATTATCGTATTGATCACACTGCTAAATGATTTATCTATTCACTTTTTACAGTTTTATCAAGTACATGCTTTGGGAAATTTTTATTAAAGTTTAAAGCATTGTTTTCGAAGGAGAAATAAAAGAACAAAACCTATTTTTTCCCTGTTATATATTGCAAGGTATACCATTCACTAAGCTCGTTTAGCTTAACCCTCGTTTTTATAACCTTTTCAGGTTTACAGGTTCTAAGAAGTCAGAGTTAAGATAGTTGGGAACCAGCCAGACCTCCTAGGATTTTCTTTTATTTTCCGCTGCTAATAAGGTTTTAAACCAAGTTTTGAATTTGAAATGTTGTTTTACATTTCAAGATTTCAGAATAATAAGTTTGAGGTTGAATTTTGGATTTCATGGGTTGTTATTGAAATACGCAGATATTGAATATTATCTTTTAAGTTATATTATTTCATCGTTTTGAATTACATTGTTGGTCCATCAGTTTCTGTTTTTTGGCTTTGTCTAGCACGTGTCAAAACACATGTTATTCGGCCGTGTAACATCATATTTAGTTGCAGTATGTTACAATTAACACGATTAACACGATTAACACGGTTATTAGATGATTATCTACTTTTTTAGACCTCTAGTTCCAAACTATATAAACCATGATAGTCATCCACATTTAACATATATAAAGACCCTATGATCATAATCACTAGAAAAATGTGATTAAGAGTGCTTTTTATTTAATCTAATAAAGGTGTTCCCCAAAATTTACCCAATATGTGTTTTCTCGATACAGAAGTGTATCATAGATAACACTTGAACTAAATTTATGTTTTCAACCTTGTACCTATACAATAAAACATATTTCCCACATATCAATAAATATCAAACTCGAATTTTCTTTTTGTTGCACTTTCAAACATGAAAAAAAAATAGTAGTTGTTTTAAACTTTGAGTTGTTTGGTTGGAGCTTTTATGTAAATAAATTTTATTGTTTTCATTTTGCAATATAATCGCATTTTGATATAACTATAAATTCTACATGTTTTAAATAGGTCGTAACCAAACCAGCCAACAAGTACCTATGTAAAATTGTTCGGTTTTGAACTACACTATGTGTTGTGATGTAGAACTGTAGCCTATGTGTAATTACATCAATCAAGCTTATATTTTTGTTAAAAAAAAACCTCTTAATTAAACAAAATACTAAATGATCGATAACCTTACAACTTGACAAACTTTTAATTTAGATAATGAACAAAAGTTAAAGCACAATGAGAAATGTAAACTAAAATCATTAATCATGTACTTGAAATCAACACAATTGAATAAAAGATTAGAAAATAGTATTACTTACATGGTAATATCAACAAGGATAAACTGGGCTCTATGAAGTATAACATTACTTAGGTTAGAATTAGATTTATCGATTTGATGGGAAAAAAATAGGAGGAGGATGATGGCAATGTTTGTTGAGGTTGTATGTAATGGAGTTGTGAATGGGGAGGGGGATGGAGGGGATTATAATACCTATTACGTCGTCTACATGACAAAATCCACGAGATTCTAAAGTCACACTAGACGTGGGCAAGGGGGACAATCAAAAGTCACGAGACACTTAAACCACGTTAGACCGTGGGCTAAGCGACAAATCAAAAGTTACGAGATACTGAAATCACCTTAGACCGTGGGCTAAGCGACAATCAAAAGTCACGGGATACTTAAAATCATGTTAGATGTCGACTAACTGACAAACGTGACACTGTTGGTGAACATCATACCGGGCTCCACTGGTACGGTACAAAATTATTTTCGTGAAAAAAAAAATCAGAAGGCCATACTACAATACGAGACAAAAGGCTAATTAATTTTTAGGATAAAATGCAAATAACCCCCTGGAACTATGACTCATTCGCAAATAATCCTCAGAAACTATAACTTATTGCAAATAACCCTTATAAACTATCAAACTTTTGCAATTAACCTCCATGCCATCTTGTAAATAATTTGGTTGATTTTTCATTTATAATAATCAGTTATTTTACATTCATGCATGTTAAGAAAAAAAAATTATGGACGGACAATAAAATATATTTTTTCTCAATAAAATAATATTTTTAATATAAAGCCTAATTTAATGTTTTTTTTACAATATTTTTATCTGAACTCATGTGCATTAACAAACTACACATAGCAAACAGATAATTTTGTAAAACGAACAAGTGAATAAAAAGTTATTTCGTTTTGAAGATGAATTGAGGTTAGTTGCACAGGTTTCACTAGGGCTGGACGAAAAACCGGAAAAACCGAACCGGACCGATAACAGAACCGAAAAAGACCGAAACCGAAAAAACCCGAAAAAGACTCAAAAACCCCGAAAAACCGAAAAAAATCAAAAATGGACCGGAAAAAACCGGTCCGGTTTGGTTCAAAAAATAAAAAGACCGAAACCGAAAAAAACCGAATCAAAAAATATGATTGATTTTGGTTTTGCTAAAAAACAACCGAAACGGACCGAACCGGCTCTGGTTTCATAGTTTATGGGAGTTATTTGCATTTTACCCTAATTTTTATACATACATAATATACATCGAAAACATTTTTTCTATTGTCTGTCAATATCCGTTTGCAAAAATCAGAAGGGTAATTCTCTCTCTCTCTCTCTCTCTCTCTCTATATATATATATATATATATAAATATGTATATATTATATAGAAATTAATGTCGCTTAAGTAGTTAAGTTGTTAAAAGTAACAGCAAGTGGAAACTAAATCGAGGACTTATTAGTTACCTTGTTTTAGTTACGTGTTCAGACAATTAACGTAGGATTAATCTGATTACGTAACATTGATAAATACATGAGATTGTTATTGTTAATTGGATTTAATTCAATTACAGGCTATATGCCGAGTGGGAAATAATCATATATATTAAGTGTATTTGATCCATCCTTTAAAATATTGCACCAATCCAATAATAATTTACGGACCGAATATCCAATTAGTAGTTTAGTGCGTGTTTGGTAACAACTTTTTTTTTTAATTTTTGCTTAAAAAAACTGTAGCTAGCTTTTATAACTTATTAACTATTAATAAAAGCTAGGTTTTAGGTCAGGAAAGCAAAGCGAAAAGTTTGAATGAATTTTATTCTTTATTTTACTTTTGGCTTTTTCGCTAGAAAATATACGTGGAAGTAAAAGTTGAATCAAAACTTTAAAAGTAAGCATTTTATGAACTTAAGTGTGAAATACGAAGTTAAAAGTCACATGTATTTTGTAAAAAAAAAAACTGAAAAAAAAGGTTTGCTCACTGTTTATAGTACAAGCTCCTTTCTCACTAATTTTAAGCAGAATTTTTATCTATGCCAAACGGGCCCTGAAAGTCAAATTTTAGGGAGGCCTCCAATCAATTCCCGGGATTTTATTGGGTTGGCTCACTAGTTATTAGCGATCTTCGTCTTTAAATATTCATTACTACAGTTTGTTGCACAAAGTTTTCTAGACGAAACTACTTTTTAACGTAAAAAGAATGCAAACATATCAATTCAATTTCCGTATTTGAGCATGTTTTCTAGGAGAACCTATATCAACTTACGGGATGTGTCTGATTTTGGAGGAACTTACAGTGGACGAGATTTTTATATAGTTAACTGCGTTCAACGTGAAATTCTTATCTGATTTTTATTAGGATTCTCATATGAGTTGTTAGCTTTATGCAATCTGCAACTTTGTGCTTGATTAGTCAACTCAGATGGTTTGTGTGCATAGTTAAGCTTATAAAGATCTTATTACGTGTGCACCAAAGAGTAGTACTGAATATTATAGTAACAAAAATAAGTTATCGGAGGTTCTGAAACGGACGACATTTGATAATGTCGGATATGGTGTTCAACATTGATCTATCTGGCTACACGATACATCACTAGGAAATTTCCTCCAGTTTGATCACCATTGCTATATGCAACTTTTGACAAAGCTATGTGGAAGTAATTTAACTAATTATCTTGTTAATAGAGAGGACTTGAATAGAATATACCAGCTCCGTTAATCATGTGTTGCTACAAAAAAAATGCGCTCACAGGATTGAGAACTGACCATACAGAATTTAATGTCCAAAATGTGTAATATCCGGTAGCGAAAGATTTGGATGATTGCATTATGCTATGGTAAGTTATTTTAACTGATTGATAATAGTTAACATTGATGCAGGAGATTGTGACAGGGACTTGCGAGTGCATTGGTGCTGTTGTCAGACCATCTTTTACTATGACAAGTTGCAATTGCATCAAGTAGATGCAAAGCTGAACATGAACGGGCAACAAGATTATCTGATCTGAATGAAACTACATCTTGTCATTGTCATTATTCTTGCACATTAGTCTTATAAGACAGTATCTCGTTTCTACATCTCTCTCTTTATAATGTCGGAGGTTTTGAAACGGACGACATTTGATAACTCAATGCCGCATTTTCCCGAGGATGTACTGATAACGATATTTTTTAAGCTGCCTGTGAGATCACTTTTCTTATTCAGGTCAGTTTGTAAATATTGGCTCAGGTTAATTGAAAGCCACGACTTCATTCTTTTGCACTATAATCGTCCTGTAGATAACCAGATTGACCCGATGCTAGTTCTCCATTGTACTGAGAAACCCAATCACCAGGTCAGAAGTGTACTTTCTATGTCATCTGGCGACGAAACGCTAGTTCTTAGTGATGACGTGACATCAGAGTTCCTGCTCCCTGGTTCTAATAATTGCATAAAGTTACTCGGCCCTTGCAATGGTGTGTTTTATTTAAAAAAATATGGTTCGACTCTCCTTATTAATCCTGCGAGTAGGGAATGTAGGCGACTTCCTTGTGGCCCTTTCCGTTACGAAAGAGATATTGTCTCACAATGTGACAACAACATCCCTGTTTACTATGACTGTTTTGGCTTTGATGCTGTTTCAAACGATTATAAGGTAGTTAATATCCAATTTGCAACCATTTCCTCTGATTTTGATGATGATTCAGACGGTAGCAAGTCTGATGGCACTCTCGGTCATCACCACTTCAAGGTATGGATATATAAGCTTAGTACTAATAGTTGGACAGAAATCATCCGTGTAGTGCCACTCGGCATGTCTCGCCTTTACGGTTACAGTTGTTTCTGCAATGGTGCTGTTCATGTCTTAGGAGGTGACAAAAAAGGTGTCCTTTCGATTCTTGTATTTGACCTCAATAAGGAAGTGTTTAAAGAGTTTGAGTTGCCTGTTTATCACTTTGCGGAGAACATGAGTCTCTCCATCTTAAATGAGTCCCTCACTCTTGTCGTGGGTAAGAGCCAAGGAATTTATTACAACCAAGTATTCGATATTTGGGTGATGAAGAAGTATGGGATTAACGAGTCTTGGATTTATTTTTATAAATTCAGTTCTGATATGCCAATCAAAAGGCCATTATCGTTTGGAAAGGATGGCGAGTTTCTACTGGAAAAAAGCGATGGGAAGTTAGTGTCGTGTAACCTAAACACAAGAGCGACCAAAGTGCTTGATATCTACGGAGATGCTGGGCATATGTATGCTTTCCGATACAGAGAGAGATTAAGTTTACTTAGGTAATGAGAGAGGAAAAGTAGCGAGCACCGTGGTGCCCTCAAGGCTTACTTTGGAAGAAATGGTTAAATAAGGAAAACTGAAATAATCATCCATTTTTGTGTTCTTAGTCAGATACTTAGGATTTGGGTTGTTCTGTCCATAAATTAAGAAAAGGTAATTTTGGTGCATATCTTCAGCAGTTGAAGAGTCTGCGAGGGGAGAGTAATTTAAAAGGTATTCCGTTTGTGATTTTCGCAAGTCGTACATGTTTTCAAGTTAAGTGAATAAAGAGTTCCGTTTCCCATTGAAATTGCCTCGTTTTAAAAACTTGATTCATTTCCTAAATTATTTCATAAGATCTATGCAAGAGGCATACCCTGAGCCTAATGTTAGATACATTTGTTCTTATTGTTTTTATTGTTCCATGGGTAGCTAATAAGAGCTTGTTTTTTATGACTCCCTTTACACTTGTCCTTTAATATTATCCAATTCTTTGTTCAATATTTTATTATCCTTCCTGTTGTATCTTTTGTGTATATGTTTATAAGTTTTTTCATGCTTCACGCTTGTTAGTTGTGAATGCCACAATTTAGCTAGTAACATCTCTCGGAGAATTACATTTCTGAACTATTTTGTGCGTGCCCTAGATCGAGACGTGTAATCTGGAAGTCCTAAAGGGGTGTGAGTCCGTGTCATGGTGTCGAGATTAGAATTTTTACGTTACTTGAATTAAGACGGTCAAGCAAAGGGGTAATACAGCAAGCGAATATACATCTGACTACAACATCAACTCTTATCCATCAAATAAAGTTGCCATTACGCATTTGCACATATATTCTATTAGTTGGAGTGTTATTCTTCATGCAATTGCATAATGGTCTATTTCAAGTATGTTATTGAGCATTTTAATTTTTTAAAGCGACTTTTAAGAAACAAGGTTAATTTTCGGAAACATTTAGCAAAATTCAAAACATAAAGTAACCCGCTCCATTTCTCCTCTCACCCTCCTTTCCTGTCTGTGTAAGACTTTTCAAGGCACATTTACTCATTTTATCCCTCTTCAATATAGAGTTGTACCGTTTGCGGAGTTGCCAATAGCAGAGGTGAAGCGATGAAGTACGAGTGGTAAAAATATGCATGGGGCCAAAGCATTAATCTTATCAAAATTTAGTAAAAATAAATGTCATAATTAATAAAATTACAATTCTAAAGTCGATGAGGGATGTTGTGGCTCCCAATAGTCACCACTTAACTTTTCCGGACCTCAACCAACGACTTCATCGGTCAATGACAATTAAACATGAGTGTTGTTTTTATACAAAATAAAAATACGACTGTTGTTTACTTCTAAGCAGGGCCGCTCCTAGCGGCTCTAACACCTAAGTCAAGTCTAAGTTTTGACACCTTTTTTTAGAGTGTAATTTCGATACGATATTTCTTTTGACTTATAAAAATTATACATATTGCTAACTTTCATATGTGAGGTTTTTATAATGTTGAACTCATAAACTATTGGTCATTTCGTCTAATAAAGTATAAACATTTTCGAATTTTACTGAATACACAAATTGAAAAAAAAAAAAAAACAATATGTCAAGAAGTTTTAAACCCTCAATCAACTATACTAATGTATACTTAGGGTGTATAATATTACCAATCGGACAAGAATGACGGATCTATTTTATACATATATAGATTATATAGTAAAACTATCATAATTTTAATGGTTAAGTATTTTTTTCCGCTGTATTTTCCGACCTCGGTGTCTAAGAGACTTGTGTGCCATGACTTACTTTAACGCCAGCTTCTAAGTATAAGAAATGGCAATCTTTAATATTAATATCATATTACAATAAACCAGTCTTTTTACTGAATACGTTTGTAAATTTCACTTATACATAATTCCAAATACTAAGAAAATACAATAATTCACCTTAAGAAGAAAAAAATCATGTTAAATATTTTTTACTTAGAAACCAAGCAATATCAAGCTCCAGTACTAATGTACTACGTCATAAAATCTCTTCCCCTTAAATAGATCTCTCTCTATATATATGGGTAAAATGCAAATGACCCCTAAAATTATGGATCATTTGCAAATAACCCCATAAACTATTAATTCTTGCAATTAACAACCCTCATTAACTATCAAATTTTTACAAATATACCTCGATGCCATCTTTTAAATGATATAACATTATTATGTATGATCCGTTTTCATTGAATTTTCATTTATTATAATCAGTTATTTGATATTCATGCATGTCAATTATTCTTTTACTGAAAGACACCGAAAATAGTTTTTTTACTAAAATAATATATTTCTTTAATAAAGCCGCTTCTGATGAATTTTTTACGATAATTGTAATCTTAACTCGTGTGCAATGATAAACTACATAAATCAAACAAATGAATAAAAAGCTATGTCATTTTAAAGATGAGCTTGGGGGTTATTTTCAAATGATGAGTGCTAATTGCAAGAACTGATAGTTAATGTGGGTTATTTGTAAATTACCCATAGTTTCGAGAAGTTATTTGCATTTTAGCCAATATATATTTTTTAATTTCTCCCTCGCTCTCAGCTCTCTTAAACACACAAATCTCTCTCTCTCTCTATATATATAATAAAAATATTTCTGAATGGAGCAGCCTTTGGTGAAGAAAGACGACGATCAGGACTATGAAGGTACATACTATTAATATATAACACCACAAATAAAGCACAGTTTATTATTTTCATTTAATAACGCTTGCATTTCGCTAATATCTATGTAGATCTTTGAATTTTTCCAATTGGATTTAATTTCGTTGCTTATGATCTGTTATTGGTTTTAAATTTATTAGGATTTTAACTTATTACTGATATGGATTCTTTATCATTTTATCTCGCTCTTGTTTGTGATTTGCTATTTTTTAATTTTTTTAAGTAATGTGAGAAACTGAGAATGACTATGTGTCAATGTACCAAATCTGTTGTTTTTATTTATTTACTTATATTATATTGAGAATAGTTACTGATTTTGTTTGTTAATCAAAACAAAAAGTTACAGAATTAGTTTTCATTCAGTATCATACTAATAATACCACTCATTTCAACAGCAACAAAAAATACTAACAATACCACAATTACATACAGTTTATATTCCTTTAATAACTCTCGCATTTCGCTAATATGTATGCAGATCTTTGTATTTTTCTAATTGGATTTAATTTCGTTGCTTATGATCTGTTGTTATAATCCTATGTTGATTCGGTTTTATAATTATCAGGATTTTAATCTTTTTACTGATATCGATTCTTTATTGTTTCCTCGGTCTTGTATGTAATTTGTTATTTTTAAATTTTTTAACTAATGTGAGAAACTGAGAATATAAATGTACCAAATCTGTTTTTTTTTTTAAATTTATTTACTTATCATATTGAGTTTAGAGGAGCGAATAGTTACTGATTTTGTTTGCTTATAAACAAAAATTGCGTAATTTGTTTTAATTCAGTAGCATTGTTTTTAGTGTACAATTTGTGTGTGTGTGTGTGTGTGAGAGAGAGAGAGAGAGAGAGAGAGAGAGACAGAGAGAGAGAGAGATTGTTACAAAAAACATTATATAGAATAAGTCAAATTCTGATTAATGCTCAGGTTAGCTGGAATTTTGATATGTATCTCAATCTAATTGCTTTACGATGAGTTGAGGTGTTTGCGTATCAGATCTGTTGTGTAATCCTATGCTGTTACGGTTTTTATGTATTAGGAGTTTAGTTTATACTTTTATAGTATTTGTATTGAAGTTACTATAGGGATGACAAATAATTAATCTCATTTTCATTGTTTCGATAGGGATGAAAAATAGTACTGATTTATATATTAGATCAATAAAAAGGAAAAGGACGGGAACAACTTGAGAGAGACGTGTATGTGTGTGTGTGTGTGTGTGTGTGTGTGAAAGAGAGAGAATTATATAATTTTGTAAAAAAAGTGTTTAATAAGATGATTAACCAGTGAATTCGGAAACACTTCCACTATGAAATATTTGTGTGCATACTTGTGTGTGTATATGTCGCACTAGTCTAGGCTTCTAAGGTAAATGGTAGTCATATATATAGTTACACGCGTATACATAGTAATATAGCAGTGGTTCCAATGGAGTTACAGAATCAGTCACTGCAACTATGACATCATTATGTAGGTGTAATAAATATGTAGGTGTGTTATTACGTTAGTCTAATCTTTGATAACTTATATTGATCAGAAGTGTTATTTGTGTGATGAGATGCTTAAACACTCTTATTCTCAATAAATTTCTCAGCTTTTATAAAGTAAAAGATTGGCTTTTTACTTGGCGTTTGGTTCCTAAATTTTCATTATCATCTATTCTGTTATATTGCATTAGTGTTCAAGAGGATTTTCATTGTACACATCATTGCTTCATTTGTAAGAGCAGGGAATGTTATGTTAGATCTCTTGATCATGTAGCAAAAATTCTAGAATTTTTATGTTTAGTTCAACTTGAATGAATTAGAATATTTTATCGTTGATATATATTTGTCTTGATCAGGGCCGGTTCCAGAGTTTTAGGGGCTCTAGGCCAGCATAAATACGGGGGCTTTCTTTTCGTCTTAAACTAGCAAAAATATTTTGGTTAAATATTTACTACTATTATATATAAACACACGTAACAAACAAGACGACGATACCAGATAAAATTTTATAAAAACTGCACAATAAAAATGGAAAGAAATCATATTAACAAACATAAATTAGTTTTTTTTTTCTAAATGAAGGACCAAATCTGTTATCTTTGAAAAAAAATCCTTTTTATTATGCATTAACTATATGGGACCAGAAAATACCGTACTTGAAACTATGAGAGACTTCAATATAGTAAGATATGTATTTAAAAAAAGAACTAGTATCAATTAAATTATACATTACTAAAAAAATAAATTGATTTTTTTACGAAAAAAGAATTATATCTGTTATCTTTTGAAAAAACAAGAACTTTTATGATACATATTAATGGGACCAGAAAGTACTATAGTTTAAACTATGAGGTTCTTTAGTAATAATAAATATGTGATTTAATACATCAAAAATGAATAAGCAGGATTCGAACCTGCGTTGATGGCATGATTCAATCCTTTACGCTCTGACCTCTTACCGCTTGGACAGTACTCAAGTGTTTAGCTTGTAATGAACTATTAAATATAAATACTATCTTATGTTACAAAATTGGGGGCCTTAAAAAACGATTTTTTTCGGGGGCTCTAGGCCCGTGCCTCTTGGGCCTAGCCCAAAAACCAGCCCTGGTCTCGATTAGTATTTTTCTAATAGTTTAATAATAAAAAGCTAAGGGTTGACCGAGGTATTTGGGTAAATAATATGTAGTAAGTTGGTTAAGGCGCATATGTGTACCAATTGTGTTAATTTCTATGTTTTTGCAGTTGAGTACTCTCCCTTTCTCGGGATCGAGAAGAGTGCTGTTCTTCAGGAAGCGAGGGTTTTCAATGACCCTCAGCTTGATCCGAGAAGATGTTCACAGGTGATTTTTTTTTCTAGAGTTGCCACTTTTTCTTTTTCAATATTATTTATAAACTTTGTCCTTTTTGTTGTTTTTGCATTTCAGGTGATCACAAAGCTTCTGTACCTTCTAAATCAAGGAGAAGCATTCACAAAGGTCGGGTTTCTTTTTATTTTGCTTAATATTTACGAATGTGCTTATCAGGCATGTAATCAAAGTGAACTATTTTTTTTTTCTGCTTATCACTCAAAGTCAGATATGTATTTGTATTGTTGGTCCTGAGTTGATCTTTTTTTTCCCTTATGATATACAGACTGAAGCAACTGAAGTATTTTTTGCTGTTACAAAACTCTTTCAATCACGAGACAATGGGCTGAGAAGAATGGTGTATCTTATGATTAAGGAGATTTCTCCATCTGCAGATGAGGTTATGTTCTAATTAGTCATTATTGTATCTCATAATTTATTGAGATACCTTTTTTTAGAGATATTGGATAATGACATTCTACATCTTCGTGCAGGTTATAATTGTCACCAGCTCACTTATGAAAGGCATGAATAGTAAGACGGATATGTATAGGGCAAATGCTATTCGTGTTCTTTGCCAGATCACTGATGGAACACTTTTAACGCAAATAGAGAGGTATTTAAAGCAGGCTATCGTTGACAAAAACTCAGTTGTTGCCAGTGCAGCTCTTGTTAGTGGTATTCATTTACTTCAGGTACTTGTTATCTGTTCAGATTTGAGGAGATTATTTTTATATATAAGTCAAGTAATATGTGATTATGTTCTTAAAAATTGACGTTTATTGTTGTGTATGTTGCCCTTGTTTAACAGACAAATCCAGAAATTGTGAAAAGGTGGAGTAATGAGGTACAAGAAGCCGTCCAATCAAGGGCAGCGCTTGTTCAGTTCCATGCCCTAGCGCTGCTCCACCAGGTATATATGACATAATACTAATAGCCATTTAGAGCTTACAGATGGACCCTGTTTTTTTTTTCTTGAACATCGGTTTATGCAGAGTTGTCAAACATTGGAACCATTATTGATTTAAAAAGAATCTGTACTGTTTTTTCTTTTAGATGTTGTAGACAATAGACTTGATTTGTCTTCACTGATGGATATAAGTTCTTGTTACTGTAGGTTAATCATTATTTATTCACAGTCCATAGTGGGTAGAAACTTTTGCTTTTCAGTGATTAGGTTTTTGATGTTTTTGATGCTTTTGATCTCCGGTAATGACTGTAATTCTCCAAATCGACGTTTTCTCCTTTTATGTTGCTTATGGATTGTTAATATCGTTTACCCTTCTACAAGTCAAGTTTGAAGATCATAAGTGTTAGCTACTACAATGTCAGTTTGACTGGGTTGTCAATATCAGACGTTTAATGCTCTTTGTGCAGCACTTTTATCATGTTTGCACTCATTAAATTGCACGCCTTCTGCTATTTTTGTAATTGCCATCTTGTTCAAGTGTAAATGAGTTAATTAAAGCTAGAACGGCGGTACTATCGAAATC
Source organism: Primula vulgaris (assembly GCA_963920805.1). Classification (NCBI taxonomy): domain Eukaryota; kingdom Viridiplantae; phylum Streptophyta; class Magnoliopsida; order Ericales; family Primulaceae; genus Primula; species Primula vulgaris. Next base: position 21,881,901 of record OY987217.1, on the reverse strand, counting down.
GTAGTTTGAGTAATATCCGAAACTTCTTTGCTACTTTATGTTGCTTGATATCATTGAGGAGTTTTCAAAATTAAATCTAAAACCTTTTTTTTTGCCATACTTGCAGATCCGCCAAAATGACCGTTTAGCTGTCAGCAAGCTAGTTTCTAGCTTAACCAAGGGAACTGTTCGTTCACCTTTGGCTCAGTGCCTGTTGATCCGCTATACTAGTCAGGTAGATCTTTTCTCCTGAGCAATAGCTGGAAAAAAAATTATAAGAAATATTAATGTTATCATGTGGTTATTGCATTGGTATTTTAGGTAATTAGAGAATCTAGCATGAATAATCAAATTGGCGACCGCCCATTTTTTGAGTACTTAGAAGGTTGTCTTCGTCACAAATCAGAAATGGTAATTTTTGAAGCAGCAAGGGCAATTACCGAGCTTAGTGGTGTTACAAGCAGAGAGCTGACTCCTGCAATAACTGTTTTACAACTTTTTTTAAGTTCCTCGAAGCCAGTTCTTCGTTTTGCTGCCGTCCGTACTTTAAACAAGGTTTGTATTGTAGAAATGTTACTTTCACAGATAAAGAAGTAGAAACATGAAAGTCTTGGATGGTCCTAGTTATTTAGGGATAAAGTTTTTACTAACTGAAATTTTCAGTTGTATACTCGTATGCAATCTGATGAAAGGGTTTCTAGTTTCTACCCGTGCATACCTAAATCTACTGATGTTTTCTGTTTCTTTATTCTTGTTGCAGCTCATAAGCAAATAAAATGGATCTTTTTAAATTCAGAAAAAAAAGTTCAGCTCTCAAGCTAACCAAGTGCAGTCCAGCTTTTAAAAAAAAAAGAACGAAAAAGAACTAAGGCTATTAGCTGTTAGTAACCAAACAAGTAATTATTTTTTTAAAGACAAAAAGGAGTGCAACATGAGGCTTCGCAGGGGGTCACCGATGTACTCAATTTAAGAAGTTAATTTTTTTTTGGGTATTTACGAGGGTAAAGCCAAGAACGAAAGATAGATAGAAAAACAAAAAAAAATAAAACGAAAAAGAGCACAAGTTCAAGAAGTTAGTTATTGTTATAAAAATTACAGAACATTTTGATTGGGATTTTTGCTGTTATCACTACTTTTAATTACTTCTCGTGGAAGATTTTGTTGGTGTACTCTGGATGCTAATGTTTATATTTGTTCAAATGCTTTAGCTTCTTACTTGTTGAGATGTAAAATTCAATGGTTTAGGTGGCAATGTCTCATCCGATGGCTGTAACGAACTGCAATATTGACATGGAGAGCTTGATTTCTGATCAAAACAGAAGCATAGCTACTTTAGCTATCACCGCTCTTCTGAAGACTGGAAATGAGTCAAGTATTGATCGTTTAATGAAACAGATAACAAATTTCATGTCTGATATCGCTGACGAATTTAAAATTGTTGTGGTGGAAGCCATAAGATCCCTGTGTTTGAAATTCCCCCTCAAGTACCGATCTCTGTGAGTGACCTTAAACTCTTTCTTTAGGTTTGCATTATCAATGATGGTTTATTACCCCAATGTACTTCCAAATTTTGCTATGAACCCAAGTGTAGTATCTAAGTTTCGTTATCAACCCCCGTGCCCAATTTTAAAATATAACAACTTTGCGCCTGGTAATCCTTATAGGGTTTTTTTTTTCTTTTGATTTCATGAATATTGTAGATTTCTGTGCAGTGTCCGCGGACTATATGGTTTGACGCCATAATTTGTATAAGCACAATAATCCACTTTCATAAGCTTTTTGTAGCTTAGAACTGCTGAAAAGAATTTCTTCTAACCCCTTATCTATATGGATAAATATTAACAAAAAGACATGTATCAAAAGGGAAATAATTCCAGAACAGACCTACACAAAGGTATACCTTTTTAAAATCGGATACGGATTTATTGCGACACTTAGATAGTGCATTGGTAAAATTGCATTGTTTCAAAGTACATGGGGGTATATGCAAAATACCCATAGACATGGGGTTATTTGTACTTTACTCGTATGGTTATTATTCATGTAATTATTTTTTTTATGAAGGATGAATTTCTTAAGTAATATCTTGAGAGAAGAAGGCGGTTTCGAGTACAAGAAAGCAATTGTTGATTCAATTGTCATACTTATAAGAGACATCCCAGATGCAAAGGAAAGTGGATTGCTACACCTTTGTGAATTCATCGAGGATTGTGAATTCACTTATCTTTCCACACAGGTTAGGAATATTATTTTTATTTAAATTCCGCTCAATTAATTCCTATTTCTTTTTTTGGCTGATAAGTCTTCTGTCTCATGCATTACTAGATATTACACTTTCTTGGTATAGAGGGCCCAAAGACGTCAGACCCGAGCAAATACATTCGATACATATACAATCGGGTTATACTCGAAACTGCGAGTGTCCGGGCCACTGCTGTCAGCACATTAGCTAAGTTTGGTGCTACTGTTGATTCTTTGAAAGTAGGTTTGGCTTGTTGACTTGTCACAATGTACATGAATTTATAAATTTTGACCCGCAGTAACTTTCTTTATTTTACTGTGGTGCAGCCCCGTATTTTTGTTCTCTTAAGGCGCTGTCTGTTCGACAGTGATGACGAGGTATGTTTTGCATACCTTTGTCATAATTGACGTCTTGTGTGTGTGGCCGTGTGTGACTTGTCCCACATGCTTACAACTAGTCTTTAGATGTTATCCTTAGTTCGTTTAAGAGATTCGCTGGTGGTCATCTTTCTATATTAGCTTCTTCACGCTCTTGCTCTCCAAACAGAGAAGAAGCTAGAGTATTTTTGTCATTCTCTTTCTATTTATTCACAGAGAGATAGTAGGTGCCTTTACGTATCCAAAGCATTGGTTATCACCACTGTTTTAATAGCGCGCAACGTTGCGCAAATAGCGCTTAGCGGAAAAAAATCGCCTACGCAAAAGCATTATTTTAGAAGTATAGCGCAAAAAAAGCGCAAATAGCGCGAGTAAAAGCGTAAAAAGCAATTTTTAAAAAAAATAAAATTAATTAATTTTTTTGTTAAATTTTTTTTATTAAAAAAATGGATGCAACTACGTCGTTTTGGGAAATAAGAGTTATAATATTCTTATGAGTTATAATATTGTAATTTAGGATTAAATTTTTAAGTGCGTTAACATAATAATCATCTGAATTATATGATTATATAGGTAAAATAAATACACCGCAAAACGCTTCGTTGCTACGCTATTTGTGCTTTTAGCATAGCTCTCGGAAAAACGCTATGTTAACGATAACGCTATTTAAAACATTGGTTGTTACTAATATTTCTGCTAGTTTATGGAAACACAATTAATACTATGAAATTTCTATTCATATCTATTTCTACCCTTTTCAGTTTTATGCATTGCCAGTTCTTTGTGCTACGTTTGGTATGACCAAGAAAAATGCAATTGAAACTAGAGTTGTCTGTCATATTTATTGATTTTACATGCAGCTTAGGTTTCTTTGTAGCTAATCAAATCCATGATTACTATCTGCATTAAAGATATGTATCATGCATAGATTATCTAGTACTCATTCCCTGTCTTAACATAATGAAGACTTAGCTATTTAAATGTTCTTGCATGACCATATGTCCCTATATTTAAGTTCTCATACTCTGGTAGCATATTGTTCTCAGCTCATTGTTAATGTTGGTCTTAGTCATGCACTAGTATTTTTACGTATCTCAACAACTTTCTTTCTTGTGATGATTCTGTGTATGCAGGTTCGTGATAGGGCTACCCTGTATCTGAATATGCTTGGAGGTGACGGTGCAGTTGCTGAGGCCGAGAAAGATGTGAAGGCCTTCCTTTTTGGTTCACTTGATATTCCACTTGGTAACCTGGAGACAAGTTTAAAGAATTATGTGAGTATTTTCCAAATTTGTTGATCCCTTAAATCCAATTTGCACCTTTGGATGGCATCTTCTTATTTCTTTAAATACAGGTCCAAGATCCTTCAGAGATACCTTTTGATATTGATTCTGTGCCTAAGGAGTTCAAGTCTCAACCACTTGCTGAGAAAAAAGCCCCTGGCAAAAAGCCAACTGGCTTGGGTGCTCTTCCAAGTGGGCCCACATCGACGGTTGATACATATGACAAACTGCTTTCTTCTATTCCAGAATTCTCAAGCTTTGGAAAGCTTTTTAAGGTCCCTTTTTTACTGAATTTTCTACATAACAATATGTTTAATTCACTTTATTAAATGATTGACTAATTTCTAGTACGATTTTTTCTCATACCAGTCGTCAGCTCCTATTGAGCTTACAGAGGCTGAAACTGAATACGCTGTCAACGTTGTTAAGCACATATTTAGCAACCATGTTGTCTTCCAGTACAACTGCACAAACACAGTCCCTGAACAATTACTTGAAAATGTAAGGATCATCGTGAGTGAATTAGTTATTTTCGTTACCTCAATAATTCTTTGTAGCCTCTTGTTCAAAACATTATTGTCGCACAGGTAACTGTTGCTGTGGATGCTTCTGAGGCTGAAGAATTCAGTGAATTGGACACAAAACCCCTTAAGTCCCTTCCATATGATTCACCTGGACAAACTTTTGTGGCATTTGAGAAGCCTGAGGGAGTACCAGATGCAGGGAAATTTTCAAACATCTTGAGATTTATTGTAAAAGAGGTAACCTTTGTAGTATTTAATTTATTCCATGTTTTTTTTTTGGAAGTTTTTATTCCATGTTTTCTTATGGAACATTTCAGCTTTTTATAGTCATTTTCTTACTGTGTCACTTTAAAAGGAGGCCAATCTAGAGTATTAGTAGTATATGGGTTTAGCTTTTAGGGTTTGATTTTCCAGTTAAATTTTAAAATTTGATCGATTTATAAGATTTATTAAAAAGCAGTCCAGTAGTTATGATCTATCCACTTGGCCAATATTATTTTCCTCCCACGCCCTACGAAAAAGTTAAGACTTATAACCAAATACTTATCAACACGTGGCTAAAATTAACATCTTCAATGGAACTGAAGACTATACTGAAGACTGAAGACTGAAGAGCATCCACTATGGATGTGTTAGTGTTGACTAGCTAAATGATGCGACGTAGGAAATATAAGAAATGTTTACTTTAACTTGTACATTCTGACTTTAACTTATGTAAACCGGCTGTATATACATACATACATACATATATGTATATATATAGACATCAACAAAAACACCAAAGTTGCTTATGTAAACCGGCTGTATATACATACATACATATATATATATATATATATATATATATATATAGACATCAACAAAAACACCAAAGTTGACATCATGATCTGGACCCTTCATTTCGACGGTTCAGATTAAAAGTTAACACTAAAAAAAAAGCCCTGAGGTATACCCTTTATTTTCTCCTCATTCTAACTTTCTCAATCTCTCTCTCTCACCGAGACAGAACACTAGTTCAGAGGCATCAAAACCCATTTGCTTCTGTTTTCACAGTCATCTATCTCCGATGATGACAACAATAATACTTACAAAACTTCCAATCTCAGATTCACACTCCAGAAAGTTGGATTAGAGAATTTTACATAGGATTAATTTTATTTTATTTAGATTAGATTAGATTAGATTCGATAAAATGTATAAAATTTGATACTTTTTGTCAAAATTGAGGGTTTAAAAATAATTCTATTACCAGGATGGACAATCATTTTTAGTGAAACTAAATTTCTTTTGCATAAGTTGTGATTTGGCAGTGAGTCAGTGACCCTAAAAGTAACAAAATGAAGGAGAACTTGGGGAAAAACTAAAAGATAGGAGAGAGGTTGAGAAAATTAGAATGAGGAGAAAATAAAGGGTATACCCCAGTGTTTTTTTTTTAGTGTTAACTTTTAATCTGAACCGTCGAAATAAAGGGTCCAGATCATGATGTCAACTTTAGTGTTTATGTTGATGTCTACTGAGCAAGTGCTTGATATGCCAGTACACGTAGATGTATCTACATGGATATATTGTTGATAGCTTTGCTAAGAACGGAAGTCTATTACCAAAACATGACATATATCGACATAAGCTTGAATTATTTACTTAACCTTAAAAAGGAAAAATACATGGTATGGTATTTTTGGTAAAGTAAAATACATGTTCTTAACAAGCTTATCAACAAAATATGCATGTAGGTATACGTACCACAGAATTTTCCATACATATATATGTAGGTATATACATATGTTCCTAACCTTTTTGATGATATTATTAGGTTGATCCGGCAACTGGTGAGGCTGAGGATGATGGTGTTGAAGACGAATACCAGCTCGAAGAACTTGAAGTGGTTGCTGCAGATTATGTTTTGAAAATTGGGGTTTCTAATTTCAGAAATGCTTGGGAAAGCATGGGAACAGATTGTGAACATGTAGCTGAATATGGTCTTGGACCAAGGGAGAGCTTGACAGAAGCTGTACATACAGTCATCAGTCTTCTCGGCATGCAACCTTGCGAGGTACATTCTTTTATGATTACATTTAAAACAAAATTAGGTTGAGACTGAGCTAGTTGGTTGATTTAGAAGACTCTGGGAGGCAAACATGCATATAATAAGTTTAGGAACCTTGCATGATTGTGCACAAAGATACATGGAAGTAAAAACATTCTTAGAATGATGTGCAGCGACATTCTGTATCATCTGTTTGTAGTTGAGTTAATCAAGACTGTGAGAGAAACGAAGTCCAATTAATATTACTCCTTATATATGCACTTCCTTGAAGCTATTTTCCTTTGTCAAGAAATCCAATATATCTGATAAAGAGTGTATCAGAATTTTCATTGTTTTGAATCCTGAAATTTATGAGTTGAGAACGAGGCAATAGTGGAATTTCGAGTACCAAATTAACGTCTCTCTTCTGAATTTTTGAATATTGGGAAAATTTGTGTTGGATTTAAACCGGTGATTGAATTTTTTTAATAATGGTTGTAATAGTAGTAAAGTTACAATTTAATACTGTTTCTCATAATTGAGCACCTGAATTTGTATTGTGTATTTTCATGCATGTACTTGGGAGATACTGCGATAGCATTACTCCTTTATAATTTGGAGTGCATTCATTTTATTCTTGAACCTGATAGAATTCTTTCATCTCCTTTTTATATAATATCAGGGCACGGAGGTGGTCCCCAGCAATTCCAGATCTCACATGTGTCTATTATCTGGCGTATACATTGGCAATGTTAAGGTCCTCGTTAGGTTGTCGTTTGGTATCGATGGACAAAAAGAAGTGGCAATGAAGCTCGAAGTTAGATCCGATGATGAATCTGTTAGTAATATCATTCATGAGATTGTAGCAAGCGGCTAAGTATTTTTTTTTTGTTTTCAAAAGTTGGGGCTCGGAATTTTAATTTTATATATATAGGCAATACATTAATCTGAGGAATGTAATTTTTTGTAAGATGATATAAAGAACGATTGGTTTGTGGTTAGCAGGTTTTTTATGTTGAAAGTTTTTTTTAAAATTAAGAACAAATATGTATTCTACAAAATAGTAGTGTGATTATTTCGCTACTTTGCGTTCGTGAACAAGGTGATTTTGTCGACATTACTTCAAGAGAAATCCATCATTTTATGGTGATTATGGCATCTTCATTGTACATTAGGAAACCTCATAGAAAGCTATAGCTTGATCATTGTGTTCTAAATACAAATTACAGGCTTTGTGGATGTCTTCAATGTCTATCATCATTTTTTTATTTTTTATTTTTCGGTGAGTTTTGAACTGTTGCTGAATCCATGCGTAGAATAAATAGTATCATTAGCTTACTTGATATCATAAGTTAACTCAGAAAATGGATGAAAATAAAACTGTATGGTATCACATAATTCATCGATTCAGGTACTCAAAAGATGAAGCGTCGTCTGTGTGCTTGTCTATATCGACGACTGGATTGGCCAAAAAAATAGGGGCAAGTCTCTTTAGCTTGGGGCGTTTTGCCCAATCTGCAGACACAAGCATTAAAACCATTTTTGTTATTGTAACACGCCCTAGCATAGGAAGATTTGCTTAATCAGCACCACGTCATCGGTGACGGAGGAAAACGCCCTAACCTGGGGAGTTTTGCTGACGTGGCACTGATGACAGAGCAAATCTTCCTTGCCTGAGCGTTTTGTCTATTGGCAATAAAGCCTGCTCACTTCTTGTCGTGTCAATAAACACGTGCAAATCGCTCCGACACGGTGATTTGCAACTAGTTTTTAGAAAAGATTTTATGAGTAAATAGGTCAATTTTTTTTTGTAATTTAATGTAATAATTTGAGTTGAATCACCATACAATAAGGAAATATGGCTGATTTTACAAAACCGGTTTTATTAATATTTGATTTGACAAGTCTTTAAACAAAACTCTATATTTCGTTTCAATATCACAAAATCTAAGTGTAATTGAGATCGTATAGTATAGTCAAATCAAATAGTAAAAAAATCAATCTCTTGTCAAATCGATCATATTTCGTTATTGTATAGTCAAGTTACACAGTATCTCTAGTCAACTCAAATTATTACACTAAAATTACAAAAAAATAGTTTTCTTTACACATAAAATCTTGTGAATGTTAAACTTTCTAAAAGTTAGGTGCAAATCGTCGTGGGTTGGGACAATATACATATCTGTTTATTTACTTGACAAGATGTAATAACCCCGATTGAATCGAATGATATTATGAGACTGAATTAAAGGACTAAAAACGAAATGGATACAAGTATGAAATAGAATTACAAGTTAGTCAATTCGAGATGGCAAATCTCCATATCTAAACAAGGTTAATAATTTGTTTTATAACATAAACATTTTTTATACTAATCTGAAGTTCTACATATTTATACACACACAAGTCTAATACAATTTGAATTTAAAAACAGAATAACTAAATTTAACTTCTCCCGCCTCAGTTTGGTACAAAGCACTTAGATGGTCATGTGTGTAGAAATTGTTCTCGCTCATTTTAGATTTGTCACAATCTCTACTCGTTAAATTTAGCTTGTCCTCAAGTTAAACGACATTATAAAGCTTCAGTCCGTGTAAATATTCTGATCCAAGAATCGATTAAGTAAGCAGTTTTACAATATTTAGCACCAACAACATACATATAGCTCCAAGCCAGTATTCATCAAGCCAATAATAGACAGAAACCTAGTATAATTTTGTACAGTCGGACAAACTTGTCACATACATGTATAACATAATACTAGTAATATGTGTGAGTCCATGCATCAAAGTTGTCTTCGGCAAGCCCACTTATAGGATTTGATCCTACGTCGATAGTGTGCCACAAAGGAAATCCTAAGTACATATACTAATATACACATTTACCTCTCCCATACGCCACCGCCCCGCTTATTCTTCACATCCCTTTACTCTCAATATGCATCTGTCACGCTCTCTGTGTAACTACCAAATTCATTACTAACAATGACCGCTAAGCAACCATTTTCAGTCACCCTCGTAGAAACACAATTCTTCTTCCTTTTATAGATAGTATTTTCTTTTCCCCGCTTTGCATTCTTTCTTTTTCATCCTTTCTCAACTCATCTATCACAGGTTCTCTTTCTTTCTCTTGTCACCGTTGATACCCCATACTCTTTTTAGCCACTTGAATACGCACCTTAACCACAAGGTTGCAAGTTTGATTGGTATATTCCCAAACTTGTCATATTTTGCAAGTTTCTACCCAATTTATGGCTTAAAAGTATTTGTATATCCTTTAGCTTTTCATTGGCTTTGGTCATTATACAAATTTTATTCAATTTGGCTATGTATGGATCTGAACAAATATTTTCCCGATTTCTGAAACAGGCTGCAGATTCCAAATAGCGCACAATTTCGGTACCAAAATCTGGTTGTACAACATATCCTACTGTATTGAATCTTCCCCACAATACTTTTTTACTCATAATCTTCGTGATTACCATTTTTCTACTATCATTTGAAACTGATTTTTTCCAACACCGTAGTAATTGAACATGATAGCAAAGTTTTTCTTAAATTCTTAAATTTTTCCCGGATCAAAAACTCTGTTTCTGTTAAACAATCTAAGTTTTTTAAAGGTTTTTTAAATACAGACATACTTATATTTTGTACAAGTTTCACTCTGTTAGAATGTTGCTTTACTTGATTTTTAGAACAATTTCCAAAATCATTTCCAATTTTAATCTTATTTTTCCAAGCACAATGAGAATTTACGATCTGATTTTTAAACTTTTCTTTGTCAATAATTTGAACACCCCAACTGTTTTGAACACTGTTTTCCAAATCTTCAACATCTTTATATGTTACAACTATTTTTAAAACAAAACTAGCATTAAAAACGTCTCTCTTTCCTGGATCAAAGTATTTGTTTTCCTCACAAAAATTATTGGTGTCGTAGTTTTCTTCTAAAAAACAGACTTTTTGTTGAGACATTATTTGACATTCACGATCAGAAACATCAACCGTTTTAGACTGCAATTCACATTTTTCTAGCACCAATAACTTTTTTTTGATCCCATACCCTGAACTCAAGTCTTCGAAAATCGGGTTAGAGTAGAAAGTTACTGCATTTATATTGTGTTGAACTGCTTTTCCATTGATCTGAGACAATTCTAGAAAAAAATTGTCCATCAATTTTTCCGTTGTCATAAAACTTTTTCCGGCCCTCCACAAACTCTCTTATGCATCGCTGAATTTCTCCAAGTTTTTCAATCATTAACGTAGACATCGCAGCGTTGATTAGATCATTGCTCTGATACGAATTTGTAATAACCCCGATTGAATCGAATGATATTATGAGACTGAATTAGAGGACTAAAAATGAAATGGATACAAGTATGAAATTGAATTACAAGTTAGCCAATTCGAAATGGCAAATCTCCATATCAAAACAAGATTTAGAATTTTTTTTATAACATAAACATTTTTTTTTGATAATAGAGTCTGAAATTATGTCATACTTCAATACACATTATTTTTTTTAATAGCAAATTACCTAACACGGTTTTTTTAAAATTTCAGCACGCTTTCTTTCACCGACGTATGATTTCTTCAAACTCAACCGGCAATGCATTTTTCCAGATGATGGTATTTGAATTCATGTAAAACATATTGCCGTAAAAGACCGTCCCAAGAACGTCTCTTGCTGCAAACTCCACAACCCGTGTTGTGCATCATCTCGAGCTTATCACAAGCTATACTTTTACCGACCTTATAAGCTTGTTTCTTATTGTATTTTCAAGTACGTGTCTCGAAAACCTCGCTAGGTCATGAAAATTGCGCCATTCATTTGGAACTCGTATTCTGTATTCGATAACTGAAATCCTACTTTCTTTAGGTCATAAGCTTTTCCAGTCAGTACCCTTTAATCTATCTTCTACGCAGTATCAAGTTCTTCTAGAAACTCCGGATGCTTTCTCCATGAAGTCAACAGGTCTGCTAACGTGTAAATCCAAGTAATTCTAACATCATTGTCCCATATACTAGAGGAATCCAAACACCACCCCAATTCAGTACCGATTGAGCAGATTTGACATTCGTTGATGAATTTAATTACATCAACGGGTAATCTGCGATGTCTCATCCTCTCTTCCCCGGTGAGTTGTTGTTGAGAGCCATATCCTTGAAGTAAAAACTTTTTCATTGTGTCTTCAAGTCACGTATCACAAATTAGTACGAGAGCAACGATCCAACGGACGATGCAACTGCTACATCCTGGAATAAAGAATTGGAACAAATACAACTAAGTTTACGAGAGATGATGGGGGACAGAAACGGTTTTATGAAAATATGAATAAGTTAATTGAAAATGCGTTTCAAGCCTTATCATTCTAAATACAACAGTTACAGCAAAAAGAAGAAAGAACACGACTTTACAGTTGGAATGCGGCAATCCATTCTAATACAAGCCTAGTTCCACAAATTTGTTTCTAGAAAAAAAGTATTGACAAAGTTCCAAAATTTACGACTGTTTATGACCAAAAATTGGGAAAACAAAAAACAGAAAAACATTTGAATTGGAAAAGGTAAATCCTTGTGTATTCGAAAAACTCGAATGTATAAATTCTGGAAAAATGAAAGATGAGTTGCAAAAGGTTTTATGGTTGACAATATTCTGTAAACCTGTAACACTATTTATTCTAAAAGATTTACAAAACCCGCTCATTTTTCAACCACAAAAAAAAAAAAAAAATTGAAGAGAAAACCACAATCTCAAATTTCTTCTAGTGTCCAGCAAATCAGTCTACAAATTATGGCGCATAGTACGGGATTTCAATAGGATGTGTAGAAATACCAAGTTGTGATGCTTTCCGAATTAAGGTCTGATAACTGACTTTGGCATATAGATCAATTGGATTATTCGTGGATATGACCTTGAGGGATACGTCAATTTCAAGCAGTGGGGAATGTAACAATACTCGGCCAAGTTTAAATAGGATAATTGCAACTCTTATTTCAAATTCGAATTATTATGGTTAGTAAATCAACTGCTTCTACGGCAATTACTAGTTAATTTATCTATATATACCTACTGCAGTTTATGTATCAGGGATAGAAAAGAAAGAATTGTATATTTGCTTCTGAACGCTAGTTTAGTAATTAGAGAGTAATTGGGCTCTCGGATGTCAATATCATGTACGTGTTAGTGATTTGTAATACTAAAACTCTTAGTTTGTGTATTATAAGTTACGATATAGACACTTTACATTGATTTAATGCCTTTATTTACCGATTTCGGCACCAATAATGGTTTCAAGCGACCAAAATCTGTCAGATCAAATGGGGATGTCACACAAGAAGTCAGTGTCACGTAGGCAAAACGCTTCAACCAAGAGAGATTTGCCATGTCATCAGTGCCGCATCAGCAAAATCCAATAGGACATGGCATTTTGCTCCGTACGTGGGCGTGGCTGCTGATTAAGCAAATCTCCATAGATTAGGGCGTGTTGCAATAAAACAAATGGTATTAATTCTTGCATGTCTTTCTACGGGGCAAAACATCCCAACCTAGAGAGACTTGCCCCTATTTTTTGGCAAATCCAGTCGTCGATATAGACGAGCTAGTCCTTTGTATCGATTGTACAATGTACTTGTCCACAAATGACATAAGACGATAACATGTTTGTTTCTTGGAATGTCACAAGATCGGCATTTCTTCTTGGTTTTATGTACCTACTCATTGTCACTCATAATATTAACAAAAAATGACACCTTTGCTATGTTCACAACTTTCATATTTCACAAGCGAATGAATAATAAAAATGAAAAGATTTATAGGTTGTTAACTTGATTTACCCATGTGTTACATCATTCTTATACCAAGATCAACAACTGATTTTATAACCCTAACAGTGAAATGTATACTAGCAACATAAATGGTAAAAATTCTTGAGTCCAAACTTCTAACTACACCTCAAAGAATACATACAGCCAAGGAAGTTACAATTGCGAAGCCCTCATCTACATATCAAAAATAATTACAATGCCCTACCAGTAAATAACTATACGAACTCTCATGGTTTCTCCTCGTAAAGAACAACAAAAAACAAAAGTGAATCTCCTTATGGGTGTACTAGGTACTGAAAATCACTACAATTGGCTCCAATCTCATTCAGAGCGAAAAAGAGCTTCGGGATGATATTTGCGCCCAATGTACGTTTGAAACCGATGGAATTCGCATTTGGTTTAGAGTTTATACTTGGTGAAGCATCTTTAGTAAGGCTACCAATTAAGTACCCTTTTAAATAAGCATCACAGGCCTTAAGTATATAAAACCCCTGGCCAACAAAGTGTTCTTTCACAAGCTCTTCAAAACCCTGAAAATATATCAGAAACACCCATAATGAACAAACTGATACAGAAGAATCTATAGAGAGACCTGTAGAGGAAAAACTTAAAAGTACATGATAATGATTGTAAATACTCTAAACTTGTAATAGTAAAAACTTTCATGCCAGCCACCATATATATAAGTGAAATTATAGAAACAAAATATTATATACGTACATAATCATGATGCAATGCCAGTTGAATAATTGCTTGCTAGATTATGTACATACACAATTTTGTATATATAGCAGTAGCCCTACTCTACAAATATCTTACACCTTAAAAAGCAAGCAAACACGAAATAAGTGATAAGATCATCCCTATTTAATCCAAATCATGCCTTTAGCAGAAAAACTCATAACAAAAGCTCAGAAGAACCTTTTTTTCCTGATTATGTACGCAAGTATATGTTTTATTATATGAGAACGAGCATATTTACAACTGAAAAAGGGAACATTTTCTTCTCTACAAAGTAGCATTTATGCAATTTGATAAATGAATGAAGCATCGGTCATAAGTGTACACCGTACGAATTATTAATGGTATAAGAAAATAAAACTAACGGAGAGTGTGAAGTATTACCTTAAGAGGATGCCGCATACTATGCATCATTTTCTTGCAGTTGAGCAAGTACGTATTCTCATTATAGGATGACGAGTCTTTTTCTCCCTTGGTTGACCCAATTAGCTTATCGTACCCAGCTTCATTGAAATAAGGCTTCGAATTTAATATCAACCCTTGGATTGAAACCAAAACTTGGAGGATAGTCGACGATGAAGGATCCCAAATTTCAGTACCTTCGCCATGCCACGTATTCAAAAGACTAAGGCAAATCTTTCCATCTTCATATAAATTGGGATTTATTTTCCAACCTCCAGAATAATAATGCACCATCTATAACAACAAAAATTAGAAATACTTATTAAAATAAAATAAGGTCATTCATAAATGAATTAGATCAAAATTATGACCATTTTTCCAAATTATTTTTATTTATTTATCTTACCGGAGGAACATCTGGGTAATCGGGTGGGAGATGAAAATCGAAAAAGAAAAGACCATCTTGGTAAGGTGTCCCATATGGTCCGACTATCATCACTCTCAACAGGTCCATTCGATCTTCATATACTTGTACAAATATCCCGTCTGTTCAAAATCATCTACTTAGTACTTGGTACCAAAAACTATTGATACCTGAAAGTTGGATAAATTAGTAGTGATATCCAAATATAGTAGAATTTGTACCTGGAAGGTCATTTCGAAGAATTCTCCAGTCTCCTTGAACTTTTTTAAGCCACTTCTTTTTAGCATTATTACTCTGCATATTAGTTGTCAAAAAAACAAGAAATATCATCATAAAGCAAAGTTGCAAAAGATTTGCACAGAATTTAAGTCAGTTACTCGATTAATCCCAAGTAACTAAGGCCCAAATTTATTGCTAGTTTGAACGGCAAGTCCAATTTCCTTTCTAGTGAAGTTAAAACTTCTTAAAAGTAAACAAATCAAAGCGTTAGAACCAGCTTTTGTGTTGTACTGAAAAAATGTATATACACTAGTTTATTGGGGAGACAAAATGAAATTTACTATATAATCCTTATCCTTTGATATGGGAGGGGAAGCCTAAATTCAAAAATCAATTATATGGTGAAGACACAGATACTTTCACTATCAAGTATGGCATTAGAATTCAGTGAAATTAATGAGTTTATGAAAGTTAACTGAAATACCTTCGATATCAACCATATTTCCTAGAAAGTAAACAAGAACAATGAAATCTTGAAGATTTCAGCAAGGAGAAAAACTTAGATGCTCTATTCCAATTATATGGTCAAGAGACACAATCTTGGAATCTTGGTGGTTTGAAAATGGATTCATAATCCAACAATGATACTTTTACTCTACTACTAATTTGCTGAAATTATTATGTTTAACACAAGTTCACTGAGATGACTGTTTGTTTCATATATATTTCTCAAACAGCAACCCTAAGTCTTAAAACCTTTTTCTTCTGCACCAGAAAGAAAACATATTTCAAACGGGTCCAAAGAATTAATGGGTATATAATCTATTCCAGCTAATAAGTACTAAACCCTAGAACATAATTGCTAAAAAGAAAAGACGGTATCTATGTAAAAATTAGTGTACCTGCTCACCCGTGCCAACAAAATAATGGTCCAAGGGATCTTCCATGACATCAAAGTTTTTGGAACTCAAATTGCATATAATCCTCTCGCATTGAAGTTCAGAATCTTTACTTGTATGCTTAAAGTTAAATTTCAAAAGTTTCACGCTCCAGAAGTATAACATCTTGAGTGATCCGATCAAATCAATAGCCTCTAAAAGAACAAAATAAAAATTCTCTCGGAAAGTTTCAGCTTCCCCCATCTCAACATTGTAATCATCATCATAATTGTCATAAGCATCTGCAGCACTTTCAATTTTAAAAATATCTTCTGGGACAACCTACAAATTACAATCAAACATCATTCCTTGTTAATCAATAGCTTTCAAAAACAAAAATTCAATTACTGAGCAATTGGTATATATATATACACACACATAGTATATATATATATATATATATATATACACATATAATATAAAAGAATACATTTACGATACTGTATATAAAATTTACATATATGTATATATATACTCGTATATTAGGAACTCCAATTAATAATCATTATAGAGTACTTACTTAAAATGTGGCTTTTGGTATTTGAGTTTTTTAACAAAAAAAATGCTCCACATCCGCACAGACCAAAAGAAGAAGAAAATCATACCCCTAAGGTCCCTAACACAATTGAAGCTTTATTGGCCCACTTCTCTTTTTTCCTCAATCCTTGGAATAAACAATAAAGTATTACAGTACTTAATTAGCAGTTAAATCATGATGTTTCCTTTTTTCTACTTCTACTTAAACTAAATCTTACAGGTTTTGGGAGAAGGAAATGGTCACTCCAACCTAGAATTAACAAGCACATAAACAATCAAATCCTTGAACAATCGGAAGGAACGACTTTGTATTAAGCATTCTAATAACACAACTTTTTGTTATAGCTAATACTTCATCAAAAGATGAGACAAAAATGCGCAATACTTTCTCTCGATGTGAAAAGTAACAGACTAACAGTGCATGGAACAAGAACAAGTTATAGTAATATGTAAAAAATTCCAAATGTTATCATAGACCAGAACTGAAACATACCTCTGAATTAGATCCATTAATCCAAGAAACATTCAGATTACCATTTTCCATTCCAATAATGCACCCTATCTGAGGTAAATCTATAATATCCACACTACTGGTAGCTACTTCACCTACAAGATCTCCAAAAAAATATTTTCGCTCGGGATGTATCTCTATCTCATATACACTTACTTCTTCCTCCTCAACAGACTCTTGGGCATACACCGATTCATCACTAGAACGTTGCCACCTCACCAAAGCTGTTTTCTCTTTCGAATCAACACTTCTTATCATACCACAACTCCTAGTTTCACATTCGTCATTATTTTCATGAATACTTTTCCTTCTAACAAACTGTTCAGGAAAAAAATGAGAGGTATCCTCATGCTTTACGATCAAATTAGCCGAATCGAGCTGTTTCTCGAGTGTCCCATCTTGCCATGCCACGTCAACTTCCTTTTTCACATTAATAATCTTTAGAACTCCCTCAAAATCTTTTAAGAGGCACCTCGCAAATAAAATCCATGTCGCGTGATCGAAAAAAGATAATTTCTTCAGATTCTCAGGATTTTGATTTTTATCTGGCTTTGTGTATAATTCATCTCCGCCTTGTTCTGCATAACAATACCAATCGACACATACTGATTCGACCGAGACTTTCATAACAGTGCCTTGCAAAATCTTAGGTTTCCATAAACCAGGTAAAAATCTTGGATTTTTGTAAAATACAGATCTAAACCGGGCTTTGACACGCTGGCCAGAATAATAACCAGGATAATTAGGAAAAGATCCCTCTATTTTAATCACATCCTCAATTGGCTGAAGAGACGTTTCAGTAGCCGTTTTAAACTCAGATACTAAACCGTTATCAAATAAAACTGTCACGTTATCAACAATCTCGACGATTATGCCTATCCAAGAACCAAGTACTACCATCCTACCCAGAGAAAAATCCTTCACTTGAATAAGTTCTTTCGTATCAACACCTTTGATAATATCTCCATTTGGTGTTAAAAGATCTACCAAGTTAGTAACGTTAATGGCAACACCTGTTTGACCAGATGGGTCTAACGAAGAAGCAACATATGACCCAGGGACGAGTAAACCCTTATTAACAAGCGTTACATCATTACGATTTATACATTCTCTATTTGCATCGTTCTCCCAGAGCACTTCGATCTGGTCAGGAGAGAGAAGACTAGAATCGTACCAATCAAACTCATCAGCAGCTTCAGTGACCAGTCCTATTTTACCACAGCTTTTGTTCCTTACAACATCGAAAACGGATATAAAATTTGACGTAGATTCTTCAATATTTGAAATATCTTCTTCCAAAGAGGTTTTCATTTACCTGGCACATGAGAGACATATGATTACAAAAATATGAAATTAAGAGAACTTTACATGATGAAATTTTATTCTGGTCATGAATAAGCTTAAATACAAAGAATGGGAAAAAATATATTTACTACACCAAACTATAGTGCTGTTAACGATTTGGGTACCCACCTTTCAAATTTTCCAATTTAGGTACCACACTATAATAACTTTCCAATTTAGGTACCACCGTCTAAATAAATCACGGAATCATGTCACGTGACATTTGACAAACATTAATTTGAGAGGTTAATTTGACAATTTTGAACAAAAATATGTCATCCTATAAAAACGTTTCCCCCAATTTCACACATAACAAAAATTTGGATTATATGCTAATTTTTTTTATATGTGAAATTGGGGGTAAAGTTTTTCTAGGATGACATATTTTTGTGCAAAATTGTCAAATTAGCCTCTCAAATTAATGTTTGTCAAATGTCACGTGACATGATTCCGTGATTTATTTAGACGGTGGTACCTAAATTGGAAAGTTATTATAGTCTGGTACCTAAATTGAAAAATTTGAAAGGTGGGTACCCAAATCGTTAAAAGCAAATAGTTTGGTGTACTAAACCTATAAAACCCCGACAAAGAATTAAAGCTTAGTAGTAATATAACTCGTTTGTTATTTCCAATATTTAAGCTAAAAAAAAGCAACAATAACGGACTGTTGCTTGTAAAAAAAAAAAAGGGCCGTCATTTTTATCTATCAAAGGCAAACAAAATGCTTCTAAATCACCCAAGTATTTCCCGAAAAAAAGAAGAAGAAGAAGAAATGCTTAATGTAAGAGTGGCATATCCAACAATACCTCAAAGTGATAAATTGATACCTAACCACATGACTATCTAACTAGAATAAGAAAAAGTTGAGACTACGGCCTACGGATATTACCCAACTTAAGTCAGAAGGAAAACGCTAGAAATGCACAAACGGTCAAAATACGTATCTACATATTACATAACCATATGACTAAAGTATGCCTAAAATTTGAAGTGAAGTTCCTGCATTGTTGAGACATCTATTGGATGCTTTCTTTCTTAGATCACGGCAGAGTCTTTACATACCATTTTTCTGTTTTGCCTATCTACTCAAGTGTTCCTTCTCTATGAGTCTACGCCAAAGTCAGTACAAATATCAATATCGAACATTCGTGACACACAGAATCAGGTTTCAAATTAAATCCAGAATTTCTAAAAATTGGTATAAGAAAGCTTTGTACAAAAATATCAGCTTCTCACTCAACTTATTAAGTTATACCCATTTAAAGGCTCAATCTTTAGATGCAAAAAATCACATACATCATCTACAAAACGCCATATATAATTTCCTAACCACTTGCTCCACATAATTAGTGTTTTTTATTTTTATTTTTTAATCTTTCCAAATTCGTTAGTTTAACCAACTTAATTTAGTTTTTTTATATGTCTCCGTAAACCTAGCCGAAAGTGCTCCAAAATTGCAGAAACTGCAATTAAGAATTAAAAATATTCTACCCCAAAAATTACCCAACACTTAAAAGATGCTTAACTTAAATTGGTTATCCAGTGTGTGATTTATTCAAAATAATCAAAAACCAATAGCATAAAAAACAATGAATTTCAAGGGTTTTCTATCTCATTAGATAAACTGTCAAATTGTTAAGAATTAAAAAATATTCTACCCAAAAATTACCCAACACTTAAAAGATACTTAAATTAATTATCCAGTATGCCCTTTATCCAAAATAATAAAAGACCACTAACATAAAATAAAATAAAAAGGGTTTTTTTATGTCATTAGATAAACTATCCAATTGTTAAGACTAAAGAAGAATCTACGGATTGAAAAAATAATACAAAATTAAGAAATCAATTTATTCAATTAAAAATAAAAACGCAGAAGATTCACCTTTTATTTTTATCTGGAAATTTTGGTGACAGATTTTATGTTTCGGTAAATAAATTTTTATAAAGAAAGTATATATATATATCTATATATACACTCCGTATATTTAAGGGTAAAATGCAAATTACCCCCTCTAACTATGGATTGTTTTCAAATAACTCCCATAAACTATTAACCCCACTAACTATCAATTTTTTACAATAAACCCCCAAGTTCATATTTAAAACGACATAACTTTCTATTCATTTGTCCGTTTTACAAAATTATTTTTTTTGGTATTTGTTGTTTATCATTGCACACGATTTCTTATTAAAATTATCGTGAAAAAATCATCAGAATAGGCTTTATTAAAAAAAAACTTATTTTAATAAAAAAAAAACTTATATTTTGTGTTTTTCAATAAAAGAATACTTGACACACATGAATATCACATAACTGATTATGATAAATGAAAAATCAACCAAAAAGGATCATTGAGCATAAATTTATATCATTGAAAAATGACATCCGTGGTTATTTGCAAAAGGTTGATAGTTAATGCGAATTAATTGCAAGTATTGATGTTCTAGAGGATTGTTTGTGAGACCCATAATTTGCAAGAATTGATAGTTCTTGGGGGTTATTTGTAAGACCCATAGTTTCAGGGGGCTATTTGCAAAGTGACAAGTTTATTTATACCACTATAGTTTGTATTTTATCACTCGGAAGTTGGAACCCTTAAATAAATATACCTCTCAATGTTTATATGCTTTCAATTAGGACTGATAAAAATCCAGATGTAACGAAAAATGATCCTGTTTTTTTTTTTTTTTAAGATTTTTGGCTTGCCCGTTTTCGTGACGAACTAAAGCAATGATGTTCGTTTTCGTCTCGTGAAAAGATATAAAATTTTGCCTCGTCTTCGTTTCGTCTCGTGAATCAAAAAAATGATGTCCGGTTTGAATCATTTTGCATCGTTGCAAATCGTGTTTGCACCGGTTCAAATCGTTTGCAATCAAGTAGATCACAAATAAGAGGAAAATAATAATTAGTTGTTTGACTAATGTAGATTTACAAAATGTCTTAACGGTATCTATGAATTTTATTTTATCATAAACACAATTTCTTACAATTCATCATATATATATATATATACATATAATTAAACGAAAACAAAATTTCACGAAACGAACGGGGTTGTGATCAATGACCGTCTCGTTTACTAATCGAACACTATATTTTTTTTTCGTTATCATTTCATGGAATAATAAACAAACACGAGCCGATATCTTACCGAAACGAGACGAAAATTATCACAAAAATTTCGCCTCGTTATTATCACCTCTACTAATAAATTTGCTTTTAGATTCTTTGTAGAAATTTGACATTTAGAGGAGCTCTTTTTACCACAAGCTTTGAAAGGGTCCTACATTCCGATTGCTGCTAAAATGATCACTGGCCGGATTTTCTTCCATATCTGAATTATTTGTCTTTGTCAACTCACTTACAAGTCATTTCTGGTTATAGGATTATACCTTCTTAGCGCTGGTTTATACACAACCTTTACGCTGTATTTGTAAGAGCGTTGTAAAAGATGCTCTTTTGAGGTTTTTGTGGATTTTCTGGCTAAATTTTGACCTCTTTAAAATATAGATTTTGGTTTTCATAAACCACCCTTTTGATCACTCGGATCTGGTCGTTAAAAGGATGAGACGAGAAAAGTGGTGTTTTTTTTAGCTTATTTGCTCTTTTAAATGAGGTTAGGAAATGGCCAGTTTTATCCTCCTTTGCCTTCTTTTTAGTAGCTATAGTTCCCATGTTATAAGGGATGCTATTTCAATCTGATGTATCTCTGATTTGTTATCGGAATTTGATGTTATTTCATGCCTCGTGGGGGGGCATGTCACATGGTGAGAATCAGTTTTTCCAGCAATAATAAAATTCACAGTTTCTTAATAAATAAATAAACAGTAGGCTTATAATTAGCACGCACGATATTCTTGTAATTAGCAATATAATTTAATCGCCTCATACAACAATAGGATTAGTTATTTTACGACTCCTTTTGGCTTATGAACTATGACTCGGAAACTCAACTTATTTAAAAACAATAAGCCACAAAAATTACCACCAATACATTTACACACATCACTTATTATCCGCCATAAATTGAATTCATTCCGTCATGTACTTCCTCCAGGATATTTGCATCCATTGTAACCTGCAACACATACACAGAAGAGGATAAGAAAACTAATAGATGAAAACACTAACCTATACTTAGTCTCGTATACGCATTCCGCCTTAAAAAAAATTACAAAATATATAAAAGGAAAAACATTAGGACGAGTCCTGGACCAACGCACTGTCTAGACCAAACTCAACACAGTCATGTAAGGGAAACAGGAAAAATTTACGTTAATGGTCAAAGAAGTAATCCAAAAAAGTATTAGCTTCCTGGATTCGACCCTGTAATAAAACTATGAGATCATCACTAGAAATTAATCAATTATATTCTAACTTTGAAAGCAAGGTTTTTCCCCATCCCTCATCTTTATATTTTACGAAAAGACACTTTCTCAAGCACCATCAGATAGTTTCTTATTAGCCCAGGACCAACAAAACCATAGCGCTTATTTTGGTAAATGATTCATCAATTTGAGGTCTCATGAATGTTACATTAAATCTGAACGATCCAAGCACATATAGAAGAAAGGTTTTCAATGCCATTGGGAGAAGAAGGTGTTGGTGCAAATGTACAATCTCTTAATCAAGGGCTAAATGAAGGAAAATGAACTTAAAAACCAAAAGCACAAGAACCGCCCATGTACTTAACTCAAATTATTAGAGAGTTTTATTAAAGATTAAAATATAAATAACAAGAAGAAATGAACTTACTAGGATTGGTGGAAGTTACGGTAGCGGATTGTGAGAAATCGCAGTTCCAAGGGTTTCTTCCGGCTGTTTGGTAAAGAAGGTTCATCGCATACGTGGCATGTGCTAAGAGCGTGTTTGGCTCGAAACACGCTCCCCCAGGGTTAATAGGGCTACAATCGATCCCTAGTCCACACGAGTAGTCTATGTTCGCTTGAAGCTCAGAGTCTGAGACCCCCGCTTTTGGTACACACCAACCCCCTCCTTGTTTCGGTGATGGGGTCACTGGAGTTGTTGGTGTAACCGGTGTAGTGGGTGTCTAGAGGAAGAAATTAAGAAATGGATTAGTTGAATTATTATGTCGTAGACTAAGCTCAGTGTTCAAAACTCAGCACATTTAAGGAGAACTTCATGTTTAAAAGGTAAATCAAGAAGAAGAAATAATCGATTCTCTTGGAACATCAACATACACATTGTATATATAAATTCCTCCTTACAAATGTACAGGATGCATTGGAATAACTGAGCAATTCTATAGTAGAATATGAACACTTGTGTTCGACTCATGGTCGTTAAAATTTGAACTATGTAATACCATGATCACATTCTGTATTTTCGTAAAAAATTACTTAGATATAGCCTATGCATAACATGACAAGGCACAAAATATTACATGTCATTTTCATACATGCAATATATTTTTATCCAATATAAAGGAAGTCCTCATTTTACTGCAGAAAAAAAGAAAAGCATATATCCCCACTGTAACTTTAACTTACAAGCAGACAATCATATTTTTAACTTTTAGCTCTTTTTTCTCAAAAGGGATTTGAGAGGCTCAAAAGGCTCTTTCTTGCAAAGGTGAGACATTAGGGGCCTTCACTTTTTGTCTATGATATCATGCCTTTGACATAAAGCAACAATTCGGAAACTCAAATTCTTTCACAGAATCATATGAATAAAAAAAAATAGCCAGTCAATAAGCTAGATTTTTTATCTGATCATTTGTTCCAAATTTTGAGATCATAATGCAAAATTATCCAGCTGGTCAAATATTTTGAGAAACTATACAACGAACAGCTTCGAAACAGAAATGCAAAGCTTTAACATGCACTTATTGTTAAACTTGAGCCTGCCTCTTCACTAGGTTGACCGTACTCTATTCCCTAATAAATAAATTATGAAATTGATAACAGAAATTACAGAAAGTACCAAGTCTACTATACATAAAAAAAAAGAGTAACGAGTCGCACCTGACTACTTTTGGATAGGGCCACATCATATGCAGGCGATAGGTCGGGCTTGAAGAGGCCGAATGCCCTCTCTGATCCTGCTCCGGGCTTCAAATTTTCGTCATATAGAGCAAATAGATACGTAACAACGGATTTACCGGGCATGAGTGGGGTCCCAACCATGGACCTAAGATGGCTGATCAAATTACCGTTATAGGCCTTAGCGTTGTCCACGCTAGGACCCACTTCGGTTGGGTCTCCCTTGTAGGGCCATCCTGTTTCGGCTACCACTATTTCTATGTCCTTAAATCCCATTGCATTTAGGGCCGAGTGTACTGCATCAACCTGTACAAAATATCAGGTTACTTTAATACATAAATGTGGTTCTGGGCAATTTTTACACAACTAACTAATTACCAGAAAGAAAACAACAAATTAAAATACATAGTATGTAGTGTCGGCATGATGAAAACAACGACTTTTTAAGATTAAAGAAGCAAAAAGTTAAAACTTGTGAGTCACTTAAAAATATAAGAGAAAAGGTGAATATGATATTTAGTTATTTACATACTTTTGATACACAACTGTATACTATTTCGGAAGATTAGTACTATTCAAGGTTATCTTGTTAAGAAAAAAATAAAATGTTATATATTGCAATTGGTCGGGTCAGATCCAATTTAGATGTAACTTATAAGAAAAAAGATAAGCTGATTCAGAATTAAATATATGTGACAAACAACACAGTTAGTTTGCTTGAAGACTTGCCCTTTGGGCACTAAACAATGTTATTTGTTTAATTGAATAAAAGCATCTAACTACCAAAATGATGGCATGCGAGTAAAGTTTCTCAATCTAATGTTGAATTTTCCACAAAAATTATTGTACTCTACTATCATGTCATCAACCACTTTTGGACACATTTACTGTGGGAATTGGGATGATGCTATATTCTTTGGCTTTGACAAAAAGGCCAAGTAAAGCATAAACATGTGGAGTAGATAATTTGGTTTCCAATCAATGTCTTTACTAAGACAAGAATTTATAAGGAGTATGTACATGATTTTAATAAACAATCAATATCTTAAAACTCAATTAGCTTTAAGCCTCCAAAATATTCGCCAAACTTAGTACTACATTAGTATAATTTATGATGAGAAATGCTTATAAAACAAGACTGAGTATCCTAATTTCAGTTCATAAAATGACAAAATCAGGAGTACTAAATTGAGGTAGTCTAAAGGTAGATTTGGTTGTAGCTTTTAAACTCAGTTTTTTGGTTTTTGCATAAGCTGCAATTCATTTGATTAAACAGCTTCTTTGTTTCCAAGTTGAAAATACCATCTTTCCATTTTAAAATTAAGTATATCTTTCCCATTTTGGGTTATTCCAATTCAAAATTTGATTTCTAACTATGGGAAAGTACATTTTGATAATTTGACACATGCCGAATTGCATTTGATATAGCATTTGACTAGACACAGATTTGAAGAAGCAAAAAATAATAGTGTGAATTTGTGACAATAAGTACTCTTAAATAGTTGGAATACCTGCAGTAGACAATCATTAAAGAAATGGTCCGAGTAAAACTTTACACCAGATTAGCTCACTTCTTTTCGATCTCGACTAAGTAAGATAAGTTGTTTAAAAGCTACAAGCAAGTTGTAAATATAGATAATATTAGTATCTTTTGGTATATAAAATGAACTTGCCTGAGCATCAAACATGTTCATATATTTAATCCCGGTTCCCGAGTCGACTCGGCCAGCGTTCTGTTGAAAAAGGCAAAATGCTAGTGTCTCTGGCCTAGGATCACTTTGGTATGCGAAGAAAGGGTAAGGGTTTATCATGAAAGGCGAACCATTAGCCCTTTGAAATGATAACATTGCCCTTAAAGTGTCGCCATAACTCGGGTTGAAACTACCAGCTGAGGGCGGTTCGGATTGACCTAATACCGCCATAGAGTGCACCGTCGAAACCTTGATTTTTCCTCCTAGTGAAGCTGCAAAGTGTAATTTTCCCAAATATATTCAGTAGACCTATCATATAATTCATGTCATTATTATGTAATATAATTAGTTTAAACCTCTCTTTTTGAAATTTTAATTAATATAAAACTTTATTAATCAATTATTGTTAGATATCCAAGGTAGAGTAGTTTGGTATCTGTTGTTCAATATCGACATATCTGTAGAATGATATGTCAGTACATCAATTACATCATTATATAGAATTTCAGGGTCCAAAAATCTCGTATCAATATTTATGAACACTCTATCCGAATATCGGAATATGAAGACATTTTCTTAATAAAAGATATAAAATTTGAACTTGTAACTTTTGCTCAACACCATCAGTTGCATACTTGCACTGTATACCAAAGAATTATTTTGCCTTTGAATCTGAAAGCTGGAAGGTTCCCCAACTTTGCTTGTGAACTTATTATGCCATTCGGAAAGTGATCACATCTTTTTACAAGGTCAAGCAAATTACTTACATTGCATAAATAATTAATGAGGATACTACTATTGTTTATTAGATTCTCACTTTAAAAAAAACAGCTCCATGTTGAACATTAAAAATTACTATATTTGACTGTAACGGATCTTTTCATAGAGAATCCCACTTGTAATCACATGTTAGTCAACAAAATGGTCATATTAGCAGTTCAGCACATAGAATTACTTACAATGCATAAATAATCAGGATACTATTATTTACATTCACACTTAAAAAAAGAAGAGCTCCATGTTGAACATTTAAAATTACTATACTATATTTGACCGTAACGGATTTTTTCATAGAGACTCATCACATCTTTGTCAACAAAATCAAAATGGTCATATTAACAGTTCAGCACATAGAATTGGAAACACACGTTTCACTGAAATTAAATGTAGAAAATCCTTTTTGAAATTCAAATACCTTTTCCTTTAATAAGTCCATTAATTTCGAAATTTTACAGTTTGAACCCCCTGAATTTAACAAAAAAAGCTATTTAACAATATAAAGAAATAATTACGACTAAATGTTGGTTGTCCCTACTGATATATTTATAAAACTACATGTATAAAATAATACATAAGATTTTTAGAGGTGTGTGCCTCCTTGAAACAGTCACCTTCTTTGATTGTTTATACTACAGTCATCTTAACCACCGTTAGATTAGAAAATGGATGCTTAGATGATATTTTTCAATAACTAATTTATTTTTTTCTATTTTCAACAAATTAGAATTTGATAAATTAAAAACAAAATGTACAACACACTAAAAACTCAAATAAAAATATAGAACCCTAGAAGGGCTACCCTAAAATTAAATATTAATCAAAATTTAATTTTTATATCCATTTGACACTTTTTTATGCAAACGGGTTGTGAACCAGTCATATAATATAATATAAGATGACTGTTGCCTGGTAATTCCTGTCATACTTTTTCTGGATTTTCAAAATTTGCAGGATGACGATCGGGTGCCACGGCACCCCTCATAATTTTAGAAATCCCAAGTGACGTAATTTTTTTTTAGTACAATTTCTTTTTAGGTGTAGATTTGGCACCCCCATAAAAATATGTTACTTGTACATATATTTTGACACCCCCATTTACACATCCTGGCTTCGCCGCCCCTGATCATAACTAAACAATCATTTTCTACAAAGAAAAATAAACTAAAGAAAATAAAAACCTGCATTGAGGGCATTTTGCACATTTTGCATAGCGGGCAAGATCTGTGCCACGAGCCCACCATCTCCGCCTGTGACCACCTCGTTACCAACCGTGACGGCAACAATCTGACTCGCCGGATAATACACCAACACGTTCGCACCCACCCACTGCCCTGCAAAGTTAGGGTCCGTCGCCAGCGCCGGAATGTCCCCATTCCCGGCGCCCACGACTATTCCGACACCAGTTCCGGCGAGGGACTTGATCACGGCGGGGTCCGCGTTGTAGAGACGGACTTTTTGGATGGTTGTCGTTTGGAGGAGCTTGGCGGTGGCTGACGGTGGCGGTAGGTTGTCGGCTACCTGACCATAGTTTACACCGATGAACGGCTGACATCCTGTTAAAAAAAAGTTTCTTTTTATCAAGAAAAAAAAATCGCATGGACAATAAACATTATAATATCTTAATCAAGATTAAAAGTTTCCAGGGACGGTACATTGTAATGTACTTCAGTATAATTTATATATTTTAAAAGTAAGTGTGAAATGAAAAAAAAAACTGAAGTATTTTGTTGTTATGTAAATTCAATATTCCGGAATGGGCACTGGTATGTTATTTTTAACATGAAAATATTACATTAAAAATAACTTGTGAGTTCTGAAACTGACATTTCAAGTTTTATAGACACTAAAACAAAAACTTAACCATGTAAGTTTTATAGACACCAAACCCTCTTTTTGTTATTTAATTTAAATGAAAGATGAAAATAAAGTGTAGCAAACAGTGGAAAAAATTACTCATTTTAAGAGAATGATGCTCAAATTGTTTTGGAACAGTAGCATACAATAATTAAAGTTTTTAAATTTAAACACAATTCAGAAGGATATAATTTGTTTTGTGAAATTCAAAAAAAAATTAAATATTGGTCTATTTGTTTAAAACAAAAGTTTTCAATTCCACCTCTATTAAAACAGCCTGATTTTATATTTGTTTATTCAAAGACCATACATATTAGAAAAAAAAGAAGCTAGAAAAACAAAAAACTTTATTCGCAAAATCAGAATTACAATAACCTTAGGCAAATTAATTTACCACTATATAAAATAAAACATTTGCTCCAAATTTTTTTTAAAAAATGGAAATAAAATAAATGACTTACTGGCAAGATAAAAAGAAGATAGAGAGATGAACAGAAAGAAAAAGACTAAAGAGGAGACAGCCATGTGTAAGCCAAGTTATGTATACCTCACAAATGTGAAATGAGAGAATGTGTATATATATTTATATTTGGGTGAATGATAAATTATACTACTAGTATGTATCATATGGTCCACGTGGAATTAAGTGCTGACTGTTACTGTAAATATTCTACTTTAATTTGTAATTGAACTTTTCAGTTAAATGAAGAGTTCGTACTTGTTTAGTTTGGTGGTTCAAGTGTTTTCAGACTAATTTCTGTAAGAGAACAGTTGACGACTTAGTTTTCATCGTGTATTTGTAATCCGGAAATGTACTGAAAAAAGAAAAGAAAAATAAAAAAAAATGAAGAGAAATGAAAATTAACATTAATTCGTTTCTTCTTCCGTGTTTAGAAAATTGAAAAAAAAATGAAAATAAAAGAAAAGAGGGTGAGAGCTAGCTTTAATTTTCTCATTTGTTTTACTTTTACTTTCACTTTTGAAACTAAAATGATTTTCCTCGCTCTACACAAAATTTTCACATAATTTCTTTCATTTTCTTTTTCATTGGTTTTTTTTATGTAAACAAACACAAAAAAATATTTTTTTAGTAAATCATTTTATTTTTTCCATTAGCTTCCAAACACACCCTCAAAGTTTTATAGAAGATAATATATTTCTATAATATACTGAATAACGGAGTAGGTAGGTGAGTGAGAATAAACACAAAAATGAAGAGGAAAATGGGCAAAGGAAAGAAACAGAACAAAAAACGAAATTGATTTTAAAGGATAGAGAGAACGTGTTATTTGCAAAACTGTCTTTGACATTGTTCAGAAAAGAGACTTGAATATGTTGACAAATGACAATATTATTACTCCCTGTGTTCAAATTGTTGAAGATATGTGCGATATATTTATTTATTACAAAAAGCTGTAGACACAAGATATAAGGAGTAGTTTTAAGGAACTTATGACGGCACGTTCAACAATATTAAAGGAGTAAATGTTACATGGATATTGAACCTAATAAATCTAAATGTTGGGACAATTAACATTTAAATCGATACAAAAAGAAAATTACCCTTTTTGCACTAGCCTGACTAAAAGATAAATTATTAGCAAGCTCCATGCTCTTTTGAAACCTATACTAAATAAATTTCAGAAAAGGGGATGAAGAAAAACTCTACTCCATAGAGAAAAAAAGAGGCACAATGTCAAGCATTAGCTTTAGGCCGTCTACTGTACAATAAATGTATAGAGGAGAATTTTATTATTTGTTCAAATTGGGTCAAGAATTTTGTCGCTGGGGCATGACCAAGAATAAGATGTGGGGCTGATGAAAATAAATGACTTTAGAAACAAGTCGGTGGTAGATCATTATTTACTCGATAGAAGAGACCACTGATGGTACCACCTATTTGCCTACTAATTTACCCAAAATGCTTGTGGAACCACATGTCAAATTATTGCGGACCAGCTATATAGATTTCCATCCATATCGACTATGAAAATTATGTAGACCACAAGATACAAGTCGTACAAGACCAATTATGGAAATGATATTGAATTAAAGAGAATAAGAGAGGAAACTAGTAAATACTATATGAATCCAAGAAAAAAGTCACCATAGTTCCCATTCCTATCACTATCTTGAAAGAAGGAAAAATAATAAAGAAAGAGAAGTAGTTGAATCAATGAGATTGAATTCAAAAAAAGACGAACCGAAGAGTTTCAAAAAAGTTACTTCATAAAATTCATGTTCATACAATCAGGGGTGAGACTCCTACAAGCACTTGAATATAGTCTCACTTTCTCAAACTGTGAATAGAGATATTACAACACTTGCCTTAAATGACGTTTTACATAGATAACAAAGAACACACAGAAAAAAGATGCATGTAAGGAAAAAATCGACGCATTTTCATCTGTAAAATAAATGAAAAAGAGAAACCGACTCGCGACTTGTATGTAAAAAATTAAGTTGGAAAAAAGGACAGGAAAAGAGCCAAGCCAGTTATCAGATAGCAAAAAAATCTCCAAATTACCCTCCGGAGTGTGAGACAGGGGTTGTTACAAACTGACCATCTTTGTATGCATGAACAAACTGCTGAGGTAATGCATGCTCACCCTGCAAAATCAGAAGTTCCAACTCGATGATGCAAATTCATAACCATCTTTCTTATGATGACAATCTGAGTAAATATATACATGTGAATTAAGTGACAAAATAATATGTAACTGAAGAAGTTGATGATTCCACAATCTTAAGGTTTAAGCATACTATAGACTGGGTCACCTATCTAGCAACTTACAAGCATTCTTTGTTAAATAGCATAGCAATTTATATTCCAATAATCTTAATAGTCTGACCAACCTAGACTAGCAATCTGCTGAAACCCATGTTGCACGGATACGGATACGGGTACCGTATCCGATACGATAATGATACGCGGATACGGATTTTTTGAAAATTTAGGATACGATACGGCTAGAATACGGAAATTATAATTATAATAAAATTTATTATATAATATATATCTACAAAATATATTGCTACAAATTAATTTTTACTTATCAAACATTATCTAGGAAATACAATTCCTCAAAAGATGTTCTATAATATGTAAGTACTTATGTATATTTGTACTTTCTTATGAAGAACAAAGATATACATTATACTAATATAGCATGTATGACCCATTACTTTAATGAGCTTATAATACTTTGCCTTAAAATTGTAAATAAGTATATATTTTCAACCCCACGGTATCTTGAAAACCTATCGGTGAAGCATCTGTGAAGTATTGGATAGATCAAACTTTTGAAAAAGTCAAGGATACGGCATTTGAAGTATCCGATACAAGTATCGGATTGGTCAAACCTTTGAAAAGTCAGTGATAAGGCATTTGGAGTATCGAATACGGTATCAGAGTATCGGGGGAGTATCAGTATCCGATACGGGGATTTTTAAAAAAATTGGAATATCTGTGCTACATAGGCTGGAACTATGAAAGAATTGTAAAAGGTATACAAAACAGAGGTTTTGACTTTGACCAGATCTGATGTGCAATAAAAGAGAATAACCGGCCTAGTTTAGCAATATACTGGACTCTGAAGCAATTGTAAAATTTACCAAATAGAGCTTTTGATTTTTGCTGTATCTGAAGTGCATAGAAGACTTGGCATCAACAACAAGAATGGATTTCTTTATATTTTCTACCCACCTTTTAAAAATTATATATGGGTCAACCACTTGTTTCTTCGATAAAATTTCACAGTAGTCTTGAAAAGTTCATTTTTTTTCAGATTTTACTTCCAGCTAGTGGATGCACCGCCTCCATGACGATTACAGCGGCACAGACATAAAGCTAAAAAAAGACCAGTAGATCTACAATTGACAGTGATACAAAGTCAATTGATCACGATCCAGTGCGCACAATAAATGGAACACCAACGTTTCTCTGCTAACTATGCAAGTCATTCTTTTAAAAAATCCCATGGGTGGTGACTAAACTATCTTTATATAGCCTATATTGAACGACATGAATGATATTCCTGTTATCTAACAACTGATTTTTAGATATGACAGGGGCTTAAAAAATTATACAACTGGATTAAACTCCCCACCAGATCCTATGGTACCAATCTCTCCAGAGTTTTGATCTCAGCTGTACATGTGTACACTAAAAAGATCCAATGTACCAAAAACAAGTTAGCTATCAAATATCTGAAAAGATAATGTACATCTTCGTTTTTCCGTTTCAATCGTCTCTATTCTCCTTCCATCTCTCTTCTACTTCCGTTAATGGGAGAAAGGGGACTGTGATTTTCTTATTTATTCCAATTCTATATTTGTTTGTATGATAATAAGAGATTTTTTTAGGTGCATATTATTTGATATGAAAAGGTACTTGAGCCTTCTTTGTCTAAGAGGATATATGAAAAGGCTAGGATTCATCTTATTAAATTGAAGGCAAAGCAAAAATAGACTACATATCGGTCAGTAATCTATCGGACTGGATAGGCGAGGGGTGGGGATGACCGGATTAGAGAGAGAGAGAGAGTAGTTTTTTTTTTTAAAAGAGAAAGATGAGTGAAGGAAATATAATGGGGCAGATTTTCCTTACTTTTTTCTTTAATAACTTAAGTGGCTAATCAAACAATAACTTGGTTCTAGTACTCATCTACAGCTGAGATACATAACTCTGGAGGCTTTAGGTACAATATATAACTCTCCAACTGTCATTGCTAATTCAAAATAAAAGGGTTTTTGCTAACATGTTAATTTACCATATCTGTAAGAAGGTAGTGCGAAATATTGAAATATATAGGATAAGTTTGAAGTTAAATGCAACTGCACACTCAGTTTACTTTTTGAACATACCCAGTCATCATCCGCTTCTGCACCAGGTACCAAGACATTGATTTCACTGGACTTGGCTGTTGTTATGGAAGTCTCCAACGAATCTTTGCTCAAATACAATTGGCATCCTGCTGTGTTATCCACTGAAATTGTTGGAGCAGAACCCTGAAATTTATTAGATATAAAGACTTGAATTCATGCAATCACAACAATGTTATTTTATTAGACTAGTGGGCACCATTGACAATGCAGGTTAGATTCTTTTGGGTTGGTAACAATAGAAGTTAGTTAGATACATGGGGATAAGGGGATATGCAATTCTTTCATATAGTGTAGAGTCTGTAGACTTTCCCGCCATATACACCATCCCCATATTTCATTCATTAACCTCCTCATTTTTAGGTAAAAATGGTCATTTAACAAACTCTAAAAATTTACAAAGAAAGGCACTTCCCTTCCTTTCTCACCCATTCATCTATACCAACTAGCCCTATTTGTAAGTAAGTAAAATGTAAAGAATAAATGCAGCTTGACTTTTGATTTTCATTCTTCCAGTCATGAGGCCGAGAGAAACTTTTAAAAACAAATCACAATAATATATTTACCTGGCATTGAATCTCAACGCCGTTGCAATTCACAATCTCACAAGCAGCTACAACTTCCTGTTTTAAAGTGAAAACACCATGTCAGTACATATTTTACCATCTGCCAACATTTAATTACTAGTTCATCAAGTAGAAAAGCAGAAAGTCTCTAACGAACCGTGAAGACAACTCCCATCTTAGTGCATTTGTCGACGGTAATGTTGTTTACTTTCCCTGAACATGGTCACACGGTAAGCAATGTCTATATTTCTAAAGGAGACTTCAAAGATATTAGTCATTAATAAAAAGGGGCATATTGACTACATCAATGTTAAATAGGAGTGCTTAATTATATCGAATCACCTTGAATTTGTAGAACAGAATCCTTGCACCCATAAACATATACAGACTGCCTAGAATCACAATCATCAATCACCAAAGTCTTCTTCCCAATCTGATTTTCAACAACCCACCTAGCCAACATAAACAAAGAAGTAATCAAGTCAAATATACACAAACAAAAGGACAAACATATAGCATGTTGACATGTTTGTCATATGATTACTAACAAGATACTCACTTTCTCCCCATTTGGAGCTCTAGTTTAGGAGGTCCAGTTTTGGAGAAAGATGTAGAACTAACAGCACTTCCTTTTTCTACTGTCCCAACAACGCCGGTTCTACCAGCACGGTTCTTGGTTTTCATATCATCAGTGACCTTTCTCAAACCTAGAAAATCAAGGTTTCAACTAATATGGAACTCGCTGTACTTCTTCAAAGGAAAGACTATAAGATCATAGAAGGAGGACTAAGCGATCATTTGGTTGCATTTTATATAGACAAAAAGTATCTTCTTCTTTTTTTGTTTAGCTTGGGAAATTAAACTTCTAAGTAATACTCAGAAACTGTATAGATGTATGTTTCTCTCAAGTATATATAGGTGTATAATGCAAAAAAAAAAAGTACTAATTTGTATGGAGGTAGTAAATGTAATTTATTGTAGTGTAAGTAGGTAAGAAGTATAATATTTTGAAAAATGTATGAATCAACACAGACAAAAAAGAAAAATATACTTAAGCCTAGAAGGTATATTTTAGTTGGTACATCAAACAGGAATTCTATTAAAAGGTTAAAAGTATAACAAAATGATAATCTTAGTGTTGCGCCAAAACCCTACCTGAAGTTACTGGCTTTCCAGAATTAATTTCTTGAAAAACGGCAGACATCCCAGCCTTCGGACGAGAAGAGGAAGACTGAGGAGCTTCAGAACTGAAAAGCGATGCTGGTGGAGGAGGTGGAGCAGAAGGGGCACTTGGAGGAGCTTTTTTTGGAGCAGTAGTAATCTTTTTACCTGTTGCACTCCAAGCAGGCCCCAAAGGATGGTGGCTCTTCACATAATCCCTCAAACCTGGTACGTAAAGCTCCTTGAGGGCTTTTGCCCACTCCACATGACTTGCGTCTTTGTTTCGGTACTCAACAAGAACCTGCAGCGTAACCACAAAATTGAAAATTAAACATAGAAAAGCATTATGCTCTCCAATTTGGCAATTTAGGAGATATACTGTTGTCTGTTGATAAAAATTAACTACCTAAAAGTCACTTTCATATTTGACAGTATAAACTATAAAACAATCACAAAACATCATACTTCTAAAAATAAAAGAAAATAACTGATCATATGAACAGTATGAACCGTGTCTCTTACCCACCATTTACTTAATGATTCCATTATTTAGATCTCAATGGATGATTTTATAATACAGATGCAACAATAATTTTCCAATTACACGAAAAATACTTGATAAAGTTTATGCATAAAAATACGCAAGAGGTTAATTATAAGTGTTAAACCCCATATACCTTACCATTAAAAGGCCTCGTAATGGTAAGGATGGGTAACTCGTTATAAACCACAAGCTAGATCACATTTTAGTCGATGTGGGATAATTACACTCCCCCACGCTCGTGGCCCGACATTTCAAGGGTCCTACTAGCGGACATATTAAATGCGTGGAGGTGAGCCCAACATCGCTAGGCCCGCTCTGATACCATGTTAAACCCCATATACCTTACCCATTAAAAAGCCTCGTAATGGTAAGGATGGGTAACTCATTATAAACCACAGGCTAGATCATATTTTAGGCGATGTGGGATAATTACTAAGTTTATAACCCTTGCAGCAAATAAAAACAGTGCAAGATCATATGCCATAGCTGCTGGAGAAGACAAGAAAATTCAACAACCAGTACAATAAGGAATTTTTTATTTATCTTTTTGGTCAATATCCCTACATACACACGGAGAAGAAGAACCTTTTCTACAAGGGATCTCACAACTAGAGCAACTAGACAACTGTCACATCATTGAACTTGTGAAATAAAAAAACTTAAACTACAGACAGACATGATATTTTATATCTAGAGTGTTTTCATCCGTGTGTGAGATATGACTAATATCTCACTCTTAGTAGGAGAGATTCAAACTAGATCACCCTAAATACAGGACAAATTCTCCCAATAACATCCAAATCCTAATTTCTGTTACTTGAATGAACGAGTTTAAAGCAATTATGATCATAGTTATAATTGCAAGGTAAGGCTTGCATTCAGATTACCTTGTTATTGTAAAATTCAGCCATCTGCCAACTTTCTTCAACATGTGCAATAGGCATACTCATTCCTAAAAAGAAAGGCCAGCTGAGAAACTTCTATAATGCAAATATTGTATATTGAAGAAAATAAGAACTTAGCAGAAAATCCATCTCACCGCAGTCTTTTCCAGTATATGCAATCCAAGCAAGAGCGCTAAGACTATCAGCAACAGTTTTCAAGTGGTTAAAAAAATCGGATCTTCTTCCTTCCGTCATCGAATTGGCTTTCATTATCACTTCATTTAGCGGCTTCAAAAATTCAGCAAACCCTGCCATGTCAGGTTTCTGCACAAATGAAAGACACAATTAACAAAAAACACCACTGTTTTTGATAACCCTACGCTGTGAAATCTATATTAACAATTTGAACTCTAAAACCCCTTTAATAGTACAAAGACAGCAATATTGCAGTCAAACCTCTGTAATTGGTATCATTTGTATAATTAAAACGAAGATAGCACGAGTACATAGTGGAAAACACGTTGCTTTAAGATGGCAATCTCAACAAAACCTAGATGTTTGATTAAAAATGACGAGATAACAACACAAAAAAATTGGAAAATACTATAGTATGTCAGAAACCTTTTATTTATTGAATTTTTTTAAATCTATTATGCTTACAATGTGCATTGCATAGTAACGGAATGAAAAATGCAAACTCCTTCATACAAAGGAAATCAACATTATTTCTCCTTAAATCAATGTAGAAAAGAACTATTATTCACAAAACAATCTGAATCAAACAAATAAAATATATCCTCTATGTTTTGTCATCAGATCCTTAAGCAAAATCCAGCATGTGCCAACTTCTAACAGAATATGTGAGCTCTATACATAGAAATTGTCTCAGCGTCTACGGACATCCATTATGTTATGCCCAAAACAATTAATGATTATATACCAAAACGTGTTGAAGGTGACTACGCTGGTGGTGACAGGCATGAGGACCAAACCCCCATCAATCACTTCAACAATGTAACTTGGGACTTGGCAATTAGAACAATCTCAATTAAACAAACGCCCCTTAAATGACACGTCATAATCACTGAGTCATTATGCTTAGCGGAATTAAAATACTTCACGTGCTATAAGTAAACTAATCATTGCTATAACGGTAAAGTTCCACAGCTACGTCCCTAAATAATATTCATATTGTGACAACACATACCCAGCATTTTCTAGTAACACCAAATTTACTTCTTGTGAAAATAACAACTTAAGCCTAACCGAGTTTTCATTTGTAGTTACTATGTGATGCAACCGACTTTTTTCACAATTCGAGAGAAAGTCACAATCAACACAGGCGTACATGTCTGTAATAAGTAGGCTATATTGCGTGCCGGCTGCTGCAGTCATTAAAACAAATACCGACACCTCATTATTACATAATCATCATTGTTTCTTAACTAAAGAATACACCATGTCCTAAAAAAAACCTCATCCTTATTCACCCAGAAAAAACTCTCTGGCGGGCATAAAAGATCAACAATTCTTTTGAGGTAACTATGGGTTTGTGGCATACAGATCCGCCTTTTTCCATTACACACCAACTATCAAAGTTTCTAAAATATATCCTATGCAAGTCCAATATCGATAACAATAATCATAAACTGGATACACTCATGGTAACACTATTTCATGAGATCACACGCAACCAGAACCGATTCACTAGACAAAAAGAAAAATCACAGAGGGGGAGAGATCCCCAACAATGCAACACACTCCTTCTGTGTATCTATGGACCATATAATTAGATCCGACAGTTCACAATTAACAGCCATATCGTTGATTACAAAAAAAAGGCCATATTGTTGAGGGGACTGTCTTCCATTATTTACGGAACTGTCATGAACATATTATTACATACACATATACCCACGTGTATACTCATATATTATATAGCAACTTTGATGTGCAAGTAAAATTGAGTAAATAATATCCAAAACCAACTTCATACAAATATAAATATAGTTCTGTATGTACATAATTATGTGACCAACTTTATTCTTCATTACTAAGACAAAATAAATAAAAATATTTCAGCACTATAGCCATCCTTTCTTATATATATAATACAAATGTTCATAATGACGACGTGGTGACAGAGTAATTCAGAATCGTCTCAACTATCATGAGTACGATATGACACCTGAAGTCCATAGTAGCTCATAGCAGCAGCAGATTTACTGATTGCCACATTCTTTCCCATACAGCACGTAACAGCTTGCTAGTAAGAAAATATGCGCAGTTAAATCCTAAATAAAATTTGTTTAATTAGATATACGTAGCAAATAGAAAGCAACTCAAATCGACCAAATCACACATTTACATACATAGATAACAAGCTACAAAAATACAAAGCCGAATAGGAAGGGTACCTGAGCAATATCATTTCAGCATTAGATAATTGCTAAATGATTATGCCACATTAGGTACTGATAGGCTATAATCGGTATAAAAAAAAATCTAATATATATGGTAATAAACAGATTTCACCTTTTTTTTGGTATAGCTATCCTTTTTTATATGAAAACAAACGCGTATAATGGCATCATAGTGACAAAGTGATTCTGAAATCCAACTTAAAAGTCTGAAATCCACAACAATACAGTAATAGCTTACACAATTAGATATAAACTACAAACACAAAATACAAAAACACAAAAATCAACACGTCAGTACCTCAGAAAGCTTTTGCAAATATCTAAAATAAACACGAAAACACTATAGTTTTGTGATTAACTTTTGTAAATTTCATTTCGTAGTTTACAAAAAACAAAAACAACGGCAGACAGAAAACCGCAACATCAGCCAAATTGCTTAAACGAAAATTTCCAAAATAATAAAAACCAAACAGTTATTTGCACGTAACTTTGTAGTATTCAATAAAAAAAAAAAGATACAAAATGGAGTAACAAAACAGCAAACAGAAACTGTCACGTCAGCCAATTTGCTAAAATGAAAACTTCCAAAACAATTAAGAACAAATAATGATCAATTCAGGTACTCCGTTCGTAGATCACAATAATAAAAAAAAAAAAAAAGGGGAACTAAGAGGGTAACAAAACACAAAACAGCAAATAGGAAACCGCCACGTCAGCAAAATTTTCAAAATACTAATAAACATAAATAAAGATATAGAGTGATATTATAAACTTAAATTGAAAAGTAACAAATAAACCTAATGTGTTATAATATTAGATTTTTTATACCTGAGAGCGTTTGATCTGGAGAACAAGATCTCTCTGAGCAGAAAAAGCCTCCGATAACACCCTCGTCGTCTCCACCACCTGTCCACCGATCTCCTCCGCCGCCACCGTAACCCTACCCAAATACTCCCTCATCAAATCATCATACGCCGCCGTCGCCGGATCTGTCTCTTCAGTCGCCGCCGGATCATCTCCGGCGGGTTGA
This sequence comes from Primula vulgaris, assembly GCA_963920805.1. Classification (NCBI taxonomy): domain Eukaryota; kingdom Viridiplantae; phylum Streptophyta; class Magnoliopsida; order Ericales; family Primulaceae; genus Primula; species Primula vulgaris. Next base: position 21,841,704 of record OY987217.1, on the reverse strand, counting down.
TAGGAACCGGCGGAGATCGCCTCTAGTCTCGTCACCGCCGATTCCAACCTCTGTATCAAAATATCGTCCATTTAATTATGTATCTTATGTATATTTCTAATATAATTTATATATAGAGAGAGAGATATATATAATTGGATCTGTATGTATAAAGTGAATTGGTGAGGTGGAAATGATTTACATAGTTTGCTTTTTATGGGAGAGAGAGGTGTGGAGGAAGAGAGATTGGGCGGGACGGATTAAGAGAGAGATAAATAGAAAAAGATAATTAATGTGACACGTGTTGTTTATCCGGTGGAGTTTTGGTCTTTTATGGTGTTGCGAATTACATGCTGTGACCTGCACATAATAATTTCTCTGATTATTCCCTCCGTTCCGATTACTATATATTATGGCATTTCAACTATTGTTTAGTTTTTTCACATGTTATCGTTTGGGTGCAATAGTGTGAATAATACATCCTTTATAGACGGAAGCAGGATAATTTTTATTAGAGGGCGTAATGTAAAAAATATGTTGAATAGAAAAAAATAGGATCTAATATAAAAATAATTTGTTTTATATGTTCAACAGATCATAAAATAAATATGAAGTAAGACAAAGTAAATTGGACAATAAAATAATTTTTTTATGTAATCTTGTTTGGGAAAAATACAATAACTATTTAGAAAATTTGGTAATTTTAAAGTAAAAAACAGACAATTTTAGAAAAAAGAAACTAACATTATTTGAACTCCTAACTTTCCACTAGCTTATGATCCAATTTTACTATTACACCGGCAACTATTTTGTTTAACTATGGTGACCATCAATGTATATATTTCTGAATTTTTTTAATTACATATATAAAAAAAAAAAACGTCCGGTACCATTTGTTATGAACATAATATCTCCAAGAGAACCTTTCTGTCATTCATTCTCTTATCAAACCAATGGGAAAATTCTTGAAAAAGCAAACCAGTCATCCAAGCTTTCTTGTTGAATCGATACTCGCAACTAAGATTGTTCATGTTCACATTTTTAAAGCATCTAGGTTTTGCATACTTACCAATAACCCAAAGGGGTACTTTGTCGGATCCATCACCATTACAGCAAACCGCAACAGTGATTCTCTCCTTGTCTTTCTTTCGTCCTTCAAGCTGCTTTGTGGCAAGTGAATGGTCAGCTTCTAACCGATAAAATAATCCAGTTTCATCCATATTGTAAATATCTTTCAACTGAAATTGGTCTAATTTTGACCGTATTCCACGTAAAGCATTTTCAATGTCCTCCATGTTTACGGAACCGCTTTCACCGAATCGTCGGTAGGACTTGATTGAATATCTTGCCTTGAAACGTTCTAACCATCCACTCGAAAAGCTAAATTCTTGATTTGTTTCACCATACATTTTTTGAAAAAACTCTTTTGCTTTGCTTTGGATCATTTCTCCTGACATATTCACTTTTTCTTGTCTTTGAATAATCCATTCATATAAAACTTTCTCTAAATCGGGGTACTTAGCTGACTTGTGCCTCTTAGCATCGCTATTTTTCATCTCCTCTGACAAATACACTGCTGATCTTTTGAGTGTATTTGATATTGTAGTTTGGCTGGTATCCAAATCAAACTTTTCCTTCACCCATGCTTGCATATCGTTTTGCGTAAGACTTGGTTGTTACTTCTTATGCTCACATATGGCCCTCCTTATCTGGTCGGTCAAAGTTGATTTTGTTGTTGGTTTTGACTGGTGATCGGAAGCCATCAGACTGAATATTAAGAAAGATTAGAATGAATTATTTACCAAACCAAAACTCTAGAAAATATATATATATTAGTTTGTAGGTAGGTTAGGTACATTGTCTTAGTCTCTAAGTATTCCGTACATAGAATATTATTATTAGTACATGTTGCATGTATTTAGACTCTAAGTATTCCATACATAGAATCTTATAAGTACATGATGCATGTACATAGTCTATATACGTATTTGTACATTAGATGTAAAATAAATAATCATACGAAAAAATAAAAATGTAAAAATACTATCTAAATGAATAAAAATTCATTTATCGATAAATGAATAATATATTCATTTATCGATAAGTAAATAAACTCACTAAACGAATATTTTTTGCTGGTCCCAAGAGCATTCATTTATCGAGGTTTAACTGTAATAGAGTTTTTTACCAAGATAATGGTCTCGAGCAAACTATTTCACAGTGTTTTTAAATTACAAGGTAACTTCAACATTTAGGAATCATTCTAAAACAGTCACAATATTTGAATCTATATTATTATTGCACCCACTAATAAATAATGGAGCCTCAAATATAAGAATATATTTATTGTGTATTTAAAATTAAGAGAATGGGAATTACGAGGTACAATGTGGAGAACGAGTTTTGAATTCCTTTATTTTCAATGAATAATTAAACCAATTCAAATACGGGTTTTTTCACCTAAATAATGATATATCTCAAATTAATTCCCAAAATAGGGTTCCTTATTTCCCATTATAGGGTCCTTAACTTATAACAGGTCATTTAATTTTCAAATCATTATAAAACAGTCACCAAAATTAAAATCATGATACTTTTATATTATGTAAGTAGTCAAAATCAAAATATTAATGAGATAATTTTTAAATTTTTTTTACAAATATACTCACTAATTCATATTTATGAAGTATCACTTGTTGGCGGGTTTCATTATATTTAGATTGTGAGAGTGAATTAATTAATATTTTAAAATGAGGAGAACGGGAATTAAGAGGAACAATGATCTCGATCACAACATGTTTTCACAATTTATGAAATATACATCTCAATATTTATTTTTATTCAATATGATTAATTTTTTTGTTACATGTGTAGTTATTTAATTTAATATAATAATCATGAGTTTTATACTTTTTAAATTTTAGATCATCATTAATTGTTATTTTTTAGAAACATATAAGCGTTGTAGAGATAAAAATAATAATTGGTAATACACACCTAAAGAATGAGAATGAAGAAAACAAACTAGTTGTAATTAAGTATGATGATTGATGAATATTAGGAAATTATAAAATTAGTTAATAAAAGAAAGTTTACATAATTTTTCCTTAAAAGTAAAAAGATAAAGAATAAATCGAAATATAAATACACAATAAATATAATATCTTGCATTTGAGGCTCCGTTATTTATTAGTGAGTGTAATAATGCTATATAGTCAAATATTGTGATTTTTTTAAAATGATTCCAAAGATGTTGAAGTTAGCTTGTAATTTAAGAACCTTATTTTGGTAAATAGTTTAAAAGTAGTATTATTTTTGGAATTACTTTGGTATGGAGCATTGTTTTGGTAAAAACTTGAAGTATTACATCTCTTGTTTGTTTGAGTCATTATAAATATGGAATTGTATATTATTAATATAGAGTAACGCGGTCTCTATAAATACAAAGTCTGTCTACACAATTTGTATTGGGATCAGGCCCGGTTTTAAGGGTGGGCGCATAGGCTTAGGTTCAATGCTTCCGAAAAAGCTCGAAATATAGAGTCTCAGTTTTAAAAAATATATATGAATAGTTAATTTTATATAATATATAGTTATATACACATATGAATCATTGTTTTGACAAATGTAAGTGTATCCAAACTGGTAGTTTCACGAATACTATTTGTATTTTGCTATCATTTTTGTTGTACGTGGATTTAATCATTACCAATAACATTTATTTATTTTATTTGTTACTAAATGAAATTAAATAAATGATGTATCATTTTGAGTAAAGGCCCCTAAACCTCTGAAACTTTGGCTGTCACCTCCTTTGGGATTTTTAACACTAACTGTTGTTATCTCTATTGTTAACTAAAATAGTTATCTAACAATATATTTTTTTGTCTCCATTAATTATGTTAAATCATGCGTTATCTTTTATAGATGTTAAAAAAGTTGTTAAAGATAACAATATTTTTAATGTTGTTAATTGATGATGTTGCAAAATACTATTAATTTGAATGTGAACTCTATTTCAACTATTACTATTTAGTTCCTATTTTAATGGGGTTTACAAAATAACTAATTAATGAGATTTAAATTAATATTTAATTTTAATTAAAATTAGATAACTTTATTAAGTTAATACACTAATGTGAATGTTAAATTTCAGTTACACATGCGTCATTTAACATACAATTAAATAATAACGTGTGAAAGTTAATATTGTTAAAATTAACACAACTATAACTTGGAATCCCAGCAAAGGATGGTACTGTATTAAGATTTCCAATACATGACCTACATAATGAAATAGGATATTACCCATGTTATTACACCTAGTAATGCTATAGAGTCAGACTGGCTCAACCAGACTGAATAACAGACAGTCCTTTATGTAATTTTTAGAATTTTTTTGACACCCAACCAAAACAAAAATAAAACCCCAAATATAATATTTATGAAACCCTACTTGAGACTACCCTAAATTTAAATATTAATTAAAAATATTTAAAATTTTAATGATTTTAATCTATTTTATTTGACTATTCAACAAAATAAAACCTCAAATATAATATTTATGAAACCCTAGTTGAGACAACCAAAAACTTAAATATTAATTAAAAATATTTAAAATTTTAATGATTTTAATATATTTTATTTGACGATTCAACAAAATAAAAACCTAAATATAATATTATAGAACTTTATTTGAGACTACCCTAAACTTAAATATTAATTAAAACTATTAAATATATGGCCGAATAGCATACTTTTAAATTTCGGGATGAAAATGAAATTCTAAATTTACATTAAAAATTGATGTGTTGAGAGTCTGGTTGAGTCTATCTGGTTCATTAGCATTATTCTATTACACCCCATCTTGATTTTTTATTTTATTGCAACCTTCTCCGCCATCTTAATTCTCTTGTATTCTATTTCCCAACTAAACTTGCACTTTCATTTCTTTTTTCTTCGAACGTTGGTTCTTTAAATCAAATTGTCTCTCTTATTTTCTCGTACCCACATGCATTAATTATTAACATTTTGATTTACTAAGACTCTTGGTTATCAAAACAAAACTTCGATCTAATTTATTCATGCTAATTATACTAGTATGATAATTTTGATTCAATAACACAACTTAACGGCTTAACTTTTATCTGTTCATGGTATAACGGTTAATTATACAAAATAGTCCTTCTTAAGTTATGTTACAAGAAAACATGACATGTGACGTTGGGATTTATAATGCATGCAACCATCATTTGTAGTACCCTTCCTATCCCGTCAGACTCGTATATAGTCACATGATTGCCAATCCGACTACCAAACAAGGCATCATTCCCAATCTGGACTGTTTAATCCGGGAAATAATGACTCAAATCCGTACAATCCGGACCGTTTACATTCCTAGTGACATGGATTTTTGTCGTCATTAGCTTCCAAAATAAATCTAGATAGGCTATTATTATCAAAAAAAAATTTGTTTTTAAGTAGAAAATTGAAAATTATAACACATTAGGTTTATTTATTTATTTATTTTCTATTTGAATTTATAAAACTCCATACCTAGTTAATTACCATGGCGAATAGGAAGTTGTGGGTAATTTCTAGAAAATTACATGTGTCAATCATTATTAGAAGCTATATTTATATAACCGTCCGCGTAATTGCTAGAAAAAGTATTATTAAGGTAACTGAATATTAGAGCTGGGCTGGGTGTCATGTGTGAATGCTTAAATTTGTTTTTTAATACTACATTATACACGATGAATTTCGTAAAAAAGCTAAATCATCTCCATTATACGAGAATTAAGAGAGAGTGAATGAAGATAACTTTCATTAACCATCAAACAGTAGCTCCAGTGAGCTGTTATAGTAACATAATACGACATATAAAAGTTGCAGAAGTAATAGAAATACACTATATATCAGACCAACTACTCAGATAGACATCTACTAACATAACAAGTACTAAATCTTTACATCCCCTCTCAAGATAGAGAATAAGCACATTTTATTCCCATCTTAATTTGTAAATGAGATTATGAAATTGGTGTGAGCCAAATAGTCTTAATAAGAACATCTGCATCCAGGTTTGCTGAAGAAACAAACAGCAAATAACTCTTGTGAACTTGAATTTGTTGCCTAACAAAATGACAGTTAATTTAAAGTCACAAGTTTGCAATCAAGAAGACATGCCTCTTTAAGAATTTCTAGGCATATTTTCTTTGACGCATATTGATCCCTTGTGTAGAGAGACCTTGCTATTTCTACGCCCAAAAATAATTTAAATGGTCTAAATCCTTGATTTTAAAAGTGATCTATAGGTAAGCTTTGACTTGAGCAATAATACTCGTGTCGTCTACAGCAAGAATAACGTCATTAGCATATGCTAGCAAGGAAAGAAAAGATGGAGGAATCTTTCTTTAAAATGAACACTGAACTCTGTTATAACCAAATGAGCGAGTTTTCGAATCAAATTAAGTGTTCTGAATACTGAATGAACCGGGTAGTCTAATGCCTGCATATTCTAGCCCCTGAGGGGAACAAAATGTTACCCCAAAAAGATATGCATGGTCGTGAATTGGGTAGATTTAAACTTCATTACTTTTCAGGATAAAGCACCCAGTGACATGTATATATCGTCGTATATTTACAGAATTGTGGGAAGATTACACATATCAATTCATAAAGCAACAGACTAAGTGTTCATGTTCAGAAAGGAAACAAAGCTCCTCATAAATATAATGAAAAATGACAAGGCTGCAAAATTATTATACCATATCTACCACTATGTTATCTTGAACCAAAGCTAGCATCTCCGATATGAATCTTGACCCATCACCGCCCAATAGATTTCTTTGGTGAAAGCAGTCCGTTGTCGTAAGAACGGAGAGGAGCTGTCTCTTTTGTCGTGCGTGGTTCCTACAAAATTAATGGAATCATGAATTGGTAATGAAGTTCAAAAATAAAAAAAGAAGAAATGAGAATACAGGTTCTCTTATCCTTCGGAAAGCTCACTCACGCCCATAAAAACGAGACTACTGTTTAGAATTACATACAGTTGTGTACACTTACAACAACCTAAAACAAAATTGGGCTCTGTAAATTATATAAGAAGGAAACATATGTTGGGGACTAAAAATAGAAGAAAAACTTGTTGACATTTGCAAAACCTTACAGTCTACTTGAATACTTTGGAAATGATATCGGAACATATAGTAATGCTTTTATATTCAGAATATTCTTGGTGTTGAGTCAACTAGGTTCTTTAGTGACAACCTAGTTTTGGAAACAAAAATATGAAAATATTTCCGGCAAGGCAAGTGAATAGTGGTGGGACTTACAGGTCGAAAAGGAAACTCATCAGCCTCTAACATGTGTACAATTTGGCCCATCTTTGGCCGCTTGATCGTATCCGTATCTATACACCGTAAGCATATCAACAGCACCCGTTTTAGAGCTCTCTCGTTCGGTGCCACTTGGATAAGAGGGTCCAAAGCCTCTTCACCTCGTCTATTTGCAACCATTCCCTTAAACCAATCGACCAAATTCATCTGCATGAGAAATACGTACGTTAAGGATAAAAACCTACTAATTAGAAGAGAAAAAGAAGTTACTCTGGTTTCAAGTTATTTCGATTAAGTTCATGTTTCCTGCATTACTATGTATTCCAAACCAAAAACAGTTTTCAAAACAAGACCCAAAGCAATCTACTCGAGTATGATATTCACACCAATCTCAAACAGATCAAACATATTTGAAGTAAATTCTTCTGCAATGCTGAGATTTCAGAGCAACAGAAACAATCCAGAAAAAAACAACCGAAATGAACCTATACAACTACAAGTTATAACCAATCTCAGTTTCATCTCAAAAAAGTTGCAACTACGAGTCCTTATCCATAAGAGGAAAAAATTGGGAAGTTAAGGATCTAATAGCTACAACCTTCTAACATTAGGAGCTAAAGCAATTTGAAATATTGGACGACAGATGACCTTAAGGGAGAAGATTTTTATTACCTCACCAGGGGGTTTTGAGTAATCAACAGGGCTCCTTCCTGTAATTAATTCCATGAGCAGAATACCAAAGCTGTAAACATCACTACTTTCACTGAGCATACCGGTACTAGCATACTCGGGTGAGACATATCTGCACATCAAAAAGAAATTAAACATTTGATAAATTTTGCAAAAGTGGCGCGGTTAATACTAAACCACTGATGTATATGACTATATGCTACTGTATTCATATATGTATGCATTGTTGGGGAAAACAAACCCGAATGTTCCCATCACTCGAGTGGTCACATAGCTTTTTTCGGGGCCCAAAAGTTTGGCTAGTCCAAAATCCGACACTTTTGCATTCCATTTACTGTCTAGAAGAATGTTGCTAGATTTCACATCTCGGTGCACGACTTTGGGTTCTAATCCTTCGTGCAAATACGTCAGTCTGTGATAAGAAAAAAATTGAATTTTATAAGGAAACAAAATCACGAACTAAGGATAGAAAAACAGTAACTACTGTGGAAAAGGCAAAAACAAACTGCTATTAGGTTATCTGGAGATGAAAATTTTAAGAAAAATAATTCCGAAACTTCAAAAAGTACTTCAAACAAAATGGTGAAAACTAGCGAAGCATAACTTCCGATAGAATGTCTGTAAAACATATGGCAAACTGAGGGAAGGGTAAGCTTAATTGATGCAAATGTTAAACATTCCAAGAATATGAACGTAGAAAAATGTTAAACAAATGGATATAGAAGCTAGTTGGAAAAATCAAAACTAAAAAGAAAACATCTGAGATTTTGATATTTACTTCAAGAAGCATAATAGATAAAACTAGCTACGCAAAAATCTCCCAAGAAACTTAATGTAAACAGGCAAAGTGGGGAGAACTTGTTGGCTTGGGCTGTTACAAATGTTAAATACTTGGAACATGTCAAACAAGAGCTATAACTCAAAGGCCAGAACAGATAAGATAAAAGGAGCATATAGAAATTATGAAATGACACTTGAACGTCAGGTTAAACTAATTGATCTCAATAATATCAATTGGACACCAGCCAACATCTCTTACCCTTTTGCGGTTCCGACTGCAATTTTCATCCGAATATCCCACGTGAGTGGACTAACAGGGCCTACTTCACCATGTAGCCATTGCTCTAAATTTCCATTATCTACGTATTCGTACACGAGTAACCTAATGTAAACAATATAAAAAAGTGGCAAATTGGATATCAGTTTTGCAAAATAGATAGGATGTCTTTTGAGCCGGTTTGGTAACAAAATAAGATTGAAAATGATTTGTGATTTTACCTTTTAGAACCTTCGGCACAATATCCAATTAGACCGACGAGATTTTTGTGCCTTACTTTTCCAATTGCTTCTACTTCCACTTTGAACTCCTTCTCTGCTTGACCCCTTCACATCGTATCATTACAAAATAAGGATAAAAAATCAAAAATCAAAAGAAATTAAAAGCAATTGATTACTAATCAAGGCACTGTAAGTAATATATATAAGCTGAAGCGACAATAATATATGGGAAAATTATTGTTTACTACACCAAGTGGTTAAGAATTTGCATACTCACATTATAAGATTAACAATTTATATACTCACCTTCAAGAGATCTATCAATCAACACAGTTTAGTTGATTTATGTTAACTTTTTAACCGATTTTTGGTAACGTGTGATCACGTGACCACTTTCAATTATGATTTAAGGGTAAAACAAACATCGCATATGACCAAAAATCGGTTAAAAAGTTAACATAAATCAACTAAAGTGTGTTGATTGATAGATCTCTTATATGTGAGTATGTAAATTGTTAATCTTGTAAGGTACACCATGCAAATTCTTAACCACCAATAGGTTGGTGTAGTAAACAATAATTATCCCATAATATATATATATAAGCCTACAAATCTTCAAGGTTGTTCAATCTTCAACTTTTATCATTCTGCTCAATTTTTCCAGACTATCGTAATGTGACCTTTTTATTTCTTCCCGCTTCAATTTTCAAAAATTGGAACAATTCTGAAACAACATACTGGGACCAAATACGTATACGAACTAACATTTCCACTGGAAAAAAAGTCTATATTAATTTTCTAATTACGTGTGTATGTGCGTACTTGTTTGTTTAAAAGGAATAGGAAAGCCTAGTTTTAGTTTCTGTAAATGGTACTGAGTCGACATTGATAGAATGCAATTGTTTTGTTTAGCTACTGTCGTTAAGCTCATTCTTTTTGTTAAGTTGTATTCTCACTTTAGGGGTTGTCCGGTCTGGAAAATCCCGAAGTCTAGTTTCAATTAACTACTTATCAATAGTTCCTCACTCTAAAATCAACCACAGTATTTGCTTAAAAAATGTAAGCAAACAAGGTCTAAAGTGAAGAATGGTAATGGTAATAAAGCTAATGAATGCCCTTTAACAAAGGCAAAAAGATAAAACATGAACATAATTGACCATATAATATATGCCAATAGGTTAGCAAAGCAGAGATGAGAAACAAAGTAGTTGGAGTAGTAGTTTAAAGTAAAGGATGTACAATTTTCAGACAAAAGAACAAAAAGAAACAAAAGAACAAAGTATACCGTATTCTCTTCTAATATTAGTACTATTATATTGGATCTAAAGACAAATACCTACACCGACAAAACATACGAGATCTAATAAGCTTTGGGATGATCTATCTTTTCACACCCATACCAAATATTATAAAATTTGAAAAATAAAATTATACTGCTTATTTATATTTGTCTTACTTCATTGATTGATCAGAAATACTTTTTCTATCTACATTTTATGGCCAAAAGCTGTTTAATTGCTCAAATGATGTTACAAACTATTATTTCACTCGTTCAAACTCTTAGTATGTCATAGTTCAACATATTATGTTCGGCGCACAAAAGACCAAAATATACCTGCACGAGAGCATACTACAAATTTGTATGTATTTGCTTGCTCTAAGATAAGATTTTTTTTAAAACTCTATTAGTTCAGCTACCACCAAGAAAAATATACAATTTTACCAATGATTAAATGATAGATACGTATGCATATTCAGATCACCCCGTAGCAATGTTCTAAAACACACAAGACGGACTTAAGGCGAAATTAGCCGCCTAGCGTCTAATTACTGTCTAGACACCGCCTAATTTGCACTAAATCCACTTAATCGGTTTAATCTCATAGGCTTTTAGGCTCCGTCTATCACCTAAGCGTTGACTAGTTTGTGTCGAGCGTGACTTTTAAAACACTGCCCCCCACAGTAATGTTTTTCAAATTTAGCGATTAATATAAATTTCAATTTATAATTACTCTGTATGTAGTCTATAATGCAGTATGCTATAGTATCAGATTTGAAAACACCATAATGGTGATGTTGGGACAAATGGCCAAAATGTAGGCCAACAAGCAAACAAATATTCAATGCTATCATTTCCTTATCTATAAATTAAATATTTCTTGAACCTAAACAAGATCCCAACGCAAAAAAGAAATACTATCGCGTGCACTTGTTCAAAATGACAGAGATGAATCAGTTAACTACGCATTGCCCCTACACGAAAAATAGAGAACAAAACAAAAATAAATAAATACTATATGATGTTGACTTTTTACCAATTAGATTAATAAATTGAGAATTCATTAATTATTGTTAAAGGAATATATCCTGAATTGATCTTGATAGGATGGCCTGTTTCTAAAAAAACTACTCAAGAAGATTAATTATTCTAGATTGTAACTCTAAATTGGACATCACGTTGTATGCAAAAGTTCAGTTGATGAATTTGCAACCGTATCGACCATATTAATCATTTTCTCAAACCTAACATATTTTATATATTTTAAGAAACCCTTTACATTTACACAAAATTACAATTTTATTATTAATTTTCTCATAAGAACCATACATTATTTCTTTTTATTTGTTTATTATCATTTAATAATCATAACAATATTCCAAACACAAAAATGTGGACCCTATGATAGTTTATTATTATTATATTCATCAAATCAATCATATACATTACTCATATATAAGGTGTATTTTTTATTTACTGAAATTTAAGAAATTTATAGGGCTCATTGTCACTTTTTATACCATAATAATCAAATTTTAGAAAAAATTAAGTTTTGAGTCACCAGATACGGATGCTGTAAAGAAAGATACCTTGCGCCCCTAAATAAATAAGTATCATGCTTTGAGAATGATGTTATTTAAAAAATTAAAATAATATCACTTAAAATTCTAAATAAAAACATTAAAATGTCAAAAAAATTAAACAAAAATCATTTCTTACTTAAAATGCAAGGTTGGAAGTGTAAATTTGATTAGATTTAACGCTATTTGAAAAGATAAAATAGAAAATGTATTCAAATACTAAAATGTACACTTATTTTGTAACATGTTAAAATAAAAACAGGGACATTTAAATACTTAAATAGCGAAGGACATTGTATATATCGGTGATATTTCTTGCGATTTAGTTTTAACATGTAAAAAATTAAGCAAACAAATAGAAACATTTCCAAAACACACACACAAAAAACGAGCAAACTTCTAACAAGAGGGGAAAAGTTTTAAAAAGTTAAAACTTACTTATTATCAAGTAGACTCTTAATAGCCATAACAGAGCCATCAGGCAAAACTCCCTTATACACGACACCATATCCTCCCCGTCCGATCACATTCTCCTCATCGAATCCACGTGTCGCAATCTCAAGCTCTCTCACACTGTACCACCGTCCCCACCCTATATTATTCGCCACACGATCATCCATGTTATTATTTGACCCTACACCAGACGATGTCGTATCCGTGCTCACTTGGCTCGATGATACCACGCTGCTACTGCTCACCATTTGTACATCAGGCTTCCTTTAAAATTATACAAAAAGAAGAAGAAGAAATTATACTAATATGGGTGAATTACACCAATACTACTACAATTGAAATAAATTTGCATTAATACCACGCTGCTACTGCTGATAATTCCATTAAAAAGACAATTATGTTAATGTGGGTGAATTTTTTTGACAAAAATTTCGAATTTTATAAATGGTTACCACAACTTGAACAAAAACTGTGTTTTGGTCATTTCACAAACTTAATTACATTTTCTACTAATGCAGAAAGGAAATTAACAGTCTTTCACTTTAGTGACTGGTTAAATTAAGGCTATTCTGTAATTAGTATTATTCCTTTAACTAAGAGGGAAAAAAAAGTAGTCTTTCAAATATATTTTTTGATTGAAACGACATTGCTCAAACTCTAGAGACCATTAGTGTAACTAAGTTAGCTATTCCTAATTTCCTACTAAACAAGAGGTGGGACATGATCTAAATCTAATCATGGGAAATTTCTTTAATTAATTAAAAGATTTTGTGAATCTAAAAGATAGTATTTAAATCTGTACAAAATGTGCACTATTTACTCTTTTGTCATCAAAAAATAAAAGAAACGAAAAAATCATATACCCTCCTCCATCCCATAAAAACAGTCAAATTTTACTTTTTACTTTTTCACAATATTCGTAAATGTTGTTTACATTTAGCTAAGAGTATAACCATGAATAAACCAAAACTTACTACGAAAATCGTCCCTCCGTCCCATAAAAGTCAAGTTTTAGTTTTTTGACGATATTAATAAACGTCGATTAGAGTTAGTCGGAGTAATAAACATGTTAAACCCAAAACTTAACTATTCTTGTAACGTCGTACAAACAAACCATACCTCTCTTTCTCGTTCCGAAACTCTCTCTCTAGGACGTCTTTGCTGACGAGAGGAAGAAACCCCGAGGCCACAAGTGCGGCAGGATGCTTGGTTCTGTAGCGACGGAGGCAAAAGAAGAGGAGAGAGAGTGTGAGAATTACGCAACCCAAGAAGATTCCGATCACTATGTAGAGTCTCAGGCCCATAATTGAGGTGGTAGAGTTGAGTTTATTTGTAAGAGAAATTATTGAAGACATTGTTGAACTACTATTAGGTGGTCATTAAGTAAGAGTTTATATATCTCTATATATCTATATATGTATAATGTATATATATAAATATATAGGTATAGATATATATAAATATATAGAGAGAGAGAGAGAGGTGACTTGTGTAGTTTTAACGGATCTAAGGGAAAGCGATGTAATGACTGAGACCACTCACCATATGTTGCAGACACCAAACGGAACAAAAATAATTAATCACCTTTACTATTTAATTGTTTATTGCGAAAATAAGTTTAATTTTAATCGGTCAATAACTTATATCAAAATTGTCAGAATAAAAACTTTCAAAAGTTAATTATATAGTTCAAATGTTAAATTTTACAATTAGATTTTAAAAAAATCATTTCGAGAATTTTGATATAAGTTATAAACCGGTTAAAATTGCACGTAATTTCGTAATGTATAATTAAATGAAAACGTAAAGAGTAATAGTTTATAATTTATATTATTCTTTTCTATTTTGTAATGTCATAAATTAATTTAGTTTTTACTCCTATGAGTTTGTGATGTCTCATTTTGAAATTATTATATGTGAGAACCAAAAAGTGTAAAATTAATTTACGGAAGTCATTATAAGTGACCGTTACAGAACTATATATAAATTTAATGTGTAAATATTTTGTGTAAAAATTATCGAAATGAAAATTTTCAAACTGTAATTATAAAGTTTAAAATTATGCGACTAAGTTTTTAACTTTTCATTTCGATAATTAGATAGAGATTTTTTTAAGTCAAATCTGCACTTAAATTTGTCATGATCAATTTTATTTAGGATGGGAGAGAGTTACTCTCTCCAACGACAAGTTATATAAGGCTAAACACATGAATTTGAAGAATTTGTTCAAAACAAATGGTATGAGTTGTACATCCAGTGGGATGGGGTCATGACGGATTATTTTTGCTGCCCTGCTTTTTATAGGGTATGATGGTATGTGTCACGGGTCTGTTTTTCGCTCCAGAAAACAGCCCCCGTGATGGCACGAACCGGGGCTTAATAGCTGCCCGACTCGCTCAGCCAAACCAACACTCACGTACACTCGTGTTTCACTCACAAATCACTCGTGTTTCGCTCTCAAACGCAGCCCGTTTCAGACACAAAACAGGGCTCGTTTATGTGACAAGAAAACGCAGGAATCTAGACAAGCAAACGTAAGTAAACGAACACCGAAATTACAGCCAATTGGCCAACCTTTACATTATAATTCTGTTAATAATTACAAGGACTCGTTTACAGACTTTTCTCTCCCAAAATTGACTCCATAAACGAAATGCTATTCTGCCATGTATTTATAACACATACATGGGCAGTTTACAAACTGTTTTTAAAGAAACTGCCAAGCCCCATGCTTGACAACTGCCCATGGCAGTTATTTGAGTGTATTATGCTGCCAAAGTGGTGTACCAAGTGTCCCTAAAAACCCTCAACAGTCAGCCCATGAAATGCTATCCCAAAAGTAACCGTTCCCGCCAAAACGCACTCTGAACAGCTGTTGTGTTTTGCTACTGTTTTGGCTGTCCAACACTCGACCAAATTCCAGCCACTTATACTCAAAAGTCTCCTTATCGAACAGCCCAACGAACGCACCAAAATCCGTTGTCCAATCCGTTGGCAACCATTGCCAAACTGCTTCGCAAAACCATTCCGAAACCAGCCAAATGCCTTTGGTGTTTCTCCTTGATTCTACCCGTCGTTTGAACCATATCAAACCCGGCCCTTGACGATCCAACACGCCAATCATATCATTAGCCAACGACGTTCGCAACCCAACCATATGAATAGCAAACCCACCGACCAAGTCCTGTGACAGTATGTTATCTAGTTTTTTTGGACCATTGGATCAAAAGTAATCACATCCAAGATTCAACAAAAATTATGTAAATATTACTATGTAATATTGCTTACATACACTCTTCGGTAGCACGAGTAGTTAAAAAAAAGTTATCAATCCGATTACGGTACGCTATTTACAGTAACACTATCATAAACCCGGTAAAGGTGTGTCACCCACTAAAAACCCAACACCTATTAATGAACCCAAAATAACTATTACACTAAAATTAATTTAAAATAAATAAAAATCAAATTTATCAACCGTACAGAAAAAGTATCGGATGCATTTCAAATATGTTACGTAAAAAACAAAAATCAAATTTATCAACCGTATCGAAAAAGTATCGGATATGTAATCGTGTCAACCCTTTTTTTACTTACATTTTTTTCATAGTTTTTGTTGACCATGAGATTGTATTATTTTTGATCCAATGACCCATAAAAAAGTAGGATAGTCTATCCTAAAAAAAAATTAGGATAGCAAAAATAATCTAGTCGGGACGCGCACTAAAAAAAAAATTCAATCCGGAACGACCAAATCTGTTAAAAATCTATCACTAAATGACCATTTCTGTCAGTAAAATTGAAATCCGTCGCCGTGCCGTCCCAAATTAGGGCGTTGGAAAGCAAAATCTCTCACTAATTCCGTCTGCGATCTACCTTTTTTTGTAGTGGCGACCCGAAATTCATTAACTGGAATATTGACCCTATAAGAATCCTGAATTAGTTTTTAGTCCTAAATCCGAACACGATATTTTGAATACATGAAAATCCGAATATCACATATATAGTTCGGATACCCGACGGATCGGGATGAGATAATATCTACACATTTTTGTTTAAAATCGAGAAGCTAAAAAAATTGATGACTTTTAACTACAAATTGCACACTACAAGTGAAAAAAAAAACATGCTAAAAGTTGTATAAATAACTATTTTAAGTTGCATATAAGACAACCAAAAGATGAATACATTTAAATTCACTATTGCGAAGCAAGCAACATATATAAAAGCAGAAATGAAGTACAATTTAAACAAGTAGAGTGAGGAATCTGATTGGCTAACATATGGGGCTTAGTTAAAAAATAAGAAGATAAGTTACGATTTTAATACTTCTAATTAACATAATAATTTAATATATAGAAATAGAGATATATGTGTATATAATATATATTTAGTTATATTTCGGGTACTCACCGATATTAAAAATCAAAACCGATCCTGAGAGTGTTCGAGTCGGGAGAATACCCGACATATTCGTGTCGGGATTGTTCGGGTCGAGGGGAATTTCGGGTCGGGTTTTTAAAATTTTCCCGAGCCTTAGTTTTATATATTAGTACGAAACTCATGATTACAAATTCATTAACCTATGGTCTTGTTAGACATTTATTAAGCATGTCCAGACGACATGCATTACCGAAACTTTTAATATCTAGTTAATTATATTTATGTTTGACATATTGAGTTTAGTTACTTATTTACTATTATTTGTGGCGATTATTGATATAATATTTTATTGTTCTCTGTATATACATAATTGGTTTACATGATTTAATGTTTTCCTTTAGTAATCATGTTAATTAAACAACTAATATTGTGGTACATGTAAGTAAATATGTTGTTAAATAATATGAAACCGTCAAGATTCACTTAATATTGATATGATCATGATGTGACAAATGTATAAGAAATCAACTATACGTATAATTATGTTTTATTCAAACCATTGTGAATAAATCTACCACAAGATCAAGTAGTAGAATGTAACAACTACATGGTCAGTGTGTCATATATTAATTAAGTAAAATATATGAGAGTATATATATATATATCAGTTTAAATAAAGTTATTTATTAAATATCTTAATATAAATATTTAAGATATTACTAATTAAAACTTATATCCTCAAGTCACTCTGGTCCCACGGCCAATTATGTTCAACAATGTATATTCGTTAGTTAGAATATATGTTTTTTTATATATATAAATAGCATATATGTTTGGACAGGGGTTCCAATCAATAAACCACCATACAAACGAATATTGACGTTTACGATATGAATGGGAAAAAATTGGTAGATTAATTTGATTGGCAACTTCATAAAATTTTCCGATCAAGTGTTTTGAGTCTTTGAGAAGCATCAGATTACATGTCTAGTTTAGTTAGAAGACACCTACTCTTGTGTGTTGTGAGAAATACTAAAAACATTTATAATTCACTCATTATATACGTACAAGAGCGAAGCCACCAACGTTACCTAATGCTTAGTGAATTAATAATTTATGGATACTAAATTATCATTTTTAATAAATTTTAATAAAAATACTTGGTTAAAATTGTTTTTTTATATATAAATTTTGAAATTATAGGGATGTCGTGACCCTTGATGGTCTGCACTTAGATTCCATGTAGTTATCTAATAATTTTACACTTGGTTAGTAAAAATATACATTAATTAATGAAAAAGCAGAGCCGATTTTGGACATAGGCCCAAAAGACACGGGTCTAGAGCTCCAAAAAACCAACTTATTTTAGAGCCCCATTTCCAGATTTTTGTATTGCATAATTGTTTTTCTAATTATTACTAATAGATATATTTGTATAAATGGTTAGAGCATCACCATTGGTAATGTTAAATGTTTATCTTTTTAACTTGACACAGAGACATAAATTGACCTTATAAACTACACATATACTTGTTAAAGTTAGCATGAGCTTACATACTACACTACACTGATACACATTATTTTCTACTATAAAATATATTTTATTTTATTTAACATATTATATTGCCATATATTATTATTGCATATTTTGGATTAAAATATAGTATATAATAAATTTACTAAAATTAATATACATGACACACATAAGATTGATAACTTATTTGTTATAGTCATGAAAGTTATAGAGACAGAAAATTTATAATACCACATAAATTCTTTAACAAGATCATTGCAACAATAAAATTAAACGTTTGCTTATATATATATATATATATAACATAAACCATCCATTGAAAATGCTCTTACCATCCTAGACTTAAAATTGGTTTTAAGTGCAGGTTAAAACCTTTCCACTAGGGATAGGATCGGGTCGGATCGACCCGAAATTGATTAACCCGAATCTCGACCCGATAAGAACCGGAAAGCACTCTTTACTCTGATCTTGACATTTCGGGTATCCGACAACCCGGGGTACCCAATGGTTACCCGGGTACCCAATGGTTTGGGTACCCGACGGGCCGGGATTGGCTAATCCCGATTTTTTTTATTATTTAAAATTGATAACCTAAAAATTACAAAGAACTACATAAAATTTGTCTGGGAATCAACCAAAAAGAGCACACATGAAATCTAAAATTGCTAAACAATTATCATGAGCGTTAAAGTTAAATAAGAGCTTTTAAATTTGAAACAAATTCCATAAATATTTAAGAACTTATCCTTACGATCTGTTAGAATTTGTAAATATGCCATAGTAGCATAAGAAATCTGTTGGAACTTATCCTTAAAATTTGTTAAAGGAATTTCTTCATGACGTTTGGTAGTAGTAAGTGCAAAAGCAGAACAAAAATTTGTTAAAACATATATAAAACCAAACATTTGATAACTAAATATAAATACAAAATTCATTTATAGCAATATTTCCGGCACCCAACGGGTACCCGACACTTTATAAAAACCGATTCTGATCCCAAAAATAGTCGGGTTGGGATTCGTTCGGGTCGGGTAGCGGGATCGGAAATTTTTCCCAGCCCTACTGTAACGATCCGGTCCTCCGACCAGACCGTCACCATCTGCTTCCTACCGCCAATATTATCCGCTTTGCCCCAATTTCGTCATCGATTCTTGTGTCGCACGACTTTAAAATATTTTGATGATAAAAAGTAGGATACTACTATCTTATATATCATATAGATATTACATATCTAAACGATTTGTGATAGTCCACTTCTCTTTACCATTGTATTTTCTATAAAAATTCGGGTTTTTACATTCTTCCCCGTTCAGACACGACGTACTCGTCGGGCATGCCGTACTTCCGGAGTTGTTAGTAACCACATCGACTAGATAACGGCTCTGATACCAATTGTAACAACCCGGTCCTCCGACCAGACCGCCATCATCTGCTTCCTACCACCAATATTGTCCGCTTTAGTTCAATTTTGTAATCGCTTCTTGCGTCACACGACTTTAAAATACATTTGTGATAAAAAATAGGATACTTCTACCTTATATGTCATATATGTACTACATATCTAGGCGATGTGTGATAACTCACTTATTTTTATCACGGTATTTTCTTACGAAAATCCGAGTTTTTACACCTACTTTCCACCATCCCCACTTTTATTTTTGTTTACTTTTTACATAACTAATTATTTTAGTGAAACACATGGTTTGAGTTTATATTTTTGCAGGTCTCATATACTAAATGTAGCTGAAAAATATATGTTTTTTTTAAAAAATAACATATTTTGTTCTTTTTTGTTCCTAGTATGATTTTGATGGGGCCTTTTATGAAAAAAAAAATTGTATAAGATATTACTTTTAATTACCGTACGCTTGATTATTTTTACTCAATTTATCGTATTTTGATAAATTTAAGTTAAATATTTTGCTATTTATTTATCCATTGTATGGCTAAATCTTATGTTGTTGTACAACGGAAAAGGCCCCCACTATTTTATAATGGCCTTAAAGCATACAAAACTCTGGCTCGTGCATTGTGGAAAATCAAGGTGTAGCTGGGGACCCATGTTGATCTTAAAAATCTGTGATTTTATATTTAACGTATCATGTATGTTAGTATGCATTTAATATGTCAAGTGATATTATGCATGTATATGATTAATGAACAACTGAAACATTCCATTTTTTAATACCGTTATTAAAAAAGAATTTAAGTATTGTTATATTACTGAATGGAAAAAGCTAAAGAGGGCGCATACTAAAGTTATCAAGTCTGTTAAATAAACTTTACAAAAAAAAAACCCGTTAAATAATTAGGAAAATAGTAACCAATCCCTTCTGGACATTGATTAAGAATATAAGAAATTCGTTTTGAAATGTTAAATAAAGTAATGAATTGATATACATGACAAACTCGTCGAGGAAAACTAGTCAAGAGACGGAGAACCGGAAAGAGGAGGTGTGAGAGGTGAGGGAGAGAAAGCCGATCTGGACGGAGGAGAGAGTGCGTGTGTGACGGCAATCGTGGTGCGTGTGTGTGTTAGGTCCGTGTAGGGCTGCAACACTTGAACTTACTTTTTTAGTTTTGGCCTAAGAGTACTTAATAAAATGAGATGCACTTAATGCATTACAGTATTTCTGTTTTCACGCGCAGACCGTAAATTTAATCTACGGTCCGTATCATTTAATACAAACCGTAGATTTTTGGATCAAATAATACAGACCGTAGATTAAATCTACGGTCTGTGTAATTTTTTTGAAAATTACACAGTCAGTCCCTGCTTTTCAAAATTACACAGTCAGTCCCTGCGCGAAAATTACACAGACAGTCCCTGGAAAAAACAGAAACTTTCGTTTTTTTAAAAAAAAATAAAATTTTATTCTACACTCTCTCTCTTTCTCTCAAAAACCCCCAATTTTCAACCCAAAAAATCACTCAAATCAATCAAACACATTAACTATCAAATTTATTAACAAAAAACCCCAAATCATCAATCAAACTTATCCATAATTGAAGGTATATCTTTTATTCTCTAATTTATTATGTATTTTGTGTAATTTAAATTTGTAAAATAGGAAAAAATATATAAAATATGCAAATCCATAATTCACTTAGCTATATATAATTGTTTGTTGTTTGTTTATATTAATTATAGAAATTTTAATAATTGTTGATATTTGTCCCATTTTTGCATGTTTTTTTATTTTTTGTAATTTTAATTTGTAAAATAGGAAAAAATATATAAAATATGCAAAACCATAATTCACTTAGCTATATATAATTGTTTGTTGTTTGTTTATATTAATTATAGAAATTTTAATAATTGTTGATATTTGTCCCATTTTTGCATGTTTTTTTATTTTGTTTGGTTAATTTGAATTGTTGATAATGTGTTTGGTTATGATTAAAAAATTGAGTTATTATTGTTTGGTTTATGATTAAATGTGTTTGGTTATGATGAAATGTGTTTGGTTATGATTAAAAAATTGAATTATTATTGTTTGGTTTATGATTAAATGTGTGTTTGGTTATTTTTAAAAAATTGAATTATTATTGTTTGGTTTATGAAAAAATGTGTGTTTGGTTATGATTAAAAAATTAAATTATTATTGTTTGGTTTATGAAAAAATGTGTGTTTGGTTATGATTAAAAAATTAAATTATTATTGTTTGGTTTATGATTAAATGTGTGTTTGGTTATGATTAAAAAATTAAATTATTATTGTTTGGTTTATGAAAGAATGTGTGTTTGGTTATGATTAAAAAATTAAATTATTATTGTTTGGTTTATGAAAAAATGTGTGTTTGGTTATGATTAAAAAATTAAATTATTATTGTTTGGTTTATGAAAAAATGTGTGTTTGGTTATGATTAAAAAATTGAATTATTATTGTTTGGTTTATGATTAAATGTGTGTTTGGTTATGATTAAAAAATTGAATTATTATTGTTTGGTTTATGATTAAATGTGTGTTTGGTTATGATTAAAAAATTAAATTATTATTGTTTGGTTTATGAAAAAATGTGTGTTTGGTTATGATTAAAAAATTGAATTATTATTGTTTGGTTTATGAAAAAATGTGTGTTTGGTTATGATTAAGAAATTGAATTATTATTGTTTGGTTTATGAAAAAATGTGTGTTTGGTTATGATTAAAAAATTGAATTATTATTGTTTGGTTTATGAAAAAATGTGTGTTTGGTTATGAT
This sequence comes from Primula vulgaris, assembly GCA_963920805.1. Lineage (NCBI taxonomy): Eukaryota > Viridiplantae > Streptophyta > Magnoliopsida > Ericales > Primulaceae > Primula > Primula vulgaris. The sequence continues at coordinate 21,818,985 of OY987217.1, read as the reverse complement.
TAAAAAGTTGAATTATTATTGTTTGGTTATCATTAATTGGTTATCATTGAGTTATCATTGTTTGGTTATCATTAATTGGTTATCATTGAGTTATCATTGTTTGGTTATCATTAATTGAGTATCATTGAGTTATCATTGTTTGGTTATCATTAATTGGTTATGTTATCATTTTTTGGTTATCATTAATTGAGTTATATTTGGTTATCATAGTTAGGATGGCAGACCCAGGTCCACATATTAAAGGGAGGTTGGGTATTTTACGACAGACTGGTCACATTTCTAATCAGACTTGGGATGCTGGCAGAGAAGCGGGTAGAGGAGATGCCAATAAGATTAGGGTTTATAATTATAGTTGGCAGATACCGACGCCTGAAAGGGTAGTTCAAAATATCATTAGGGCTGGTTTTTACGGTATTTACAGTATAGGTAATTATACCGTAGACCGAGGGTTGATTACAGCCTTAGTTGATAGGTGGCGTGATGAGTCGCACACGTTCTGTTGGCCCGCGTGCTAACCTTAGAGGGGGGGGGGTGAATAAGGTTTTGGCGATTTTCGCCTAATTAAAAAACCTAAACAACTAACACCCAACTTATGCAAATTCTAAACTTAAGCGTTTAATAAACTTTAATGAAATGCTAGAAATCATAAACGCAAGCAAGAATATAAGTAATAATAAAGTTGCGGAAAGTAAAGTTTAGGGAAAGAAGATAACACCAAGATTTATAGAGGTTCGGCAAACGCGCCTACGTCCTCTCCTCGGTACTACCGAGTAATTCACTATAATTCTTCTTTCGGATTTTACAAACCCTATCGAGCTCAATCGACCGATTGGCTCACCCTCTACCCGGGGTTCCTACTCTTGATACAAGTGCAAGAGGACACGACTACGAGTCTACGACTCCCCCTCAATTTATGAGTGCCCGAATGAAAAACCTAGAGCTTTTAAGCTTCACTTGCTTACAAAACCTCTACCCGTTCACTCGCTCACAAAAATTGAGTTTATAAAACACTCGATACAAATTTAGTTACAAAAATGTAACTTCGCTCACTATTCTAATTGCTTCTTAAAAAGCTAATTGGTGAGTTGATGATGATCGAGCTTGAATCTCTTTTTCTTTGATTTTCCTCTTCCTCGAATATATATATACACCAAATTGGTGATATTGGGATTTTTAATGAAAGGTTAGAAGGAAGTTGATTGGAATGTTATTGGTGGTTTTAGGAGAGATGATTTGGTGGTATTTATCACAGCAAAGTCTGTTTTCTGGGTTATGACCGTTGTAGGTTTTAACAGCTATTTTCCAGAATAAGCTGAAAAGCTGTTTTCGAAAACTGCAGAAAACGATCGGTCGTTTTCTACAGTCGATCGGTCGTTTTACAGAAAACGATCGGTCGTTTCCTGAAAACGATCGGTCGTTTTTATACTGGACTCACTGGAAGAAATTGGATCAAAGATGATCGGTCGTTTTTGTACAGTCGATCGGTCGACTGTAATCCTGGTCCCGTAAAACTTCGAATGCTCATAACTCCTTCGTTTTAGCTCCGATTTTGGTTCCGCTTGAACCTATGGCTTCGTTATCGAATGCTCTATCATTTAAAGACCTGAAATATACGTTTTCTATTTTTGGACAAGACAAGAGTTATATCATCGAAATCGTAAAATCATTAAACGCATAATCAAAGTAATAATCAAAATCATTATTGAACTCTATGTTCAACAATCTCCCCCATTTTGATTATGACAAACTAATGATGATTTTACAAGATACAAGAAAAATATCTCCTCCATTTTAACAAAACGCATTACACCAAATTATATCATTTTTCTCCCCCTTTGGCATTATCAAAATGCAATCAATAATAAAAAATATGGGGTTATGTGAAGGGTTTTTAAAGAAAAACCAAAACATGAAAAATGTAAATATGATGCATATACCCGACCCAACTAATCACATATATGTAGATATTATAGATTAGAGTATACCGCATATGTGATGTGGAGTCGAGTCCGCTCGCTAATGGCATTTGCATTGAGCGTTGCCGATTCCCAATAGGTGGTACCACTTGTTGGTATGCCTTCCACCTTTGTTGATCAACGGCACTTCATCCTTGATGGTGGAGTCGATCTTCTTGACTTCCACGGCTTTTGTCGGCGTTGCCAACCATTTGTTGATTTTCTCCTTTTGGATGGAGATACCTACAACACAAATTTTGTCCTTTGGTACCCAATTTCTTTTGGGTCCGACATTGTTAGTGGCTCGGGTCTTTACTACCCATTTCAAATCGCTTCTACTAACAAGAAAGCGATTTGGGCATTTAGAAGAATTATGCTCACTTCTACTACAATGAATGCAATGCATAGATTTTTTCGAATAACGAGAACTATGCGACTTTTTGTAGGAAGTTTTAGAAGTATGATGAGCGGTTTTGGTTTGAAAACCTAAACCTCTTCTATTATTACAAGAGTTCGGCAAAACTCTTGAAGTGCTCCCTTGTTTAAAAACAACCTTTTGTATAGGCGGAATAGGAGTTGTAGACACGCTAGAAGATTTGACATAGCGGGTTGTGCTTGATCCAATAGAGTTGGAAACGAAACCCAAACCGCTTTTGTCATTGACATCTTTTTGACAACTCAAAATTTCGTCCAACACGGTTTTCCCTTTGGAAAACCTTGAGATTGTTAACTCGAGTTTTTCGACCGTAATGACAAGCTCATCGTTTTTCTTTTTCAAAGAGTCATTCTCGGTTTTTAAAAACTCGTTTTTATCTTTTAAGTCTTCCTTTTCGTCATCTATATCATGAAGAGAAAATGACGATGTCGGAATAGACTCATTTTCAATTTTATCTCTTTTTAAGGATCTTATTTCTTCATTGAGAGAAGAATTTATCCTTTTAAGAGAGTCGACCTTTTCGACAAGCTTAGGAAATTTTTTAGAATAAACATCGCACATATGAAGTAATTCATCATAAGAAAGATCATTTACCTCATCGGCTTCGCTTTCACTTTCGCTTGAAGAAGAGAGGTTTTGTTCATGGCTTTCTTCCATGGCCATATAGCACCCAAGGTGCGCGACTTCATCTTGGTCGGAGCTATCGCTAGAGCTTGAAGCGGATATCTTCTTCTTGCCTTTGCTCTTGCGATTCATGACGCAATCTCTCGCCATGTGTCCTTCCTTGCCACAAGTATAGCAAACAAAATCGTTAGAATAAATTGAATTATTTGACGATTTACCTTTATGTTTGCGGTGGTCTTTTAGCTTGAGGATTTCCTTGACGATTCGAATGATTTCCATTGAATTTTTGTCGTCCTTGGATATCTCATCGCATTCGTCACAAGTCGTTCCTTTGAAAGCTATCTCCCTCTTTTTCGAGATTGGCTTGTGACTATTGAGGGTGATCTCGTGTGTAATGAGCGAACCCGTCAATGCATCAAGAGTGTATGTGTTCATGTCGTGCGCCTCTTGAATTGCGGTGACCTTTGGTTCCCATTCCTTCGGTAAGCTCCGAATCACTTTTGAAACCATCTCCTTACAAGACAAAGACTTACCAAGAGACATTAGTCCGTTAGTAATAGTGGTAAATCTAGCAAGCATATCGGAAATAGTTTCTCCCTCGCTCATCCTAAAAAGTTCGTAATCGTGCACTAGAATTTGGAGTTTGCACTCCTTAACTTGGTTAGTCCCTTCATGCATAACTACTAACTTATCCCACATGCCCTTAGCGGTTTTACAAGCGGAAATTTTGTTGTACTCGTTAGGGGAAACGGCACAAACAATAGCATACATCGCTTTAGCGTTCGTAGAGTAGGTTTCTAGTTGAGCGTTATCAAGGTCCTCTACGGGGATTGGATTCTCACTATTTTCGGATTTAGGAGCGGAATATCCTACTTTAATAATCTTCCAAAGATTGACATTGTAGCTTTGTAGGAAAATGCTCATCCTATCTTTCCAATAACTATAGTTTATCCCATCGAAATAAGGTGGAGTATTGGGGGATAAAGCTATGCCGGAAGTGAAATTAAGGAAGTTAGCCATCGGGATCTTAACTCTAGAATCGTTAGATTCCTATATGCAAGAGCCTCGGCTCTGATACCAATTGTTGGCCCGCGTGCTAACCTTAGAGGGGGGGGGTGAATAAGGTTTTGGCGATTTTCGCCTAATTAAAAAACCTAAACAACTAACACCCAACTTATGCAAATTCTAAACTTAAGCGTTTAATAAACTTTAATGAAATGCTAGAAATCATAAACGCAAGCAAGAATATAAGTAATAATAAAGTTGCGGAAAGTAAAGTTTAGGGAAAGAAGATAACACCAAGATTTATAGAGGTTCGGCAAACGCGCCTACGTCCTCTCCTCGGTACTACCGAGTAATTCACTATAATTCTTCTTTCGGATTTTACAAACCCTATCGAGCTCAATCGACCGATTGGCTCACCCTCTACCCGGGGTTCCTACTCTTGATACAAGTGCAAGAGGACACGACTACGAGTCTACGACTCCCCCTCAATTTATGAGTGCCCGAATGAAAAACCTAGAGCTTTTAAGCTTCACTTGCTTACAAAGCCTCTACCCGTTCACTCGCTCACAAAAATTGAGTTTATAAAACACTCGATACAAATTTAGTTACAAAAATGTAACTTCGCTCACTATTCTAATTGCTTCTTAAAAAGCTAATTGGTGAGTTGATGATGATCGAGCTTGAATCTCTTTTTCTTTGATTTTCCTCTTCCTCGAATATATATATACACCAAATTGGTGATATTGGGATTTTTAATGAAAGGTTAGAAGGAAGTTGATTGGAATGTTATTGGTGGTTTTAGGAGAGATGATTTGGTGGTATTTATCACAGCAAAGTCTGTTTTCTGGGTTATGACCGTTGTAGGTTTTAACAGCTATTTTCCAGAATAAGCTGAAAAGCTGTTTTCGAAAACTGCAGAAAACGATCGGTCGTTTTCTACAGTCGATCGGTCGTTTTACAGAAAACGATCGGTCGTTTCCTGAAAACGATCGGTCGTTTTTATACTGGACTCACTGGAAGAAATTGGATCAAAGATGATCGGTCGTTTTTGTACAGTCGATCGGTCGACTGTAATCCTGGTCCCGTAAAACTTCGAATGCTCATAACTCCTTCGTTTTAGCTCCGATTTTGGTTCCGCTTGAACCTATGGCTTCGTTATCGAATGCTCTATCATTTAAAGACCTGAAATATACGTTTTCTATTTTTGGACAAGACAAGAGTTATATCATCGAAATCGTAAAATCATTAAACGCATAATCAAAGTAATAATCAAAATCATTATTGAACTCTATGTTCAACACGTTCCATTTTGTCGGGGGAGAGTTGGGGATATCTTTACAGGATGTAGAGATTATGCTTGGTCTGAGGGTGGATGGTCTTGCTGTGACCCGGTCGGAGCGGAATGACACGAAGGCGAGCAGGTTGGCTATGATGGAGAGTTTGTTGGGTGTTAGGCCGGCTGACAATCAAGTCGATCTAAACTGTCTGACAGTTAGACTTGATTGGATGTTACAGACCTTCGGTGAATTACCCCCCAACCCTAGTGAGGAGCGTTTACTATATCAGTCTAGGGCTGCCATGCTATTATTACTGGTTGGACATGTGTTTTCGGATAAGAGCAGTGATCAGATTTCACTCTGGCCTCTGCCATTTTTGGAGGATTTTGACACATGTGCTGAGTATAGTTGGGGATCAGCTCTTCTGGCCTGGTTAGAGGCTAATCTATGCAGGGTGGTACGTTGTAAGACAACCGGAGTAAGCGGGGCGGTGATCTTTCTGGATATGTGGGCGATTACCAGACTACTGCAGGTTAGACCGTGTGAAGAGCTGCCGGAAGATGTCGAGCCACCGGAGGGCTTGCCTAGGTTCCCCCTCGGTTACAGGTATGATATTTATTTAGTTTTTGAATTGGATTTGCTTTTTTATATTATTGTGTCATCTATCATTTACTTAGCTGCCGGTTATATTTATTGTTTATCGGTTTTTGTTTGTATATTACAGATGGAAGATGTGGAGGCAAACTAACCTTACACCATATGTCTACGGACATAATGTGGTCCACATACGTGACCAGTTTGACAATATGTCGCCTGAACAGGTAAATTTTAATTTTCGTATTACATGTAACTTACGTATTATATGTTGTATATGTTTGCATTTGTCTTATGTTCGCAGAATTTATTACTCGTCTATTTTTAAACCATTGTTTATATATTCTAATTTGATGATTACAGATAGTGTGGCAACCTTACGGGGATCTCAATCAGTATCCGGAATACTGCACGCGGGGCCGTTATATGTGGCATTGTTCTGTGCCTCTCATTTGTAATGAGAAGATTGAGTACCACCCCGCGGACAGGTTCATGCGACAGTTCGGTTTTGTGCAGCGGGTCCCTACATATATTTGGAAACCAAGACAGGGTCACGGCAAGGATAGAAGATATGGGACTGGGCAAAAACACGACTGACCTTTACTAACCGGAGAATTTATAGCCGTGTGGAATGACCGCCACACCCGTCTTATTAACGGCGAATATGGGTCAGGGACGTCACCGGATTACATGAGATGGTATAGAGAGAGGACCCGCATCTTCATAAACCCACTGAACTTGCCCCGCCCCCTCACGGTTTCCGGGAGAATACGGGTGTCTTCAATAAAATGGTAACTACTAAATCGTTTTTTACTAATAAATCGTTGTTGTGAGATTATTGGACTCTTGGGCTTATACTTTATGGGCCCAAGTTGGGCTTGTAACCCTACCCCTCTATCTATATAAAGAGGGCTAGGGGTTTTGTATTTTACATTCATTCACATATTCATTCATAATAAAGACTATACCGTTCTCCCCTCTCTCTACTTCTGTCTCCCTATATACGTAGCTAATAGTGTATTACAACACGTTATCAGCACGGCTCTCGGAGATCGGAGTACGGATCCTAGATATCAATAAACCTTGAGGTTTATCCGGGTTTTTAGGATTTTGCTATATCGAACTTCACCAACATACGTGAGGAAGGTATATATTTTAACTCTTGTTTGGCTTTGTTAGGCGTAATCTGTATATTATGCCTAGCGAATATATTAACAAACTACATGTTAATAATATAATGACATAGCATCTACTAAAGTATATGTGTTACTCGATACGTCCATAACTACTATTGTCTGCATATAAAAAAAAAATAAAAAAAAAAAAATAAAAAAAAAATTATAAGACATATTGTGATGGTTTATGATAATCTGTATCTGTAATATGTATGTAATAATATGCAAGTTGCCATGAATATGTAGTACTATTACCATAAATTACTACTAGCATGAAAAAAAAATATATACTAACAAGTATAACAAATTGAATTGTTTACTTCTATGCATAAATTCGTACAATTATATGTAATATTGTATGTCTAGCAAAAGCATATTTTTTGAGGGGTAAAATATAGCATATGGAAACTCTATTGTACGTAAAACCATCAATAATCGATTTGTAAATCGAAAATCATGTAATTGTAAAACATGTATTAATCTGTCGGATTAAATCTGCAACAAACTGAAACGTATGTACTGATTTGTAATTCTCTAAAAGTTGTAACCTATTCTGGAAATTACTCAAGGACTAAACTGAAACTTGTCTGAAATTATGGACTGAAGCAGTAATAATGCTGTAAATAGATATATAGTTTGCTTAAATTACATGGATAGTCCCTGTAGTATATTACATGTATAAAAAACAGTATATATGTGTTATAAAAGTCAATATTCGGTCTAAATATTCACCCACATGCATATATATATTTATTAAAAAGGCAAGTGAATAAAAAAAAAAAAATTGCATGTAAATTGATTTGATTTGATTATGTTAGAATCTTCATGGATTGATTGATAATCTTAAATAGATTTGATTTGATATGTTAGAATCTTCATGAATTGATTGATAATCTTAAATAAATTTGATTTGATATGTTAGAATCTTCATGAATTGATTGATAATCTTAAATAGATTTGATTTGATATGTTAGAATCTTTATAGATTGATTGATAATCTTAAATTGATTTGTTTATAACACCAAATCTACTGCATGATTAGATACCTAAAATATATTTACTGCATGTTTATATATATATGGTTAATATAGACAGGTACAATCTATATTTAATTTATTACCATGTTTATGATATGATAATTTGCGAAATCATATATTTTCACATTTAAGTTGGAAAAATTATGAACCTTCCCCAACTAGGCTCACCTATTTGGATACGATGTCTAGGAAAGATATAGGCGGAAGTCGATATCCTAATGAGGTCGGGTTTTAAGTGGCATTCGTGCCCTCCACCCTCACCGTCTTTCCTGGTCGTTTTTCAAGTAGAGCTACCGAAAGGGGTTGACTAAATAATAATTTCCCCGAGTGTGTTTATATAGTGATGTATGTTTCGCCGAATTGGTGTTTCAGTATCGACCCGTCGTTCGATCAATGAAAACCGATTCACATGAGAAGCAAAACTAATGTTTTCGAACCTGTCGTTTCGAAAAAAAAGTTTGTGCTTGTGCAAACCATAAACATATAAACCAGTCGTTTTATATGATAAATAATCCAGAACTCCCAACACATGTTGGATGCCATCTATGATGAGAAAATTCGCAAAACATACTTGCGAAATGACTGTTTAGACGTGATGTTATTCCGTCACCACATGTTAGTCACCCTGATGTGTGAAAATTTGATGCCCAAAAATTTTTTTTGGATGCCATCTTTGATGAGTAAAACACGAGTTTGTTGTTACCCTCGAGATGAATGCTAAGGCGTTGATTTTATTCCGTCGCCACATTTGAGACGTGATAACGTCTATGGTGAACAAATGTCTGAAATTGACATATTGGAGCTATCCTTCACCAAAATACTAGCTTGGAAATTGTATTCCATAAGCAGTATCGTGAATTTATATTCACCATGTTCCTTTATCGCCCATCTGTTATTGGATAAGAAAATTACCCCGGTGAGTAGTTTTAATCCTATTGGGTAAATGGCGAATTGTTTGCCTGATATTAATGCTCTTCGTGTACATTTTTTTTTCACGAATCGAGAACCGGGACAAGTGTTATTTGTCTCGAACTGTCGCGATCCCGATGAATCTCTTAGCCAAGCGAGATTTTAGACAATCGTCGAAATTGAAACCTGTGGCTCCAAGACAGTAATTGAAAGGAACAATATGGGCCGTTGTCACAAAGTAAGAGATGATGCTCAAGGAGCCAACTCTATGCTATAAAGACAACGGTCATGCACGGTTACTCCTTAAATAGTTCACAACTATTATAAAGGTGGAAAAACCGATGCTAATGTGGTTAAAGTTAATTGAAAGGAAACTATTGAGACCCCCGATTTTGTGGCTCAAATGAGTTTGATACCTTTCTTTACTGATTTTGATAAATCATTGAGCCATTTTTTCGCTCATCTGGATTATGTTTTCCATTTGGATTATTATTTTTCCATTTGGACCATACTTTTGGATTATGGTTTGCCTGTTTATGAAATTTCTCGAAATAATTTAAAGTGTTTATTGAGCAAATTCTTTTGACAAATGTGACCAAACTTTAAATTATGAAATTTTAGGCAATACTTGTGGTGTAGTTGGTTTTCTAGAAATAGTGGGTAACAGTATACCACATAATTTCACCAACTACTTGCCTAAAAGTGCACTCAGTGACAGCGATTCTGGACCTGTCGTTCCAAATCGAAATCTTTGGTAAAGCCAAATTGATTTGTCAAATATGAGGCGTTATACTCCTATAGGTCCTGTCGTACCTTGTTGAGTTATAAAATATTCGAGAAAACCAGTGTTACCTGGTAATAGCTCATGAAAGAATTGAAATTTCTTTACATAGTCTCCATTCAATACGACCAAAAGCGTATTTTAGAGGAGTTGGAATGTCTTTCAAGTGGTTGCTACCACATTCTTTAAAGCGTTTAAAGTTACCTTATCATTTCGCCTGTCGTCGAATGATAAAGAATTTAAATGCTAAGACATGATTGTCTTTACTATCATTCGCCTGTCGTCGATTGATAAGAGCATTTTGATATTGTGGCATTGACCGGATTAGATATTCCCGGCTCAAAAGACGATGCTTGATTTATAATCGCATCGCATTTGGATTCTCTTTGAGGATATATTTCGTGATTAATCCGAAATTCATGCCACTAATGCTCACTTTGAAAGACTAGTATGTGTAAAGATCACGAAATGAACTCGTAGAATTCTTGTAAAGAATTGAAGGAGTTATTGTGGACTTATCCAACCATAAGACGGACCATAAATATAAATGGTTATGGTTGATGCATCGACAATATGGTCACATTTTAATATTGTCCACATAAATGCAGCATTTTCCAAACTTTTAGCCCTATCATTAAGTTGATGGCTCATGATCCGGATTATCCTGAAAAGTCTAGCCGACTTGATAATTCTGAAGAGTAATAATCGAAATTTCGATTTGAATTACTTGAGTTTGGAAATTGAAATTGAACATCCTGTCGATTATGTTCAGACCCAAATGGACTCACGGAAAGTTTGATGATGCGACTGCAAATGATTGCACGCATTTCTTGGTCTTGCGCACCAAGATTTATATTTCCGTATGGGGTTATGCTATTTTGCTGCATTGGTCCGTTATGAGGCCCATAGACACTCAAACACCATATGCGTACCAGTTGGTTACTGGTTATGAGCCAGAAGTCTCATATTAACGCGTGTTTAGAGTGATTAATTAATATTTTGATTGAGCCGCTCTAGCGTTCAAAATATGGACCTCTGAAGGGGACATAAGTCGATTATGAATCTCCTGCCTATCATTTGATAGAGTAACCTTGACAAGCGATCTCTTTACCGCATGATATGCGAAAGTGACATCGCTAAGACTGTTCTCCCCGTCGTTAGGGGGAGATTTGCACGTTACCGTTGATAAGGAACGACGTGAAGTAACGTGGCATAACCCACTCAGTCTTAGCTTGATCCCCAAAACTGCACTTAGTGATAAGTAAGTGCATAGACTCCCTCAAGTCTAACTAAATGCCAAACGCATTTAATGACTTTATGAGATGTCACGAGATCATTTATACCAGCTGCAAAATGCTTGCAAGGATAGACGTCCCTGTCGGACGCCGTCTTCCTGTCGTAACACGTTGCTTTGGCCGAACCCGCCAAGCAAAGGACGCTGCCGTCGGCCGTCAGTCTGTCGTCCTTCCTAAGATATGAGGAAGTTGACCGGTTCTTAATTCGTTCAGCCCCAGAGGTGGTGAACTGAAAGTCGTTTGTCGCACGAGATTATAAAGGATCAAGGAGATGTGTGATTTCCTCCTCATCCTAAGAATCTCGAAATATCTGTCGATCATGATATCTTAGACGATATTGAAGCGAAACGAGACTGTCATTGATTACTTGTTCATATATTCGGTGACGACTGATAATATGAGCAAATTATGACAGGGAACCATGTACCGTTGCCTGAAGTCAACGTAGAATAGACTGGACTAATGGAAACTTGTAATCCAAGTAGACTCCTTAGCGAAAGTGTGTTCGGACCTGTAGCTCCAACACCACCAATGTTAAACGAGTTCGTTTATTTGGTTATTCGTAAGGAAGAGTGATGAGAATAATGAGATTGTAGAATGCTCGCCTAGTAGCGCAAGGCTTCTCTCACACCTTGGAATTGATTACGAGATGGTTGATTTCTTCGTAATGGACATTATAACAGTCCTCTACTTTACCAGTTTAGTAGCTTCCGAAAAACTGAGTATGCAGAGGACTGTTATAATGTCCATTACGAAGAAATCAACCATCTCGTAATCAATTCCAAGGTGTGAGAGAAGCCTTGCGCTACTAGGCGAGCATTCTACAATCTCATTATTCTCATCACTCTTCCTTACGAATAACCAAAAACTGAGTATGCAGCCATGAATGTGGTCATGGTTGTATCTCTATGGGGATTTAGACAAAGAGATATAAATGAAGGTCCCTGTGTGACTTCATGTGCTTAAATCAAGTAGTTCCTGACCACGGAATACGATCTCAATTAACTGAGACGTTCACTATATGGATTAATATAATCCGAGCGGATGTGGTATACCGCCTAAGTGAGTACTTGATTAGCTTGGGATACTTGAACAAGTATTATGCCCTTGCGTGTTTTATTACGCGATCCATTTTTTTGGATTTGCCTTCGAGATGAAGGATCTTGGGAAGACACGGTAGTGACTCGGCCTGATGATCGAGTCCCCTAAAGATTGAATCTAAGTCCATGATTCAGACTACACCCAGAAGGTGTTATGACGTTTTAGTCATCATGACGCTAAGTCGTCAGATTCTCCCATGATCGTTCGATCACTAGACATTGATATAGACCCAGTCCGTCCCTGATGAGACGATGAAGAGATATTGAACCATGATGTTCATATCTAAGTACAATAAGCGCATCATTGTACTTGGTCTAATGTGCTAGGACGAACATCTCGTCTGCTGTGAATGGTATAGCTCGACACAGCATCGCGCTAACACGCTGCCATCGAAATGGCATAAAAGACATTTTCCCATTACCTCAAGGTAACTGTGGATGAGGGCGTGTCTTATCCCATTTTGCGTCATCGAGTGTATCTACCCCCTTCGGTACTCGAATTAACGCAACCCTTTTCGGTTATACCGATGCCGATTACTTATCAGATCCGCATAAGGGATATTCCTAACATGGTATGTCTTTGCCATTAGGAATAAGGCGATATCTTGGAGGTCTTGGAACGACTCCAAACGAATCACTCTGATCTACTCGTGCTCTATGAGACGACTAGAGAGTGTATATGGCTCCGAGCTCGTATTAGCCATATTTGAATTACATATGATCTGTCTCATGATTCAGATAAAACACTTGTCATAGAAGACAACTTGTTGTTATCGATCAAGAGAGACATGACTACATTATGCTATTTAGCATTTATCGTCGAAATAAATCTTCACATATGAAGTTTAAGAGCATCCTGTCGAATGCTCGTTTTATTCCACGTTATATTTTCTTGCATACAGTCATGTGCAAGTAAATGAAGCATCCAGTCGAATGCTCATACTCTTTCTTGAAATATGAAATCCTCGCACCCTGTCGTGTGCAAGTGAGGGGGAGTATCCAGGTGAATGCTTATTGCACTAATTACTACTTAGTCGAAATCTTCGCACCCTGTCGTGTGCAAGTGAGGGGGAGCATCCAGTCGCATGCTCGTGTACTCTTTTTGTCCTTAGACCAAGGTTTTTTCCCACTGGGTTTTCCTTGGCAAGGTTTTTTAGCGAGACACGTTCCCATCTTATCTCACTTAAGATTGCCGAAATTAGGGGGAGTATCCTGTTGTATACTTCTTACCACTGTGTACTCTTTTGTCCTTCGACTAGAGATTTTTTCCCACTGGGTTTACTCTAGCAAGGTTTTGATGAGGCACATGTTTTGTGGTTGATCCCCTACTACTACCATTGTTGCACTCTTTTTCCTTCGATCAGAGATTTTCCCATTGGGTTTGCTCTGGCAAGGTTTTGATGAGGCACACTGTTTTGTGGTTAGTTACTTACATGATATTTCGGCCTATATCATTCGGCTACACAGTTTCTCCTAGGTACCGGTTTTGTCCCACACTGGGTTTTCCGTCCCTAAGGTTTTTATGTGTTTAGCACTGCGAATGAACTCGACTCAGATCGACTGCATGAAGACGAAGAATTCAAGACGTCCAAAGGGGGAGTGTTGTGAGATTATTGGACTCTTGGGCTTATACTTTATGGGCCCAAGTTGGGCTTGTAACCCTACCCCTCTATCTATATAAAGAGGGCTAGGGGTTTTGTATTTTACATTCATTCACATATTCATTCATAATAAAGACTATACCGTTCTCCCCTCTCTCTACTTCTGTCTCCCTATATACGTAGCTAATAGTGTATTACAACAGTTACTTCTTTTTCTGTATATTTCAATACTAATAAATCGTTTTTGATTGTTTCTTTTTTCAGAAAGCGATGTTGCGCCGCAGTTTCAAATCGTTCAAACGGGCGAAAATGAAAACGGACGTGGACTTACTACGTGCGGAGTTCGCTCAAATGGGTATGAATCCGTATGGGTCAGCTGATGAACAGTCGGAGGGGGATGACGACGACGACGACGACGACGATGGTGATGACGACCTACGTTACGACCCACGAACTTACACTAGGGCTTCAAGTTGTCGGCGTCCCGACGAAAGAGGCGAATCTAGTAGCGGGGGTAGAAGATCGACTGGAGGTCGACACCCGACTACAGATCAGGGTCCGGGTCCGAGTTCAAGCAGTCATCGTCGTCGTTCTTCTTTTGCTGGGTTGGACTACGTTCAGACCGATGTTCCGTTCGATCATCATAGACAATCATTTGGTTCGTACGAGCATCATCCTAGTCATCAGTCCACCGACAGTTGGAGTCGGGGGTTGACAATTACATCCCACGAGCGTGCGCCGCATCCAGAATCGCAGCAGCGACAAAGACGGCGTACGGAGCTAAACGAAATCGAAGAGTCTGCTGAGCCGTCATCGGATAGATTAACATCGGCGGGAAAGATGCTCCCTATGTCCAACTTTAAAACATTTAGTCGTTACAAAAAAAAATAAATGCACTGTTTTTGTATTTGATTTCTATGTTTGATTTGTACGTTATAATTTCGTAAGTTTAATTTGATTCGTATGTTTGATTTGTATGTTTGTAAAAAATATTCTGTATTTTAATTAATAGGACCAATATTGAGTTTTTACAAACCGTAAACCCTACCCCTAAATTAAAAACCCTAAACCCTAAATTACAAACCGTAAACCCTAACCCCTAAATTAAAAACCCTAAACCCTAAACCCTAAATTACAAACCCTAAACCCTAAACCCTAAATTAAAAACCCTAAACCCTAAATTAAAAACCCTAAACCCTAAACCCTTAAAAACCCTAAACCCTAAACCCTAAATTAAAAACCCTAAACCCTAAACCCACAAACCGTAAACCCTAACCCCTAAATTAAAAACCCTAAACCCTAAACCCTAAATTACAAACCCTAAACCCTAAACCCTAAATGAAAAACCCTAAACCCTAAACCCTAAATTAAAAACCCTAAACCCTAAACCCTTAAAAACCCTAAACCCTAAACCCTAAATTAAAAACCCTAAACCCTAAACCCACAAACCGTAAACCCTAAACCCTAAATTAAAAACCCTAAACCCTAAATTAAAAACCCTAAACCCTAAATTAAAAACCATAAACCCTAAACCCTAAATTAAAAACCATAAACCCTAAACCCTAAACCGTAAATATTCTGATATATGCATACAAACCGTACATTTAATGTACGGTTTGTATAGATTTCATACAAACCGTACATTAAATGTACGGTTTGCATGTATTTTGTGCAAACCGTAAAAGTAATGTACGGTTTGTACCCCTGATTTGAGCAGCGACGTTTTACGAATGTACTTTTTGCACTGAATCACCGTAAACAACGTAAAAAAAAAAAAACTACAAACCGTAAAAGTAATCTACGGTTTGTAGTGTAAATTACATTGGATACCATATCCATCAAATGCATCCGACAACACTTTATTACTTTTTAATTATTATGAGTTGACAACCCTATCCGAAAATGACTACTCAATGCATTATTAAAGTTTGGAAATGACTACACAAAAAATTCATTACAAACCGTAAAAGTAATCTACGGTTTGTAGTGTAAACTTACACTATAAATATGACTCAATTTTGCCAATTCTAACAAACCATAAAATCAAACACAAACACATTTCGGAAATCTCTAAAAAAATCCTCATTTCTCCCCAATAAAATATACAAACAAACACTTTTCGAAAATGAATTACAACTATGGTTATGACAACAACCAATGGAATAACAACAACAATGCGAATTCATCCAGTGGCTCAAACGATGAGCTAACTGATTATTCAGAGCACTTTGAAGTCGATGAATTGACTTGGGAAACAAGGGATGAAATGCTTGCTGATCTTGCTGATGTGGCTGGAAATTGGGGTTTCATTCTTACGATTCGTAGGTCTGGAGGGGGTGATGGGAGCAGAACACCGTATGTTGATATTGTATGTGATAAATCGGGGGTTTACGAAAAAAAGAAACCATCTTCCGTAAAATCAGGTACAAAGAAAAAAGATTGTCCATTTTTCATTAAAGGTTACGTAGTTAATGGTGAATGGATGTGTCACGTAGAAAATGGGCAACATAACCACCCACCTCCAACTTACCTCCAAGGGCAAGCACGACGTGCTCGTTTAACCCAAGATGAAAAAGAAATTGTTAAAACTTTAAGGCAAAGTAGTTTTAAAGTTGGTGCAATATTAGAGGCCATAAAAAATAGAAATCCTGACAATGTATCAAACGCTAAAACGATACATAATTTTTTGGCCGGACTGAAATTTAAAGAACGAGATGGTAGAAACCCGATACAGGAACTGTTTAATTTGTTGGATAGCCATCGCTACAAGTTCTACTATAATATGAACCCATCAACCCATTCCCTTGAGAACTTGTTTTTTGCACACCCCGATTCTATAAGCATGTTCAAAGCTTTTCCTGATGTCTTGTTAATGGATTGTACATATAGAACAAACCGTTTTAATATGTCATTTCTAGAAGTCGTAGGAATGACATCAACGAACCAAACATATTGTTTAGGTTTTGTTTTCATGAGTGACGAGACAAAGGAAAGTTATATATGGGCATTGGAAAAATTTTAAGTTACATTGGAGGGGTGTATACTACCTAGGTTTTTTGTAACCGACAGGGAAATGGCCTTATCAAATGCTTTGTCCGTTGTTTTTCCCGATTCTCATCATATTTTGTGCACTTTTCATATTGCAAAAAATGTTTTGAAAAACTGCCGTAAAAAGATCCCTGATGAGGAGTGGCAAACGTTTCTAGATGATTGGGGTTTATTGGTTGATTCTGAGTCGATAGAGGAGTACAATCATAACCGAACTTATTTCAATTCCTCTTACAAATCGTACCCTGCTGTGATTAAGTATGTAGACAAGCTTTTAAATGATTATGCTGAAAAGTTTGTTGCATGCTATACCAACCACACAACACATCTAGGTAACAGAACTAGCAATCGAGCCGAACAACAACATGCTAAGCTGAAAAAGATCCATTTCCACAAATACTGGCACGCTTGAAAACTGTTTGGGTAGAGGTGAATATAATTCTAGAAAAACAGTTTGAGGATATTAAGATGAAGTTGGATAAATGCAAGTCTTATTTTCCACATTCTGAACGAACACCTCTATTTATAAATCTTAGGTCGTATATCACACACTATGCCTTTGATTTATTATTTCAAGAACATAAAAAATGTAGTGGCCAGGCTGATGAGAATTGTTCTTGCGGTTTCAAATTGTCTCACGGTCTACCTTGTCATCATATTATGAGTGAACATATTTTATTCGGGAAGCCTCTTCCTCTAGAATATATTCATCCATTCTGGAAAAAATTAGACGTAATTGATGATAATGGGAACACCGATGATTATGGGGTAGAGGGTGATCTAGAAGAGTTTAAAAGTGTTTATGCTAGGAAAAGTAATGTTGAAAAATGGCGTATGAAAACACAACTCCGAGAGATAACCGTACCAGCCAGAACATCCATCAGTGACCCCGAAGTGAGAGTAAATAGGGGGAGACCTAGAAAAGGCGACAAATCTAGTAAGAGGGATAAGTCGGGATGGGAGTATGTGGAGGAGGAACATGGTGCTGGGTGCTAGTAGGGACAAGGGCAAAGGCAAGGCTGATGAAACACCGGAGGTAAGGGTAAACCCAACTAGGAGGCCGCGAAACCAGAACCCTAAACCCACCCCCAATAGGCCAACCTTCTTGTACAGTGACCAAATATGGTTCATGTTACATAGTTACATCGAAACGGTTTATGATGTGCGTGGGGATGGTAACTGTGGGTTCCGGGTACTTGCAAATGTGACGGGTAAACAGCATGGGGAAGATGATTGGTATGCGGTAAGATGTGAGTTGTTTCAAGAGCTGCAGCAAATGAAAGGTGTTTATTATGAGCTGTTTGAGAATCTTGGCTTTGATTACCGGTATGATTATATTTTATCAAGTTTAAATTTTTATCATGCTACAAATCCCGCACCTCTTGACAAATGGATGAGATTTCCGTCTTATGGATTTTTTAATTGCTTCTCATTACAATATTCCAATTGTATTGTTGTCCTTATGGCAAAATAATGATGGAGGGGTAAACGTGTGGAACAGTACTTTTTTACCTCTTTATACTGGTCCGCCTCGGGGAACGACAAATTACATCCCGACTGTAATGGTGTTCGTCAACAGTTGTCACTATGCTCAGGTTATTCCTAAAGAAGAAGGGATCTTCCCAATGCCAGGAATTATAGCACGGTGGGAACAAACGCGCACTGAGACAGCTGCGCCATGGAAGGAACTTTTTCAACCAAATTTCAAGTTATATATGGCGCTGGAAAAGCAATCGGGAAAGAAAAAAGCAAATGAAGACGAAGCTATAGACCTAAGTCCATAATCAGTTTTTTATTTTTAATTTGATGTAAATTACTATTTTTTCCAAGTTGTTGTAAATTTATATGATGTAAACAAATGTTTAATAAATTTGTTCTATGAAATTTTGTTGTAAATTTTCTTTAATTTTGTTGTAAGTTTTGTTTAATAAATTTGTTTTATGAAATTTATAAGTTGATATTCATGTT